>CAUJNA010002101.1:778412-928412 GCA_963377175.1 Effrenium voratum | reverse complement strand
GTTTACCCCTCAACCGGACAGAACCACCGGGCTCCAAACGGCCACCCACTGGTATAAACATGTTTAAAACCACTGGTTATGATGATTCTTCCCTTGTAAAGGTGGTGCTTAAACCATGTTTTGCCCCACCCAGTTCAGAGGGAAGCTGAAGGAAGCTGAGGGCGATCCGCGATGTTTAGGGCTCGAGACATCTTTCTGCCGAATCCGAGCCATGGGGAAGAAGAGGCAGTCGCTTGGCGCAGCGTGCGTGGCGCTGGGATGAAGGTATATGAAGGTCCCTTACTGGGGTTGGCTCCTGATTTCCGGTTTGGGAATTCGAGATCAGTGATTATGTACCTTTGGTTTAAGTTCGCATGTTCAACCCGCACAAGGATTTCCTGCGCAACTGGTTGATAGTCAAGCTTACGCTTGGCCACTTGGCCTCCGCAATGCTCTACTAGGTCCGCCAGTAGTGCCCTTTTACCCTTTTTTAGGGGAGGGTTCCCCTACTAGAATAGACTACAGAAAAAAGGGTACCCTTATTCTAACCTCTCTACTGTCTACTGGAGGACCTAGTCTAATGCAAGCAGCTGTAGGTCTGTTACAGCAACACGTAGGCCCTTTTCACGTCAGCCACTCCCATTGCGAAGCAAGGGGGGATGGGAGGCCGCAATGTTCGTTGGGTTGGTTGGTTGGTTTAAGAGGTTTGGTTGGTTAGTTGCATAGTTCTTCTCGATTTGTAGGAAGGGTGAAAGTTTTTGGAATGCGTTATGTACCGAGTTTGGTGCAACGCGCACCCAAATGAGAGCCCGGCGACGCTTTGGTGAAGTTTTGACGCCACAGCCTGGATGTGCCCACGCCTGGTCCAGCTGAGCTGTCCCTACTGGACCCGAAAGCATTCTTTAATCTGATATGGTATTTCACCCCGGGCAGTCTGTTCAATTGATGAAGTTGGGCCAACAAGAGTATGGAGTGGTTGAGGTTGCATTAGCTTTCGCGAAAGCTTTGCAGAGCCACCGCTTGCACCGCGTTTTCAAAAGCGTTCTGCTACCAGCTGCCCATGATTAACTAATCGCTTTGAGCTGATTGCCAACCAGTCCCTTGGAGTCGTTTTTGTCAGTTGTCATGAACATGCATCTAAGTTCGAGTCGATGAACCAACACGGGTTGTCAGTTGCGTTTGTGAGTTTTTGCATCCACTTGGGTTACTTGGATTTGGACATGTGGAGCTCTTGCAAAAGTGTTGGAAGCACACATAACAAGTTGGGACAGCAAATGTTGTGTGTGGGACGACTTTTGCCACTCATTGAATTGCTTGTGTGTTGCGTGTTCGCTTGCAATTGAGGAGGTGCGTGTTGTCGCTGCAGTTTGCCCTGCCTTGTCAATAGTGGCATTTGTTTGTTTCGTTATAGCTCTTATCGCATGTAATTCTGCCAGGACATGTTCCACACATCCCCATATGTGGGCGTTCTTTGCGCGCTGCATTCTGTGCTTCGCCTATCCTGGTAGTCTGACAAATCTGCTCGAACTTGTCAACTACGCATTGCTTGGGCTGCCAGTTCTTTACCTTTCGCCAATTTCTTTGAAATTGCTACACATCCAAAGCAGCTTGCTTTGATCACCAGTTGATGCTGAACGGATTCTTTAGAATGCATTTCATGCTCAATCTTGAGTATGGATGGCAGCTTCCCCTCGTTTATGGCAGCCTGGAGCCATAGCTCCGATTCGAAAAAAAGCAAAATATGGCACCCGACCGGTTCACCTCGTCGGTTGTCGCCGCTTAGGTACGAGGAAGCCGAGCAAGGGGGCCGTCGCCCGGGCGGGCCAGGCGAGCACAAACCGCGGCCAGGCGAGCCGTGGGGGTTGTGGGGCGCAAAGGAAGAGGATGCCTGGGGTGGCTGGATTCCAAACATCAACTTGCTGAAATGAACATGAACATTTTTAGTTATTTTATTTTGCTGTTCTTAAATGGAATCTATCACTACCGGACATTTTTTTAAATGTTTCCAGGGGGTTTAAGCAAATGGAATAAAATAGTACCCTCTCTAACAACTGTCGGATGGTTGGAAGATCAGTTATCTTCTGGAGGGACCCCCTGTCAGGGTGTGTTAGCGGAAGGGAGGGTAATTCAATCAAACAGATATGAATTTCTATTGGGAGATTTCCTGGCTTTCACATAATGGGGCTTGCTTCTGTGTTCATCGACCACACATGGAGCACCGGCATTGCGATTGCCTGCCGGTGTGCTTGCTTTGTTAGCTTCCCATCGTTGCACTGTGGGTGTGGTACCGCCCCTTCCTTCAATATGGAAGCGGGGTAGGGTACAACCATGACGACCCGGGAGAAGATGTTGCTTTCAGCCTTCAGCAAACAATGCGCAAGGTAACAACTAGAAGTTCTGACTTTTCACACTTGAAGACAGCAAGGAGAGGGTTTAGATACCGGGTTGTGTAGCACCATATTTGACCCAGCTCGCGCACAGAAGTTTGCGAAGTTCAGCAGACACAGCAGCCATAGAGATGTGTTTCTTGCGGACGCGCGCTTGCCGTGTTGCCACGTGCATGAGTTTATGTTTTTGCGTATAGTTGATTTGCATGACGTGTGTGTGTGTGTGTGTGAAAGCTCGCACAATTTCCAAAGTGGTCGATAGTCCGACGCTTGAATCGACGCCCGTGCCCCGGGCCCTTTTTCCAAGACCTGTCACTCTCCAGGATGTTCTGGCAAGTTTCAAGCAGCACAGCGTGAACATTCGTGCAGACATGACGAGATGTGGAGTGAAGGCCGGATTTGAGTTGTCCAGGTCTGCTGGACGAAGACGACATCCCTCGGCCGAAGAAGGTCAAGCCGCGTGACAAAAGTTCAGACAGCCAGGTTTGGGAGGCGAATCAAAGCCAGTGCTGGATACATCCACTTGGGCAGGTCCCAGCTTGTTGAGCTGGGCGGATTTGGATACTCAACTTTCTTCTCCTTAAATGGCGTGCTTTACATTTTCCAAGCACCCCACACCTTTTGTGACCCAGGGAGTGTCGTCAGCTTGCTTTTTTTCAATTCTGACCAGGTCAGGGGTAGGGGCTTTCAGGTTTGTTTTGCACTAGTGCCAAGTGGACCAGGCCCAAGGACGAAGAGTTGTGAAGTGACCAAAGCCTCACCCAAAATCATAAACGAATCCAATCTACTTCACCATTTGAGCGTATTGGCTGCAAAAACGTCCAGGTTTGCAGACACCCTTTCCCGACTTGTGCATGGGGCTTGGGCTGGAATTGCTTCAGCCTAAGCTTGGCTTCCAGAGGGTGCGGCAGGCTGGGTAAAGGTCGCGTACCAGATTGTGGCCAACAGACATGTGTTTAGTCTGGGCTGTTCAAAGGTAATCCTTAATCCTTGCCTGGGGTTACGCAAGGGGTCCCCTTTGCATTGGCTTTCCTATAGGGATTAGGGATTAGGATTGGCCAACCCTCCATTTTGAACAGCCCAGTTTGTTATTGGTTGATCGTCCTACCATGCTTAGCGCTCACATGTAAATCATTGCATATCCAATCATCCACTCTGGAAGCCTGTTGGTTTGGGTGGTAACGGAGCTACTCTGGGATGTTCATGCTTTGCTTGAGCGGTTTGATTGACGGTGAGAGCCGCAAGATCCTCCTTGAGGGTTCAGGACATTACTTCAGTTACATAGATATGCAGATGCATGTCCCCAGTGTTCCTTGTGTAAACAGACGCTCTTTGACCTTAAGCCAGGTTCAGGCATTTCATTGTTTCATGCTTGCGCGGCTGTGTCTTGTTTATCTCTCCCTATCTCTTGAAACAACTTCACTGTCTATTTTATAGTATGCTTTGTTTCTGTTTCTTTTTTTCTGCTTGGAGTCGTTCTGTTTTTGTTGGCATCGAGTATCCAGCCCCTGGCCGTCTGACCGAGGCCGCAGAACCTGGAGAAGCTCTCACTCGAGGAGCTTCACCAGCGCAAGCACGACCTGAAGCAGGAGGACCTCACATCCGGCTCGTGATTTTTAGAACAGCGGGACAGCAAGGGAGGGGATGTACATCCGGAAAGGGGCCCGCTATGTTACCCAATCGCCCTTGTCCGGCAATAGAGCCGAAGTGAGAAAGAGCTGCGAAAACGTGCCAAAACGCACACGCACACGCACACGCACACGTGCGTGTGCGTGTGCGTGTGCGTGTGCGTGTGCGCGTGCGCGTGCGCGTGCGCGTGCAGGTGTGCGCGTGTGCGCGTGTGCGCGTGCGCGCGTGCGCGCGCGCGCGCGCGCGCGTGTGTGTGTGTGTGTGTGTGTGTGTGTGTGTGTGTGTGTGTGTGTGTGTGTGTGTGTGTGTGTGTGTGTGTGTGTGTGTGTGTGTGTGTGTGTGTGTGTGTGTGTGTGTGTGTGTGTGTGTGTGTGTGTGTGTGTGTGTGTGTGTGTGTGTGTGTGTGTTGTGTGTTTGTGTGTTTGTGTGTTTGTGTGTTTGTGTGTTTGTGTGTTTGTGTGTTTGTGTGTTTGTGTGTTTGTGTGTTTGTGTGTTTGTGTGTTTGTGTGTTTGTGTGTTTGTGTGTTTGTGTGTTTGTGTGTTTGTGTGTTTTTGTGTGTTTGTGTGTTTGTGTGTTTGTGTGTTTGTGTGTTTGTGTGTTTGTGTGTTTGTGTGTTTGTGTGTTTGTGTGTTTGTGTGTTTGTGTGTTGTGTGTTTGTGTGTTTGTGTGTTTGTGTGTGTGTGTGTTTGTGCACGTGTGTGTGTGTGTGTGTGCGTGTTGATGTTTTCCTTTGGTTGCCGTTTGTCTTGAGCCGAGTAATCTACAGGCCCGTCCAACTCTAAACTGGTTGTTTGAATATGCCTATGCTCCAAAATAAATACCTTGCTTTCACGCTTCTTCCATAGGTTTGAGACTTCTTGATTGCACATGCAGATAATCATTAATATACACACATATGTATATATATATATTTATGTATATGCATCTGGGTGTTTTGATTTTAGGGACATCCCAGTATACAGTATACATATATATATATATATGTAAATTTATACGTAAATTGTGGTTTTCTTGTTGCTCTCCCTTTAAGACCACAAACAAGGGCACCCTCAAACAACAGATGCACCCATGTGAGGGTCATGCCAGCGAATTCAGAATTGTTTAGTTCAGGTGACCTGCACTTGTTCTCTGAGTTCCTGGACTTCGAACTTTTTTGGTGGCAAGATCAAACAATGTCTCTTCTGTGGTGGCGACTTTTTGTTTGGCTCTTCCACTCAGGAAGTGAGTTGAACAGGTTCTAAGAACCAAAGGACACTCGAGTGCGTAGCATTCGGAACCCATTTGTTAGAAAGCATTCAGGGTCAGGATTGGTTTGAAGATTGAGAGAGTGGCGGATATCACAGCCACAGGGTGCATGTCTTAAAGCAAAGATGCAATGCTGGATGCGGACAATGTGTGTGTGTGAGTGCCCGCGTGTGTTTAAAGGGAGCATTCTTTGCCGGCCCTGCCAAACCATCTAACAAGGGGGTTCTTGAACGCATATCCAGTTCTCTGTTTTTTTAGCTCAGATGTGTGCCTTTGCTCTTGCCGACTGCGATTGTTTGGTAAGCCGCCTGCGCTAGCACCATTTTAAGAAACAACGTATTGTTGGATACTTGTTGGTTCTTGTTGGCGGATCCCTCCCAATGTGTGGACACCGCCCATTTTTGCTCCTCTTATGTGGCACAGCAAACTCGTGCCTCCAATGCTTTTCAGCCTTTTTCGTGAAGCATGTTACCCCTTGGGCCGTTGTTAAAGTACCGCGGACGTAAGGATGCCCACAGCGTAGAACATTGGTAGATGTTTTCTTGGTTTCCCTTTGGCAGCTACGAAAGCCTACCATGCCAGCTCCGCAAGCCTACCCTGGGCTCATGTTTGTGGATCTCGCTTACATAAAGGATCCCGCTTTGAGGGGTGCTGTGTGCATTGGCGCACCTGCACCCTCAGGAGAACTATCAGAATATGGTGATGTCCAAAAAGAAGCGGGGTCCGTACAGTGCAAGCATCTTGGCCAAGGTTGAGGTGCGGTGGCCCTGTTGAATGCAGGGGGGGGGGGGGGCATGACAAAAAGGATCATACAAGCACACGGTTTGCAGGACTAGTGGGTTTGCTTTAGAATTATCCTTCCTATGTGCTGTCAAGTCGAAAGTGTTCTTGGGAAAGCACGTTTTGTCAATGATGGCCCCCTTGCCATCAGTTCCCCAAAGCACGAGGTCAAGCACGTGCAACGTGCATTTTCTGGTCGCCTTTTTGTCGTTGCCATGAGTGAATCATCCATTTGTAGCTTGGGCAGCTGCTAGTTGGTTGGATCTCTGATCTATAACTTTCAGGGAGAATGTATGTGTTTGTTCTCTACTAGCCAAGGAAACAACTAAAGGTTTCTTGCACCAGGGGAAATGATGAACCACCAATTTTCTATCGGTGTGTTGCGTGATTTTACTTGATGCGGAGCAAAGCGCGCCGGGGTTGCCTTAGTATTGGCCAAGGTGACATCCGGGCAACGTATACCCAAGTCCTGCGTTTCCAGTACCTCCAGAAGGAGGCCGGCTCTTGTAGGACTTCATGCCGTCGTGACATGGGTCAGATACCGCCGCTTCTCTCACACCCAGGTCATGGCTTCATTTGAGGGGTCTGTTTGCTACCAAAGGCACCAAGACAGGCACTGAGGGGTTTGCTTTGTTGAATCCTCCTCAGGTTCCCAGTGTTGCGTGAGATTTGTTTGTGATGTATGCCATCGTTTGCGCAGTGTTTGTTTGCATTCTCGCAAGCAAGCAAGCGTGGGGGATGCCAAATCAAACGCGGCTGCAGGCTCTGTGCTCCATGTCGCTTCAGTATTTGCCGCACATGCCTGCAAACTGCGTATGCTTCGCAGCAAAAGTCCCTTTTCCGCTGTTCCTTCCAAACAATAAGCGGGCAGCACACCAGCGCCAGCTTGCTTGGAGGGAGGGTAGGTCGTTTATCATGTCCAAGGTGGCACGCTTCTGTTCCTGTCACCCCTTTCCAGCCCGGGCTGCGTTGGAACCCCTTGCCAGCCTTCCTGACCTGCCATGGAAGTTTCTGCGCGTGCTCCAGGTATCCACATTTTTCATGGTCCGCTGCAGCTGCCGGTGACTTCAAGGTTCACTACTTCACAGAGAGCGGTGGCAGTGACAGCAGCATCTCTTAAACTTGGCATTGTGGTCCGGTCCGCTCGACGGCGTGGGTCGGCAACGTCTCAGGGTGCAGTGGCGTTGCGGAGCACAGTGGGCAGGCGTCACTTGAAGGTGCTGGCCGAAAGCAGGCGCACGGACATGTTGCTCGGCACCCTCCAGGTTCTGGAGGACGAGTGGGTGGAACTGGATGCAAGAGATTTTACTGTGGCATTGTCGGTTTGTGGGAGGCTCAGCTCTTGGCAGGAGGCGTGTGCATTGCTTGAGGCCATGCCAGTCGCTCGGCTTCAGGCCAACGAGTTCGGGTTCAACGCCACCATCAGTGCGTGTGGGAGGGCCGCTCGTTGGCAGGAAGGGCTGGCGCTCTTCTCGGCCATGCCCGGCCTTCCATCGGCGCCGCGAGATGAGGTGAGCTGGAACGCCGCGATCAGTGCATGTGAGAAAGGGAACCGGTGGCAGGAAGCATTGGTCTTGTTTCAGGGTACGCGAGCGGAAAACCGGAGAGCAGATGAGATCAGTTTCAGTGCCTCCATAAGTGCCTGCAACAAGGGGGGCCACTGGTACATGGCAAATGCCTTGTTCTGGGCCATGCCGCAAGCCGAGGTTGAAGCGAATGAGATAAGCTTCAATGCAACCATCAGCGCATATTCAAAGGGGGGCCAATGGCAGCAAGCACTCGCCCTTTTTTGGGCCATGCCCCAAGTACACTTGGAAGCCGATGCAATCAGTTTGAATGCAACTCTTAGCGCGTGTGAGAAGAGTGGCCAGTGGCAACAGGCGTTGGCCCTGTTTGAGTCCATACCATCAACACGAACCAAAGCGGATGAAATCAGCTTCGGCGCAGCCATTGGTGCATGCGAAAAGGGTTGCCAGTGGCAGCAGGCATTGGCGCTTTTTCAGACCATGCCTGAGGCAAAGGTGCAATCAGATGGGATCAACTTCAGTGCAACCATGAGTGCGTGCTCAAAAGAAGGCCAGTGGCAGAAGTCGCTGGCCCTGTTTTGCGCCATGCTTGATGCGAACATCTCAGCTGATGAGGTCAGCTTCAGTGCAGCTATCAGCGCCTGCGAGAAAGCCGGTCAATGGCGGCAGGCGTTGACTTTGTTTCGCACAATGCCATTTGAACTTGTGCAGGCAGATGGCGTCAGCTTCAGCGCCACTATCAGTGCCTGTGAGAAAGCCGGCCAGTGGCAACGTGCACTGGCTTTGTTTTCCGAGATGCCCAAGGCGAAAGTGCAAGCCAACCTGATCATCTTCAATGCCACCATAAGTGCATGCGAGAAAGTTGGCCAATGGCAACATGCTTTCGCCCTGTTTCAATCCATGCGGACATCTCAGACGCCAGATGAGATCAGCTTCAGTGCCATGATGAGTGCTTTTGAAAAGAAGAGCCAGTGGCAAAGGGCCTTTGCCTTGTTCCAGGAGGCATCTCCTGACTCAGAGGTGGTTCTTTTGAGCCTTGTCATTGGTGCATGTGAGAAGGGCCAAGCAGTGTCACCATGCATTGGCCTCTTTGGACGATGCTCCACACAAGGCTGCAAGCAGCTTCGGTCTTTGGGCGAAAAAAGGCGGCGTTTTGGAGCAAGCCACGGAGGGTGTTGCTTTTCAACAGGGATATTTTTTTCAAAGCCACAGACAAGTACAGGAGCGGGTAGCCCTTTTCCTATGGCGCCGGGCAAGTACGGGCGATGCCTTCTTTTCAAACGATGGTCCTTTCCACGAAGCCTCATTTTTCTGGCAACCTTACCAAGGCCTTCTAAACTTTCTCAACGTGATGTTCAGTGCAACTTGTTTCAGTGCGATGCTTGGCGTAATTTGCTTTAGCTCTTAGAGATGCATGCATATTCCTGTTTGTTTGTTGGCCACCTTTAGAAAATGTCGACAACTTAGCTTTTGAATCGTATTCTCAGAAGCCCTTGAGGTACAGATCCTGTATTTGGATCCACCTGTGTGTCATTCCCAGGTTGTTGCGGCTTGGAAACCGGGCGGGCTATGTGGGGGTCTCCCAACCAGAAACAAATTGCTGGACGCGCCGGGAAAAAAAATAAAATGTTTCGGGTGCAAAGCCTAAAATCTCAGACCTCCAGGAGGTGCCTTTTCATTTTGTGTTTTAAGGGGACTATTTTAAATCTATCAACAAAACGGCGCCCTTTCCCACGAACTGTTTGTCTTTGCACCCACAAACTAGAAATGGTTGGGTGGTGTTCGGCAGAGTTGGGCGGCTAAGTCGGGCGCAGTTTTCCGCAACTTGAGCGCAATTCCAAAAAGTGTTCAAAGCCAAAGCTCTGCCCCGCATCCGTGTGTTTGCATGTGTTTGTGTTTGCCATTATTCGTGCACTTATTTGCCACGAAAGCTCACGCAAAGATTTGTGTATCAATGGGTCCTGCAAGTTGTATTCTTAGTTGGCCATCTTGGTAAGCATCAATGCCACCGTGTAAACTTGTGCAGAATTGTGAATGCGTAGGGTGCACCGTTCATTTTGGTGCATTCCTGCCGCAACTGCAATTCTAGGATGCATTGCTTTCCGTCGTGTTTCATGTTTTCCGTGCTGGGAGATGTTGGGGCGCACACAGTCCATCTTCGTAGGCTCCGGTCCAACATATACAAAATAGATGGCTTGAATATCCTCAGACTCAGAAGATGTCTTGACTCCGGCACCGGAGTCAAAAAGATGGCTGTCTTTGCAGCTTGCGCAGATTTGAATCTTGAATTAGTCCAACTTGCTGTTTGTCGACGCGGTCACCTGTTTCCTTAGTCAGAATCTGATTAAAAAACAAAAAACACAACTTCCTTCTGGTTCGCACCAGGTTCTGGACTTGATTGAGGTTCGGATGGAAGGACTGTCATGCTGACCCCTGCTGAATAAACCCACTTATTAAGGGGAGCCCCCTGTCTCGTGGGGATCCTTTCGTCCAGGGGACCCCTTGGTATTAAGTGGGGGGTTGACGAATCAGGGGTCAGCATCTTGATTGCTATTGGGTTGGATCTTTAGACTTTAACTTTTTGGAAAGTCAAGGGGTTGTCCACTAAACTTCCCCCCAACAACTTTTTGCAGGGGGGTCAACAGCAACCAAGGCATTAGCCCTTTGGTCAAGCACCGTGTCTTATGTCCATGTGGCTGTGGGTCAAAACCAATGGTACCATTTTTGCGTAGGTGCACCACCCATTTTAGTCGATTTTAGTGGGGATTGGGATGTTCATTGGGGGTACGGGATTCTGACCCATGGCCATTTCCTTCGAAGCCCTCAGGTGGATTTGGAGATCGAGCGACGGGATGCCCGCAAGGAGAAGCAGGCGCAGCGCACGCAGCGCACGCCCAGGTTGGTGGCATGGCTGGCTTCGAGCTTCTAAACCATTAAGACGCAAGGGCTTCCGTTGTTTTCCTTTGCTTTCCATGTGGAAATAAGATGAGCTTGTTTTTCTTAGCTTCCCTTTATTAGGAGCCGGGAGTTCTACCTTTGTGCAAGGCGCCCCACTGTGCACCTTGTTTACCATATGCATATGAATCCCCCCTCAGCTTATTCGCAGTAATTCTGTGGTTGGAATTCGTGTTTACAGTTCGTTGCATGTCAGTGTGCTTGCTAGCTCTTTGTTCGCTTCACCTCGGGAGTGTGCCCCAGCGCTGTGTTTTCCATGTGGAACATGGGGTGTTTTGCCTTATCTCGGAGTGGACAAAGCCTGCGATGCTAGTCTGACATGTTCTTTTGGAAACAATATCACAAGCCAGAGAAATCAGGAACCAAACAAACATATAGCCCCCGCACCCGAGTGGCCAAGAAGGGAAAGTACCAGCTCGCTGACTAACGACTGGCATGTTCGAAAGGCTGTGCAGACCCTGCGCTTCACAGGTGGCTCGCTGATTTACGACTGGCATGTTCGAAAGGCTGTGCAGACTGAGCGCTTCACAGGTGAATCCTTCTGCTGTTTCCAATTGAGGCCACCCTTGAACCTGCTAATGGTTGAGGATAACATTTGAATCAGCAGTTGATTGTCCGGATGTTCTTCGTGACGAGCTCATTGCGCTGGGGTGTTTAGAGTTGCTGAACTTTGCAGTGTATAGGTGAATGGTTTCAGCTTTTAAGGCAAGGCAAACCAACTATGATTGTTTAGGCCCCCTTTCGATGCGCATGTGGCGAAGCATTTTCCTCAGGTTCAAGCAATCGTTCGGTGAATTCTGCAAGGGTCCCATGGTGTGGATCAGATCCTGTACCAGTGGTGGGTTGGCTAAGGTGAGCACAGGTTGCGGAAACCGGCAAAGTCACAGCGGCTTGGTCGCTAGACCCCTCCAGGTTGATGGTTTTCATCGCAACAGCCTGGAACTGCTTTGCAAGTCTACTGATCCGGTTGGCAGTGTCTGAACACAGGCTTGGGAATGCCAAGTCGAACAGTTTTGGGGGTATGCAATGATAGGCGAAACGTCGCCCCCAAGGCCACGTGCTCGAGGCGAGCGGTTTGTAGAGAGTTGCCCCAAGCTAAAAGAAGAAAAGGATAGAACATGGTTTGGTGTTGGGCTTTTCTTCGACCAAGCCTCTACCCTTTCGCCGGAATCTTTCGAGCAACTCATTGTTTGCACTTTGACGTGCCCCAGTTTTGATCTCGGCAGGCGGAGCAGAAGGCAATGAAGAGACTTGGCTGGTGTTAGATTGTCTGATTGAGCAAAGACGCGCCGATTCTGCCGATTTGCTGCCTGGCATAACAAGCTCATAGCGAAAGTCCTTTACGGGATCCCTTGTTTCAGAAGTTTGCAAATATGGAGTTTGCAGCTTTGGTTTTGGCAGCTGAGGCATTTCCCCCAACACGCACGGAAATGCACAGCACTCCTTCCCCTGTGTATTTCCCAAACTTTAGAAGATTTGAGCGAAGCCATCGGTTCAAACCCCAAACCCCTTTTGGCCCTTGCGCCGATTGTTGTGAATGCGGGCTGGCATTTCGGGACACACGTCGTGTTTCGAGTGTGATCAGTCGGGTGTTCTCCGTTTCGGTGCTTGACTTGCCAGCAAGTTGTGAAGCACGTCCAGTGCTTTTACAGAGTTTTGAGTCGTGTTATGTCTCTGGGTCGGGCTGTCCGACTCGGTACCACAAACAAGTGGCGCACATATTTTCCGGCTTGGTCCCAATCCTTCGCCTCTGTTTGGCACCTAAAGGGGGCTTCCCTTCTTGGAATCCAGGAACTAGGCGTGATATTTGGGAAACCTGGTCCCTGGAAATCCTTCAGAGCGTTCTAGTGTTCTCCCATATATGCTTTTCAGCATTCATGTTTCTCGAACTAGATGTTTTTCTGAAAATGGGGGAGCCCCAAAGAATGGTGGGGCTGCCTTTGCCCTTACAACCATGAAGGGAGTCCCGGTTTCTCAGACCACACGCAAACAGAGCCAAACTCAACTCCCCCTCCGTTCCCCGGCATTTGCCGGCCCAAGGACGCTGCCCCCGACTTCACCCCAAAAAGCCTCAACAGCGGGCTTAGCAGTTTCGACCTCCTGGTTTCGTTTCAGACTTCCACTTGTCATGGCCTATGGTTCCTTCGGGGTTCATGCCCTCGCTGACAGCAACGTCGGGTCTCCGAAGTGTTCGCAAGGCGCGCGCAAGCGGAGGAAGCCCAGCGCGCCCGGCGCGCCGCGCTGATGGCAGCGGATGATGGCTTCGAAGGTGGCCGGGCCAAGCGTTTGATAGTGGGTGGATGCAGGAACTCTACTAAAAATGCTCAACCTCCAAGAAGGGTTGGCTTCTGCCAGGGTCACTCTTGGCATATTTTTGGGCAGTTTGGATATGTGCAAGCTATCCCTTGCAGCTTTGGTCCGTTTTTGCCCCAGCTGGTGCCCCAATCGAAGCCGACCCTCCGGTATCGAGGGCCCTCCCATATTTTTGTTTGTTCGATCCAACTGAAAGTGAGGAAGTTTTTAAGGGGATGGCTTGGGGATTATACTTTCACCGCGTTCAAAGCATCCCTTTGGACACGCCACCCCTCCCAGTTAACTGCTTCAATATTGGGGAGGGGGTACGCCCAAGCAATGTTTGATTTATTAAGTGCTGGGAGCTGGGCACGTCAAGCCTCAAGATAAGCAAAGCGTACCCCCACACCACTCCCATACCACTGTCCCTGCGCTCTTGTAACTGCTGTAGTGGATCAAAACACGTTATGTTTTGTTGGCACGTGTCGAAATTTTGGAAATGCCACGTTACGGCCTCGTCTGACAAGCAACAACAAGGCATGGACATATTTCCTTGGGACAAAGTAACCTCAGAAAACCAACACAACTAGTTGTTCAGTTGGACGGCGGCCGACTGAACAACTAACAGCCGGGCTGCACAACAAGATGCCGACGGGAAGCCCAGTGGCTCAGTCCGACTGTGAGTTGTTCAGTTGGACGCCGGCCAATTGAACAACTAAAGTTCTATAATCAGAAGAAGCAACTCGCGGAAGCAAGCCCGTGCAAATGCTGCACGGGTTGCACTTTGTGTGAGGCAAAATGCTTGCCAAGCAGAATCGCCAAACGACCCAAAAGGAAGAAGCCCATGAGCACAATCACAGACACCACATTGTGGAAATCACACGCTTGACAATTGTCCACCCAGCAAAGCAACTCTAGTACATCGCTTAACTTAGAGACGTGCCCCCGCAAAGAATGTTAACATATTTGGGTCTGAGGGGGCGGCGCCCCCCCTCCCACTTAACCCGGGGCTATGACACGCCGAGTAAGCCCGGGCCCACGGCCCACGGGCAGCGATGCGCCTGGCGTGATATACTTCCATGAAACCGCCTTGCAACCAAGGCCCCCAGAAATGTATTCTTGAAAAGGCTCGCTTTGCCCTCAGTCCTGTTATCACTTCAGAATCTTGAGTGGAAACCCTCACCTTTGACTGCTCAAGTTTCACGCTTGCAGCTGAGTCGTTGGCCAGGTGCTCCAGGTGTAGCGCTTCCACCGGAGGCCAACTATGGCTATGGCGGCAGCCTGGCCGAAGCGGAAGGCAAGGCTCCCTGTTCCCTCTTTTCAGCTTAAGCATCACCTGGTTGAGGGGGATGCGTCCGGGGAAAGGTAGGGAGCCCTCAAAGGACCGAACCTCAAGGGAAGAGATGGCTTTGGATTGCCTTGGTGTCAGTGAATCAGGGGCCAAATGTCTGCCTTTGTGACGGGGATGTGGGAGTAATCCTGCAGAGGCTTGGTGAAACAGGTGTGCTTTGAGTTTGTTGACCAGCTGATTCTACGCTTTGCTGGTCGTAGTCTTTGCTTTTCACCGTCCGTCTCTGAGACGGTGAACACTACCCTAATATACCCTAATCAGGTAACCCTGAATTGGTGGTTTGGATTGGTGGTTGGCGACTTTAGCCCGCAGTTCTTGTAAAGGGTAGAAGGGAAACCACCCCCTTAACTACCAAACCGCAAATCCAAACCACAAATTAGAGGGAAGCTGACACAAGACAGGCAACTCAAAATGCCTTTTGGGCTTCGCAACCTAAGCCCGTGGGTTTTGGTCTGGATGCCTATGCAAAATGAGCCTGCTCGGCATTAACCTTGGTAGTCACGCTTCCAAACAAGTTGTTCTTGTTCAACTGTTTGATGTTACCATGCATAAATGAAGCACACCGCACGCAAGCTGCAGTCAAATCTTGCCGTGCTCTAGCTCCGAAGGACGCAGCACATGTCATGCAGCTTAGATTTGGATCTGGATCGAAATGGAGGCCTTGTCCGACTCGCCTTTCTCTTGTGGAAAATTGGCTCGTGCAACTGGGTGATCAGCCAATCCTTCTTGCCAATGTAAAACTCACTGGCACAGAAAAGTTGAAACCGCGGGATCCGGCATGACGAATGGTACAAGCAAACACGGTTAGGATTGGAGATGGTGACAATGGTGATCATGACATTGAGCATGATGAGGAGGAGGAGGAGGAGGAGGAGGAGGCAACAATAATAATAATAACAATAAGAAGAAGAAGAAGAAGAAGACATCGAAGAGAAAAACAAGAATAAAAGAAGATGGTGATGCAGGTGATGCTGACGGTGATGATGATGGTGATGATGATGGTGACGGTGATGGTATGAAAGAAAGAATGATGATGCCCACCCTCAGCATCAGCATCATCATCAGCAGCAGCAGGAGCATGCACCCGTTAGGATCTATCAGATGGTGGGTAGTGGGTAGCCACAGGCAACATGCTCGAAGGGCAGCATGTCAGTGATATTTGCCCACCATTAAGTATAGCATATCACCAACAATGAATCATTCATAGGCTCTCAGGCACAGATCCAGGCTGGCTTTTTCCATTGTGAGCTTCTGGCTGCCCCAATTTCGCTGAGGTGGGTCGCAGTTTCAGGATTTTCACTCCATGGGCACTGGGAGCAGTGCAAGGAGCACCTGAGCTGAAGATGGCCAAGGGGGAGGGGCGGCATCCACCTCTCAACCCAAGAATGCTTGCGATGGGTATGAAATTGAATTCGGGACCCTTTGGTGGGCATCATTTAGGTGGGGATTTATGTCCACCAATCACTTTCAGGGGGTTCTCTATTAAATTTCAGCCATATTGGGTTGAGCACGGTATGAGGTTGTTGTTTGAAGCGAGAAAGCATGGGTCATGGGGAACAAGGAAGGTACTTGGGCATCCAGCTTTGTAGTCACTGGCTTTTCATTTGAGGCATGGCCTTGTTATTTGCAAAGGACAAGTGCTTGCCAACATATGGCTTCCATACTGATTTGCAGCCACGTTTGAGAACAACAACACAAAACAACTGAATCTTGTTACCCGTGCCAGCCGCGCTTGCATGCATTGGGCGCTGGCAGGCCAGTCCGCGCACATGAGGGTCCAAATGATTTTCAGCGCTTTCCGCCCGTGATCATGACCAAGCTTGGCTTCGAAGTGTTTCGAAGCCCCACACGCTTTCAACTCATTTAGGCTCTCACAGTAGCGACTTGGATGTTCATGTGTTTACAAGCTGTTGGACATGCGCCTCTGTTGCAAAGCGGGGCTTTGCGACTTTGGGGCGTGGGATGGCTCTATCCATATTCGCGTAACGTGGACATCCGCAGGTGCACGTCTAGTGTCCAGCTTTGATCGTGAAACCCGAAGCCACGGCATAGCTTTGTGCCAGTGTCTCGTAGGTTTTTGTCACCACGGGGACTCAGGACCCGGCACCGTTGCGTACGCGACCGAGGTGTGACTGGCAGCCGCTCCCCGGGTCGCACGGCTGGCAGGGACCTCGCAGGGTACGGGCCAAGGTCCATGGGGCCACAAACGCGACGAGAGAATTGGTGGCTCGAATTTTGTTGCGGAGGTTGGATCCAATCTGTGGTCTCCGAAACGATTTTGAATGTTAGGGTACTGTTGAGTGCTAAATACGAAAGATCCTCGGAATATTTTTATTTTTTTTCCGGCTCCAGATGTGGGCCAAGTAATTCACCCGCACTAAGCGGAAACAACACATGCTGCTGGATTGCAGGCCTGTTCGTGCAGGATCCACGGCTTTTGCGCTGGGCCGTGCCCAAGCTATACATGAGCATCGGTTTTTAATCAAATGCAATGAAACTGCATGCGGTTTGCAGAGCCAATCCTGAATCCTAGTTGGGGGCGTAGGCTCGCGTAAGCTTTTCTGGGTTAGCTTGTTTTCACTTCTTTCGACTTTCGCTTCTACAATCTATTCGCGTAGGCTTTGGAGGCATTGTGCGAAGGTCAGATCCTTGGGCAGTGGGGTTCTAACAAATCAAAATCTTTGCGTACTGAAAGCTTACGATTCTCGAGGAGCTGCCAACGCGTACTTTGCGCACTCTTGAACTCAACTTCTTCGCTCCGCTTTTCTCCCCGGTTTTCTCTGCTTTTCTGCTCTGCTTTTTTGCCCCTTGCTTCTCTCCCTCCGCGGTCTTCGCGCCGCTCTTTTTTGCCCTCTTTTTCCCAGCTCTTCGCTCATCTCTTCTCCCAGATCTTGCCCAGTCTTCGCTTCCCTCCTCTCCCGGTCAGTCGCTTCACCTTTTGCTGCTCCTCCTTTTTTTTGCGCTTGGTTCCCCGCTCGTAAAACTTGATGCGCTCTGTATTGCACGCAGCCGTGTGTTATGCGCATTGATTCTTCAAGTCGCTGTTCCTGCCCTGTCAACCCCTAAAGTCTATCTATGTTTGCCTCCCCTGGCCTCAATCGTTTGGCTTTTCCAGGGTGTATTTACTATTAACGGCGACCCTCATGACTTGACCTCTTTTCCAGGTCCTTAGGTCCTTGAGCCCACAAGGGAATTGGCGGTTGATAATGTATCTAAGGCTTTGATCTTGAAGCCATCCCTTGGATTCCAAAAGTTTCCAAAGCCATGCCAGGGTTTCTGGCCCTGTTTGAAACCCCAGATTCAGGCGTGAAGGGGAAACACCATGTTTTGCTTCCCCCATACCCTGAAGATCTGAAGATACGCCCTTTTATGCACTCCACGCGGGCCGCAAGTGAAACACCTCACTTGCCCGAGCGGACCTTTTGAACTTTCAGGTTGTCTATTTGCAGAAATGGTCCAAAAAGGTTAAGCTTTGTTTCTGGTTCTTGCAACTGAGACACTCGAGATTGTTGATATCTCGGCGCTTGCACCTTCGTCTCCCTTACTGACATTCATACTTTCTTCAAGGTGTCACTTTCCAATGGAGCTTCGAATGATGCCTTGTTTGATCTAAGGGTGGCTTAAAGGGCATGCGCTTTTGAGTTCTTTTGCAAGCGTTTGGGAAGGTGCACCCCGAGTCCCTGAAATTAAACTTTTGAGGAAGACCTTTCTGGTGGCCAGTCCACTCAGGAAGTGAGTTGCCGGGTTCTCCGGAGAAAGCTGTCCACCCCAAAAACGCATCCCTTTTTCTACCAGCACAACTGGGATTTGCAGGTCTGCACGGGGGATCAGCCTGATAGCGTATCGCACGGCCTGACTGCCAGCTGTAGACTCTTAAGCGATACATTGGGAACCCCTCACCCCCCCCAAAGGATTCTCAGCTTCTAGGACGATTCCAAAGAAATGGTGCATTCAAGTCGCCGATGCTTTGATCCCAGCGGCGAAAAGTGCCAAGGGCTTTTTGCTGTTCATGGGCTCTTCAGCCAAGGCAGATCTGTGGCGAGCACAGACTCAATGGGTCAGAGCAGCTTTTTCGGAGGCCTGGAATTCCGCTCGAGCTTTGACATGTGACAGGCCTCGCTTGGGTTCTCGTCATTCCCACCAGCCCCACCTGAAGATTAACTTCGGATAGGTCCGGACCATGCCAATCAGCATTTCCCCCTTTCCGCGGGGAATGAATACATTTCGGGGGTTCTTGTGATTAGTGTGGTCCTCCAGATCAATCGGAAGTTTGCATTAGAGTCGCTCGTGGTTTTTGGCTTGCACCATTGCCCAGGCAGGCACCAGGGTTTCTTGCTTGCTACAAGGCGCATGCATGGGGCAACGCAAAGGAGGCAGCTGCTTGACCAATTCAACCTGACAATGCAGCATTTCAATCAGCGAAAGCCATGTGTTTTGTCCCTTATTGGCCTCCACGTTCTCACGGTGTGAAAGGTGGCTTCCCCTATCATTGGCTTCTTTGATTAGTCCGATGCCTCAGGATATCCAGCGACTCCCATCGCAAAACTAATAGTTAAAATTTGCATTCGCAAGCCGTAAGACTCCCGGCTGGCATGGGGAGAGGGCAAGCCGGAGTGGCTATTGCATCAGGCACCCGAACTAGAGCTTATCCGGACCGAGGCGCCTGTCACGCGAAAAAAAGTACCGGTATTTGACACAGCCGCAAATCAATTCCATGTTTCGGGCTTGGCGTGGAGGGGCGGCTGGCGCTTGAAGGTGCCTTTCACGGGTGTTGGGCGATTGAACCTGGCGAGAGAAGATTCTGGGGCATTCCTTGGAGGTGCTCCAGTTCGGGGATGAGAATCCCCAGGAAAACCCGAATAAACCAATCATTTTCTGAAAGATTTGAGATCTGTGCACAGCCACCCAGCCTTCACATGCAAACAAAGCTTGGCTTTTCCTTGACCCCACGCCCTTTTTTCAGGGTCGGGGTTAGTGTCAGGCGCCAGCTCCTCCAGTATGGGGATGGGTCAGGGCTCAGGCGCCGGAGGGGTGCGATCGCCGATCAAAGCCTTCCTGGGAACGCGATGGAGTCCCTGTACTTCTGCTGCGCAAACACATCGCCTTTCTGTTTGTTGAGTCCAGTCGCAGGTATGCTCTTTTCGGGCTGGACAGAGTAGACCCTCGGCATGCTGGTTAGACTCGCAAAGATGCATTCCCGTAAGAGAGCCATCTTCTTGCGGGGCTTGAAGACTTCCTTGATTTGCAATTCCGGGTGGCGGCATGCTGTGACACTTTGTGAATTTGACAGAGGTGCAATACAAGCTGAACAATGCTGCTCCCGGCAAAGGTCCTTTTTTGCAGACGGCCATGTCGGCAACCGTTGAGTCTTGGGGTTTGGTTCGGCGTTTGTGCGAATGGGACTAGGTAAAAAGGGTACTGCATGTTTTGGATTACCAAGGGTTCAGTGTCACTCAGGTAGCACATTGTGCTTCAGTTGATTATCAGTTGATTTCAGCTTCAATGTTTCGTTCGACGTTCAAGCCATGGTCGAAGAAGTCCCTGCGAGAAAGGCCTGCCGACTAATTTTCGCGAACCTTTTCTCAGGCTCCGTGTGTAAGTATACCTTAGAGGAGGTTGCGCCTTGGAGATGGCCCAGTCAAATAGAGGTCCTTGATTCCAATGAAGGCCCAAGCTCCCAGGGCAATGCTGGGCAGTCCCCCCCCCCACTTCAAGGCGCATGGTACTTAGTAAGTGGGTAATAACCACGGCTACAACCCACTTACCATGGTTATAACAAGTCTCCTGAGTGGGTTACCACCAGGCTTACTAAGCACTTACCTGACGTACCGAATCGATCGCCCCTTCAAGAACACTGGGAAGGTGTCTTTGCGACAGGTTTCTTTGGCGGAGCCGGGGCCAGCGATTCCGCGAGCAGCGGTGGCTCTGTGGCCCGGCGAAAAGGGACATGCATAATCCCTTCTCCCCCATGCTAAAGGTCCCCCGAATACTAAAACCGACTTTTGAGAATCCCAAATCCGGGAATACTACTTTTAGAATAGCCAATACTAAACCAATTCCAAAGTAGGCGTTTAGCATTCGGGGGAAGAGATAATTTTGGGGTCGGGCGAGCCCTTGCCCCAAAGAGGGGTAGTTTTGGTTGGACTACGTTGCACTCATGCGCACATGATAGGGGGGAGGTCATACTGTGGATGAACCAAATCCATTTCGCACCACCTAAGAAACGCTGAAATGATGACCCCCCCCTGTAAATACCAAGCAACAATGGTTTTCCATTGATTTCAAAGCGGTGCGAACGGACTTCGCGGCCAATTGGGGGGGTTGGCCTTCGGCTTGCCAACGCATTTAGTTTTGCAGCTCTTGGTTTTGTATTGCCACCTGCTCTCAGGTTTCCTGTGCTCAATTTAGGAAAAAGCCAGATGTAGCCCCGGATCTCAGAGAAACCAGCCTTTAAAAGTACTCACTAAGGCTTGGTTGTTGAAATTTCACGCAACCGACAAAAGAGCTTGACATTAAAGCGGGCCCCAAAAGAGTCAGATCAAAGCGGATCTGTAGCTCTTGTGGGGCGTTCTCTTTGTGTGGCTGCGTGGCCTTGCCTGTGTCTTTATAAAAGAAAGTCAATGGGGGAACACACCAAAAACATAATGTCGGAGGCCTTTGACGGGAAAGGATGAGATCATAGGTGTCCTTTTTAGTCTGCGCTTTCATATTAATACAGGGCACTGCTTTTTGAAGGCTGCCTTGAGTTTAATGGAACAGCAGTGCCCGCTGCAGCTGCCTTTTTGCTTCTAAAGTGGTTCAGATTCGGGTCCCGTCCCGGGTTCATTCCGCGTCGCCGGGTGGTCCCGAATCCGGGTCCCCAATAGGATCTGGGTCCCGTCCCGGGCCGGGTCCCGGATTCATTCCGGGTGGCCCGAATCCCAGATCCGGGTCCCGGATCTTTCCCGTCCCGGGCCGGGTCCCGGATTCATTCTGGGTGGCCCAAATCCGGGTCCCGGAGGGTCCCGTCCCGGCCCCGGCATCTACACTGGCTGGCAGAAGCATTGCAGGTTGCCTACTTGCGGTCACTGCGCCATGATACGGGGTGCGCAAGGAGAACTTGCAAGCCAGAGATCTCCGAACCGCAGCGGTTCTTGCCCGCCTTGCCTCATTGCGCGGCCCATAACGTTTGCAGAACCACAACAAATTGTTGCGGTTCGCTTTTGTGCCTCGCGCTGCACATTTCGATGAGAGCACCCCTTGCTGCGGCCCGTGGTTTCCTCCAAGCTGGCCGGGCCAGCTGCAACAACCTGCGGCCAGATGTAGTTCGACTGCCTTCGCAGTTCGCTGTATGCCTCGACCAAGGTATTCGCTTTACTCTCTTGCCATCTCCATGGCCATAAAAGAACCACAACAAATTGTGTCGGTTCGCTTGTAGCAGTGTACGTGGTCATTGTGTTAAGAGGTTGGATTTGCATGTGTTCCGCGTAAAGCAGTTGGGGGGTGCGCAGCCGCTGGGCGGCCCTGCCAATGGTTGGCTTGCCGTGGCTTGCCTCAGCTCAAACCCGCGCCTGGGCCAGTTTGGGCCGCTTGCTCTGGTTGCGACTGACCACGCTCAGTGGAAGGACATGGTTGAAAACAGGGCGGGGTCGCGCTGCGTGTGCTGGAAGCTGCAATTGAAGCTGCCCAGGCCAACGCCGAAACCAAACACCTGTGTGAATCAGCCTGACCTCCAAGAACAAAAAGAAGTGTACGGGCCAAGCAGCTCAAATGCTGTCAGGTAAAAGCCACCGAGCAAAAGGAAGGCTAAGGCAAAAGGAGCCCCGCAGAGCCCGCAAGAAGCGCACCGGCTGCAAGATGCTGAGATGCACAACCCAAGTCTTGGGTTGAGAAGCAATCTCGAAACATAGGCTCACGGATTGACCCGGCTTCAACTGGATGTTCCAACCAGCCACGTCTAGCAGTCTTGTGTGAGCACTTGGCGAGAGCCCCTGTTCATGAAAAAGCACCCCACACTACACCAGTGCCATCAATTTCCCTTTTCTCTTACAAAAAGGCCACCTATGGATGAGATGATCTGGCATTTGTGTTTATCTTCTGCCCGGATTTCTCCGGCCAAAAAACACTTTCTATTGGAGCCACCCTCGAAGCAGTCACATAATTCAGAATTAAGAGAGCAAACTTGATAAAAGCATGATAAAAGCGACGCCCAAACAAGTAACATCATAAAGAGGCGTTGCTTGTTTGAAATCCAGCCACTCATATGGCATATGGGTTGAAGTTGTTGTTTGGCAGTATAGAAGCTTGCTTTGAAAGGAGGGGGTCCGCTTAGGGAAAAACATGTCAAGTGAAAGGCTATGGAAACAGAGATTCTAGTTTGGCCCCCGCCCTGGAGAGAGCATCAAAGGCCCCTTGAGGAGGAGGGCTTCTGGACAAGGGTCCGAGTTGCCTCTTCAGTGGGGGGCCAGCTGCGCGATGTCATTGCAATCATGAAGGATGCGCAGTTCTGCAAGTGGGTGGTGATCATTTGCAAACCTGGTTCCCTAGTCAGTTGCCGAGGCCGTACCACAGGTTCCAGTCGAGGCTAAAGTAAAGTTGATGTGGGTATGACCGGAAGTACAGGCCAGGCAAAGGCGAAGCAGGCAGGGTCCATTGCCACATACACAAAGCAACAAACCTTCAAACAGCAACGGACATGTGAGTTTCCTTTTGCAAGGGCCCATGGCCCATGGGGTCCCTTTTGTCGACGTTGGCACATTCCTGCATATAGACAATGATGTGACCCTGGATCCAGGCGCCAGGCCAATGGAGACACACGTTCAAAACTGCAACGTAACGTTCCCGCGTTCCGGGGTCCTGCCGTGGAAACAGGAGCTTGGCATTCTGATATCTCAGAACTGGTGCTTTTCTCTTTTTGGGAGATGTTCTTCTCAAACAATTCAGCAATTTCACAGTGCCGGACCCCATGAACGCGTAACCCCTATCGCGTTCTAACCCCTATCGCGTTCGGACGCGATCGGTGCCTTCCCTATGGTGCCCGAAGCTACTTGAGGCGCTCTTTACCCAGTGTTTTCAGTGCAGGATGTCCGCAGTTGCCAGTATGCAGCCCGAGGCACCCATGAACCCCATGATGATGATGGCGCAGATGATGCTCGAGACCCAAAAGAAGCTCAAAGAGGCGCAGGAGAAGCTGCAGAAGGTACAGGAGCACGGCGGCACGGCTGTGAGCTTGGAGGCGACCCTTTTTTCGGGGACGCGTTTCAGTTGAAGCCAAAGGGAAACCAAGACTTGGGGCGGGGGCTATGAACGCCTTGCGGAAGCGAGCACATGGGTGCGGAACGGCTGAGGGGTGGGAACATCAGGCTGCTTTACTCGCACAGTTCCCTTGCTCGAGATAAGCTTCGCTCGAACGAAGCGGATCGCCCAATGCGAATGAGCGACATATAGAGAACCCAATGCCAGTTGCAGTGAAAACGCTTGATGTTGAGCCTTTTTCTCCATGGCCTGCTTTGAGACTGTCCAAACAAAAAGCCCCTGTGCCAGCCTGACCTGAAAGGACGGAAAGTGACAAGCGCTGCTGTGTGGACAATGGTGCTGTTTCTGAGCCATCCAATGTACAGATCCCATGCACCAATGTATGCAATACGCACCCCGCCAGATGGATGAACGTGATCCCGGCTTCGAAGATTAGCTCACCGCTCTTTTCGAGGAAAGAAAAGATGCGTTTTTGACTATTGCCGGGAGGAGGGACATAATAATGCATGTTTACTATGTCCCACTTCCCGGAAACAAAACAAACACGTGGTGTTGCAAAAGGTGAGTTGTCAACATTGGTCCCTTTTCGAACGCATTTCAAGCTGCACCCTTTGCTTTTTTGTTCGTCCTGCGTCCATGCGTCCAGCGAATATCAATTGTGGTGTTTGCTTTGTTTCCAATGGCAGACTTCTAGTGAACATATTTGCAGCTTCAACAAATGTGTCGTCAATCGTCTTCGGGCTAGGCCTGAGGAGCTTTCCATCCTGGAGCAGTGGGTCATCGCCTCAGTGCCAGGCTCAAAACCGTGCGAGGAGCTCGGCCCATGACAGCTCCGGGCCGAAGTTGGAAAATGGCCGCCGCCTGTATTAATCTACCACATTTGCCACCTGGTTCCACCTGTCAAAGTTGACACCAACTTTTTGTTTCAATTCTACCACGTTTGCCCAAATAATTTTTCCCTGTTGTGCTAGGAGGACAGATCCCTTTGGTAGCCTCGTACATGGGGTGATGCCTTGGTTCTAACCCCAGGGCTATAAGTCTCCTAAGTGGGTTATAACCAGGCTTACTGACTACTTGCTAAGTACAACGCCGCTTTAAGTAGTAAGCTGAACAGCAATCCCCCCCCCCCCCCGACCTCCTCAGTTTTGCTCTTCCCGGCACTCAGTTTTCCAACTTTCAATTGCTCTATCTATTGATTTTTGCCTAAAGGGATGTATGCCTTTGAGGGAATGCCAGGATTTCCGGTTCGCTACTTGACAAAAATTCAGTATTTCGGTTTAATTGTCTTTAGTATTGCCAAAGAAATGTGTGCCCTTTTCGAGAATTACAGGGTCGTGTGTTTCCAAACAATTCAAATCACACTAGCTGCTCAAATTGAACTAGCGAATTAGGGATTTCTACTAATTTGCAAACATATGGCCCTATAGGTTTCTAAGTTGTCTGAATCATTCTCAACGGGATGGGTGTCTTTTGGGTGACTCCACCTTCATGTTTCCCGAATCATGTCAAACAAATCTAACTGTTCAATTGCCCTATGTATTTGCAAAGGGATGGGTGCCCTTTTTGGAATTCCAGATTCCTTGTTGCTTCCACTTCGGACAACTATATTTCCTACATGTTCTGAATATGGTATTTGTCCAGAATGGCTTACTTTGTCTCTTGCTGGAAAAGGAATTCCAGAAGCATTTTTCAAGATGTTCAACTGTTTATATCTAGTGATGTTTCTCCAGCTTATTGAAACAATTAAAATTAATTAGCACAAATCCATGGAACATATCTTGTCTACCTATTGTTCTGGTTCATTGGAAAGCTAGAAGAAAAGAACAATTAGTGTTCAATAGCATCGTCCTGTTTGGTCCCAATTATTCTAATCCCAAAGGGACGGGTGCCTTTTGGGGGAATTCCAGGTACAGGCCCTATTGTTCTGATTCTTTAGCATAAGTAGAAAAGCATTTTAACAATTCTGAAAGGGCGCCTCTTTAGAGAACTCCAGCTTCATTTTGTTTCTCCAAGTTTCCATGTATCATATTTCTATTTTTGTTGAGACTGATCACATGATGCCAGTGTGCTGCTAGCAATTCCCAAAGGGGCGGGTGCCTCTTGAAAAGGGTTCCAGCTTTATATTCTAATGTTTCTTATTACGCTACACGTGATTTTCCACGAAAAGGACGGGCGCCGCATGTGGAATCTGAAAGTCATTTTTCAATTTATTCAAAACAACCTAATTATTCCAAAACATAGTAGATGGCGTAACTATAGATTTATAATTGTTCTACTTAGTGTTCTGAGTGCTCCAAAAAGGTGTGGGGGCCTTTTTTTCCAGACTCATTCTTCTATTTGCTCTGACTATTCTATCTAAGTTTTCCCTTCTTTTTTTAAAGAGATTGGCTCCGAATGGAGGATTCCAGATTCAGTAGTTCTAAGAAGCGAACATGTAGCCAGCACTGCTTATTGATTCGCATTATTCCTACAGGGGCGAGTGCCGCTTAGGAAACTCTAGGTAAGTAACTCTCATGAAGCTGTTGGAATGATTTGGCATGGCTTGGGGCCACACCTGGGGTTAGTGAATTATTGCAATATTTGGGAGTGCCGGATTTTGCAACTAATGGAATTATTGAAATTCAATTCCAATACTTGCAAGAATTGCGCGAATTGGGGGGTCCCGGATTTTTCAGTTCCAACAGTTGCAAAATTGCAATATGTTGTGGTCCTGGATTTTGCAATTACTGCAAGTATTGCAACTATATATATATACATATGTATATATATTTGGCCTGTCTTGGGGCCAAATCTGGGGTTAATTAGTGTTTCGCAATTATGGCCATTATCGAATTTGTTTTCGAACCGAATACTTGCAATAATTGCAATGTATGGGGTCCCGGATTTTGCAACTATTGGAATTGACATCCGGTAATTGCAAAATTAACCCCGGAGTTTTGCAATGATTATATTTTTTGGAATTGAGTTCTTTCAATTGTTTGGAATTATTTGGCCTGGCTTGGGGCCAAATCTGGGATTCGTTGGTTATTGCAATCATTGCAATTGAATTTCAATAGTTGCAATAGTTGTGGGTTCCGGATTTTGCAATAGTTTTACTTGGCCTGGCTGGGGGCCAAATCTGTGGTAACATTGTTGCAAGTATTGCAATAAGTGTAATTGTCGGGATTTAACTCCAATAATTGCAATATCTGGGGGGGGGGTCCCGATTTTTTAAGTATTGCAATTATTGGAACTATTGGACCCCTAGTTAGTGCAATTATTTCTCTCGGGTTTGCACAAGCCAGGCCACATGAGTCCAATATTTGGAAAGTCCGGGTCCCGGAATTATTGCAATTGTTGGAACTCAAGTCCAACAATTGCAAGAAATGCAAAATCCGGGTCCTTCAAGTGTTGCAGTTACTGCAACTATTAGACTTGAATTCCAACAGTTGCAAAGTGTAAAATCCGGGACCCTCAATTATTGCAAGTATTGCTGTTAGTGGCATTCAATTCCAATAATTGCAATGACTGCAATGATTGCAATAGTGAACTAACCCCAGATTTGGCCCCAAGCCAAGCCAAAAAAATCCAACAGTTGCAATAGTTGCAGAATCCGGGACCCCAAGTATTGCAACTACACGAATTCAATCCGAATATTTTGCAATAATTGCAAAATCTGGGACCCCCAATTATTGCAGTTGTTTCAATTTTGAGAATTCAATTTCAATAATTGCAATAAGTGGAATGATTAATTAAACCCGGAGTTTGCACCCAGGCCAAATAATGCCAAGAATTGCAATAGTGCAAAATCCGGGATCCCCAAATATTGCGACTGCTGGAATTCAATTCGAGTAGTTGCAATAATTGCAAGAATCCGGTACCCCACGTATTGCAATATTGCAATTGTTGGCGGTTCATTCCAACCCCAGAAGTTCTGAAGCATGGCTTGATGTAAGCCTTTTGTGCCCAAGAAAATAGAGCGGAGCTCTAGGACTTTCTCAGGGTTATGAGCCCAACGTTTTAGGGCGACCCGGCCATGGCTTCGTCGGCGGGATCGGCGCTGACGGCTGAAGACGAGAAGAACTCGCCGGAGAAGGAGACTGCTCTGGTTCCATGGGGGGCGCCTCAGCCCAGCAGGGATGATGCGGTGGCGCTGGGACCTGCCAGAGCAGCGGAGGTGGCGACCAACCCGTTTTGGTCGGAGCGGGCTTGTGAAGAAGCTCAGCTGCGAGCTCTACGGCCAAAGGACTTGCCGGACACCGAAGAGGGGCAACGGATGCCGGTGCAAGGTGCAGGTGGTGTGGTCTATGGGGCCGAGGTGGCTGCAGGGGGCGTGGAGGAGCTCATGGGTCGGAGCGCTTTGGCAGGAGATGAAGAGCCTTAAAGAGCAGCTTCGTGAACGGCATCAGGCTGGTGGAGGGCCTGGAAGGCGAGAACTAGCTGATGCTTCCGGAGGCAGTGAAGGGCTAGCACATGGGGGCCCTGAACGGAGCGGCGTGCAAGGCGGTGGTCCTGGAGCAGATCTTCTGACCCTGTGGGAGTTGGATTTCAGCAAGCAGTGGAGGTTCATGACGGCCAAGGAGGAGTACGGGGTCAACCTTCGGGACACCGCGGAGGGCACGATGAGGGACATCGAGGAGTACCAGATGGAAGAAACGGGGGTCAAGGCAATGGAGCTGGGGGCTCTCGTGAACATGGGGAAGTGGCTCCTTTGGTACTGCGAGGAGGTGGTCCAGGAGCTGGAGGTATGGAAGGCCAGTTGGGTCAAGGATGGAATGTCTTGGCGGCAGCGTGTGGGGGTGGACAACCAGCTAGAGCTCAGCAAGGGGAAACCCGGACTGCACTTCAAGGTGTGGCTCATCAAGGTGGAGTGCAAGGAGGGAACCAACAACGTCATGAAGGAGGCCTACTATACAAGAAGGGAATGGTTGGCCTACGGGAAGACAGGCTCCTGGTGAAGGGCATGCTGCGGGTGGCGGCTATGGAGGACCGCCCTATGGGGCCTTCGGACATCAAGGTGATGGCGCTTCGGGGGCACCATGGATGGGGGGTTGGATGCCGGGTGAGACCATTCGCAATGTGGACCTGCCGACGCTGGGAGAAGTGAAAGAAGGGGAACTGGGTTCGCTGGTGGTGGGGAGGAGAAAGGTGAAGCTCAGACCACATCGGCGACTCCATCGGCGGCATCTTCACCGGAGAAGGAGAAATCGGAAGGCGGGGAGTCGATGGCCGCTTTGGTCAAGGAGGCGGCGGGACTTCTCAAGAGCTTGAGGGGGCCTTCCCTCAACCGGATGAGTGGGCCATCACTCAACCGGGTGCAGCTGAGCAACAAGAGGGCACTTCTTGATGGAGGGGCCACTCACAGCCTGAGGAAGAGCTCTTCTCGAGAGGAATGGGAAGAGGCAAGAGATGTTGAGGTGCAGCTTGCGCGAGGTTCAGGAGGAGGTCCAGCCCATTGTTCCTTTGGGCCACTTGATCCAGCTCGGCTACAACGTGCGTTGGGAGGGGACAACCTTCGTGCTGACAGACCGGGAAGGGCGAGTCTTGGATACGATGCTGGAAGCAGGTTGCCCTACGGTAGACGAGGAGCTGGGACTGGAGCTCATCAAGGAGCTAGAGGAGGAGGCAATCAAGCAGCGGATGCGACTCATGTTATTGAATGGAGAGGGGCTCACCCTACGACAGGAGGACGAGGTTGGGATTGAGACGGTGAAGTGGTTGAGGAAGCTGAAGCAGATCTTCCCGAACATGCCGGGGCGCATCCTGGAGAGGTTGCCCCTTGGAACCGAAGGATTCGGAGGAGGCTGCAGCAGGCGGAGGAGATCATCATACACGTATACTCGGGCCCAGATGCGCGCTACTGGGAAAGAGAGCTCGGTACGTCAAAGCGTGTGGTGCTCTGTGTGGACATGGAGATCCATGAGAACCAGAACATGCTTCGGGATGACGTGATGGCGTTTCTCATGGAGCTGTGTGCTGGGGGCCGGGTGGTGGCGGTGATGGGAGGTCCTCCTTGTCGAACTATCACGAGGTTGCGGTATGTTCAGCCTGGACCGCCACCCTTGAGGACACGGCAGCGATTCGGGCGGAGTGACCTGCCGGTGGCGCTACAGCAGAAGGTGGATGATGACAGCGTGCTGTGGTTTCGGATGTTGCTGCTCTACATGGTGGCAGAGGAGGCAGCGACGAAGAAGGTGGGTTTCATTGTGGAGAGTCCGCAGGACCCGGAGACCTACTTGGAGCAGAAGTCAGAAAGGGAGAGGTGTGCTTCCTACTGGAGTTTTGAGGAGTGGGCGCATTTCCGGGACCGGTACCAGCTCAAGGAGTTCAGCTGGGATCAAGGACCAATGGGACATCAGCGCCGCAAACCTACCACTATTGGGACCAATGTGGAAGCGTTGGGACAGCTACATGAGGTACGTGGTGACGGGCATGATCGTGGGCCGCTGGGAAGTACGTTATCCGAAAGGATGGCAGCATCGAGAAAGTGGGCAGCATGGCAAGGCTATAGGTCTTGGTCTGCAGAAAGACCTCTTCTCCTGCCGCCTTTTGCACACTCCTCAAAGAGCTCCCGGTCTTCCTGGCCTTGTAGAGCTTGGAGCCACCGACCGATCTCGGCATCCTCTGCTACCAGCATGTCGACTACCACCTTGGCCATGTTGTAGTCCCCGTTCTTCTCCTCACCAAGGCGCCACTCCTCCTCCATCATCAACCTCCCCCTGGCCTGACAGTCCATCATCATGGAACCGCTCCATGTTCCTTGTCCACCCCAAATGGAGATGTCTTTTCCCTCAACCTCCGACGGACCACTGGTCTCACTCCAAGATCACCCTGATCCTCTGCCATCACCACGTCTGCCGTGTGGAAGAACCTTCCGTCCTCCCCCTGGACAAAGTACCCGCCCGAGGAAGCCGTCATCGAGATGTCTGGGCCGAGGATGGTCACTTGCTCGCGATAAACCTGCCAGTCCTTCGTCCTGTTGTTCCAGGCCTTGACCTTTGCCATTGCCTTGCTGCCAAAAGGTCTCAAAGGACGCACCGGATAGTCCATGGCCTGCAGCTGTGTCCTCCACCTTCTTTCTCCAGCGTGCCTCGCCGCCAAGGGCCATAGCTTCTCCTCAATGCCCGTTCCCTTGATCAACGTGTTGGTCAGCCTCTTCATGAAGCCCACCTCTGCTTCTGCACGGCCGTTCATCTTCCACAAGCTCCCATCCATGAAGGTTCGCAGGATGCCCCTGTCCAGGGCCCATTGCCTTGCTCTTTTCGCAGTGAACTCCCGGGCTCGGTCACTATGAAGGCGCTTGACCGGCAGACCATAGTATCTCAACTTTGTCACCATCCTAGCCACCGCCTCCATGAGGTTTGCACTCGCCCGACTCTTGACGATTTCTACCAACGTCAGCTGCCGAACCTCGAAGTCCTCTTCCTCTTCAACCTTCTTCAACCACTCCTCACCGTCATCAGCGCCCGTCACCTTCTTCCTCCTCCGGCAAAGGCTCTTCCCCTGGCAGTCCAGCATCTTCACCTTCCACTCCCTGGTAGTAGAGCACCGTGATGACGTCCCTCTTCCGGTCCAGCCCTTCCACTCGACTCCCAGGACCGTCTCCGACTCCAGAACCTCGTGGCATTCCATGTCAAGGGTCATCCTCCACCAAACCTTATCCCACTCTCTGGATGTCACCTCCAGGTTCTCCAGCTGCTCCGGCGCCAGGTTCATCAAGGCCTTGCCCTCCTTCGTGACGGGGATGGTGTGGACGCCCGCCCTTCCCCCTCCTGGTCCTTGCCGAACTGGAAAGGGCCACCCAGATCCACCGCCAACGTAAAGCTGTCCCGATCCACCACCTTGGTGTGGTCCTTGGACTTCCCCGCCGCCGTTAGGCACGTCTTGCACCCTCGATAGAAAGGCAGGTGGTCATTGGCCAAGTGCGCCTGCCACTGATCGGCGGTGAGCTTCTTGACCACGCCGTTCCCGATGAACACCTCCAAGGCTACCACCATCGCCTTTTTCATGCCAGGCGCTCCGAAAGGAGCTGGAGAAGTGGATACCGGCAATGGAGGCGGAACGGGCGGCACTGTTGGAGTTGGGCGTGATCAGGGCAATCGATCATCGAGAAGCGGAGCGTCTACGAGAGGTGGCGGCTGCCAAAGGCCTTCCACATGATCGTGTTTCTGGGAAAGCTGTGTTCACCAGAAAGGCTGGCTCCGGACGGAGAAAATGCCGTGGCGTGGCGTGTGGAAATTACATGAGCCCACGTCCAGCTGCTGCAACTTATGCTGGAGGGATAGATGCGTCCCAGGTGAGGGCTATGGTGGCGGCTGGTGTCCAGTGGTCGTTGGCTGGAGTGGATGTTCGTACAGCTTTCCTCCAGGTTCCACCCGGGCAAACTGAAGACATCGTGGTGGTGAACCCGCCGTCGATCTTCCAGGACGCCAATGTCACGGCACCGGGAGAGTTGTGGGCGCTGGGAGGGAGCGTCTATGGGTTGACGACATCACCAAGGGCCTGGGCAGACCATCGGGATGAGACTATGGGGTCCATCAGCTGGGAGGTCGAAGATGACGAGGATGTTTGGCCAAGCTGGTTCGAGAAGACGAAGGAGACGAACCTGTGGAAAGTGAAGCGGAAAGAGAAGGCCGAGACAGTCGGGTACATGGCGGTGTATATCGACGATATGCTGATCACAGGTGATGAAACGGTGATCGCGGCCACGCTCAAGAAGTTGAGAGAGGTGTGGGAGACCAGTGAGCCAGAGTGGTTGACCAAGGGGGAGGACTGTGGTTTTGAGTTCGGGTGCGAGGAGAAAGGCATCCGGCTACATCAAGAATCTTACACCAAGGAGTTGATCGAAAGGCATGGGGTTGCATTGCCGGGGACGTTGGCAGGGGTAGCTATGCCTGAGGAAGAGGAGACGGCTGATGCCGAGAGCGTCAAGGCAGCGCAAGTGATAACCGGGGAGTTGCTCTGGCTTTCGGCAAGGACCAGGCCAGACATACCATATGCAGTACCGATAATGAGCCAGTGGGCGACTAAGAGACCTCGGGGTGTGGTGAAGATTGGTGAGAAGGTGCTGAAGTATCTGTACAAGACGATGAACGATGGTTTGCTCTATGAGAGGCTGCAAGGAGGTGATCATGGGCCAGAAGGGCAACAGCACCGAGAAAGGAAGCGCTTGGCGGTGGAGGGCTTTAGCGACGCGTCGTTCGAAGCCCATGACTGCAAGAGCATGACGGGCTTGGCGGTCTACTACTCCGGGTGCCCGGTGTTCTGGCTGACCTCCAGGCAGCCATGCATTGCTTTGAGCACAGCGGAGAGCGAGCTGGCGGCCATGATCGAGACGTGGACAGCGCTGCGTGGAGTTGGGGGGTTGGCCGAAGAGCTGGAGGAACAACCGATGGAGTTGCGGCTCTACAGCGATAGCAGTGCGGCGCTTGCCATTGTGCATGGCAATTCAGGGAGCTGGAGGACGCGACACTTACGAATCCGGGCTTCGGCGCTGACAGAGGCGGTGAAGGCCAAGGAGGTGGCGTTGCAGCACGTGCCGGGTCAATCCTTAGTGGCGGATGGCTTCACGCCATTTCAGCGCTTCAAGGAGGCGTTGCAGATGGAGCGTGGTGAGAAGCAGAAGAGGAAGGAGAAGGAGGAAGACATCAAGGTGAGGTCCTTGAAAGTTGGGCCTGTGGCCAGGATGGAGAAGGCATTAAAGTTTCTGGTGGCCTGTGCGGTGTGCGTGCAGGTGGCAGAAGGAAGAAGTGAGGAGGCCACACGCATTGTGGATGACGAGGGCAACAAGCTGGTGGACCTGCTGATGTTGCTGCTTGTGGTGGGTGTGGTGGTGGTAGTGAACCTCATGGGCTCGGTCGGAAAGTGGGCATTCCGGAAGGTCGTCGGGAATGAGGAGGAGAGAGCAGTACCTGTGCGAGAAAGGAGGACTGAAGGGACTGCAAACCTCAGGTCTTTGCGGGTGCGAAGAGGGTCCGGCGGGGGTGGAGAAGATCCGGATGACCCTGGAGATCAGCCAGAGATGGGGTCGGTAGAAGGTGAGGAAGAAGATTATTGGGAGGTGGAGTTTCGGGGTGGACACCTGGAGCTGCGAGTGGTAGACAATTGGAGGGAAGTCGGAGTTTGGATGTGAGAGGCGCCCTGGACGGGTAGCACCAGTTTCCGGATGGAAGCAGGGACGTGGAGGAAAAGGTCAGGGTGGAGGACAGGTGGACAGGTCAAGCTCCCAGAGGGGGGCCCTATGATCCATCGGGACCTTCATCCAGAACATCTCCTTCGGTGCCTTCAGCTTCATCCGGGAGTATTGGTACGGGTTCTGTGCCAACGGGAGGGACGTCGGGAGGGACGTCTGCTTCGGCAATCAGTAAGGCTGGTAATGGAAAGGAAGAAGGGACTATATGGAGGACGTGCTCGCGGGCAGGTTCGTGCGGCGAGGATCATCCTTCTTCGGGGACACCAGCTACGGCATCGGGCGCGGCAGGAAGTATGACGACGGCAAGGCGAAGGACATCGGCTATGTCGCGAACAGAGGGAGCTGTCACGCCGGGCGAAGCATCCTTGGAGGCTTAGTTGGCTGAACAGAAGGGCGAGTTGGGGCACCGTTGGGTTGGAGGTGCTGGACAAAGTATGAGGACGCTGATGGAGTCAGTGGATGGTGGAGTGGAAGAGTTGCTGGGGGCAGAGGGGCTAGAAAAGATGCTGCTTTGTTTCCCTGGTGGAGAACGAGATCTCTGGCGTCAGATGATGACTCCGGGAGGCCAAGTGGTTGGGGTGCAGATCCACAACAAGGTCCGGCGGAAGCTTTTCGACACCGAACGGTGCGGCTGGCAGAAGAGACGCTGGACGATTGGTTGGACCATAGCCGGGATGAAGCCTTGGATTGTGGTGAGAGAAAGGGGAGGCGAGAGCCTTTTGAGCACGAGGAGTGGAAGGGCTACAGCGTCTTCTTGCTGACCCAGGTGGAGTGATAGGGCGAGGCTTGGGCCGGACGGCTCAGTAGTTTTTGGTCTTTGTGGTCGGTTCCCTCGACAAAGAGGGGGAGCCCAGAAGTTCTGAAGCATGGCTTGATGTAAGCCTTTTGTGCCCAAGAAAATAGAGCGGAGCTCTAGGACTTTCTCAGCCAACAATTGCAATCATCGCAAAATCCGGGACTCTGAAGTATTGCATTTATTTGTTGCCATCGTTGGAATTGAACTCCAGTAATTGAAATTGCAAAATCCGCGACTGCAAATATCGCAAATATTGGAATTGAGCTCCAATAGTTGCAGTGGCTACAAAATCCGGGACCCCTCAAATTCAATACCAATACTTGCAATAATTGCAAAAATTCAAATAATTATTTTAATCTCAGATTTAGCCCCAAGCCAGGCCAATAATTCCAATAATTGCAAGTAGCTCATAGGGGGCATGAATTCGAATAATTGCTGTAGTTGTAAAATATAGGGGGTTCTCGATGTTGCAAATATTGCAACTATTGGAGTTCAATTCCAGTGATTGCAATATTTGAGGGTGGATTTGGCAATTGTTGCAATTATTGGAATTCAATATCAATAGTTGCAATAAGTGCAAAGTTCGGGCCCCACAAATATTGCAAGTATTGCAACTATTGAAATTGAATTCCAATAGTTGCAATAACTGCAAAGTCCGCCCCAAAATATTGCTTTTGGAGTTGATTTCCAAAACTTGTAATAATTGCAATACTTGGGGGGCCCGGCTTTTGCACTTATTGGAGTTACTTGGCCTGGCTTGAGGCCAAGTCTGGGATTGAATAGTTGTTGCATCTATTGTAATTATTGCAAGTGTTGAAATTATTGGAATTTACTTCCCATAGTTGCTAATTGCAATGTTTGGGTCCCCAAAATATTATAATTATTACATTATTGGGGTTGATTTCCGACCGTTGCAATAATTACAAAACCAGGGACCCGCAGATATTGCACAATTCTTGCAGTTTAGCTGAATTCAATACCAATGGTGGCAATAATTGCAGTATTTGCAATAACTGGGTAATGAATTAGCCGCCGATTTGGCCCCAAGCCAGGCCAACAATCACAATACCCACAAAACCCGGGACAGTTAAATATTGCAGCTATATTGGAATTGAGGGCCAATCCGAAGGTTTGCGAGGTGGGAAATGATCTGCAGATGGGCACCGAAAATTTCAATTTCAAGGGCGCCCTCCGCAAGCAACAGACATGTTGCTAGGAGGTGCGCAATGTATGACGCCTGGTCATTCGTATTACAAGTCGCTTCATTACTGTGGTTTCAGTACTGATGCTTTGTCAACTGCCCGTTTTGAAACAATAAGCATCATAGTTTTCTCAATTTTTTATAAAACCAAAATAGCGGGAGGAGCCAGGGCACGCTTCTGAATTCTGATTGTCAAACATGCGCACGCAAGGCTGTCCTTGCCGAATGACCAGCTGCATTGTTTCAACAAAAGCAGCAGCAATAACTACAACAGCCAGGCCAACCATGACAACGGCAGCGCCGGACCGGAATCAGCGGAGGTGGGGGAGAGTGCACAGGGGCAGGGAACGCACAGGGCGCAAAGCACAGGCGCAACACAAGCGCAGCATAAGCGCACGTGTTTTCCGGTATCTAGCCAGGTGCCGCAGCATCGACAGCGCACGCATGGGTAAGTGACTCAGCTCCAGCAAAGTAGCCAAAGAAAGCCGCTGATCTTGAGTGGCTCAATGGGCATTGTGGACTTTGGGGGGCGGGGTGGATATGGTGGGACCCCGTTAAAAACCTATGAAAACAACCCCTAATGCGTGAGCGTGAGTGCAGCTCCTTCTACCCAGAAGTTCGGCTGCAAGGTTTGTCGCTCAACTTTTACGATGTGACGAAGTGGATCGAGCGAAGGTCCGACTGGCAGGCTGGTCGCTATGCAAACATGCAAGCGGCATGTTCGACAAAGCGCTTCGAAATTTTCACCAAATAAGCAAAGCCAGGGCACTGGAATCGCCTGCCCATGTTGCCCCGTATCACGCATCAGAGCAGTGGCAGGCCACAACAAAAACAACGGGTGGCTGGTTGAGGCCTCCGCACGCCAATGCACGATCAATTGTGCAAAGGCAGGGAAAAGGCCAGGTTTCAACCTGAATTTCATGGACGCATGCCAAAGCGCAATGCCAAAGGTCGCTTACCACACGTGTGACACGGAAGCCTTTTACCGGAACATTTACACGGGCCTTTTCCCAGGAGGGACTGAAGCAGATATCCAGAGGCGCGTACCTCACTGTCCGCCCAGTACAGTTGGTGGTGTTAAGCAAATCAACATTGCTGTTGACATTGAGCTCCTCGTGCAGTTGGGCTTCCGCATGTACGCACCCGGAGACGGTTGAGGCCCTGGTGACTGAGGACTGGATCTCCAATAAGGTCCTGATTTATGCCTCTGGTTCGTCTCACGCGGCGCCCTCCAAAAAAAGCCTGATGTCAAAAAGTTTGTGCGAGTCATCATGGTGGAGGTGGCTTCGCGCATCGGCGTGCCAGTGACCATGGACATGCTCGAAACGCAGACCCTGACCCAGCACAAAGTAAGTCGCTCGAGGCGAACGGTCGGGAAGGGGCGGGGTGGTATCATGAAAGGAGTCGCCAAGAAATCAGTCAACAGGGGCAAGAAGTTCGAGAACCTCTATGACCGACTTTGCCAGATCCATTCCATTCCTACTCTGCCGCGCGGGGAGACCTGACGCCGAGTGCCCTCGACGAAGAGAAGATCACACAAAGCATTAACCCCTCATTCAATCGTACAATGTAGCCCTGATACAAGGGCCATGATCACGGGAGCCGGGGCTGCTACCACGGTGGCCGGTTCCTCAAGATCAACCAGTTCGTTGCACTGCACGGAAATTTGCCATACCATCTCGGTCATTGGTCGTAGCCCCGAGCGTCGTAGTTGCGGCTGCGGTCTCCCATATAGCGATGGAATTGGGCCTGCGATTGCCCCCGCAGCTCCTGACAGAGAACGGGCAGGAATCTCGATCTGCGGCGCCTGCATCTCAATGAAGGTCAGCAACTCCACCAACACCTCTTTGGAGTTCCCTTCGGAGGTGAAGTCTGCCGTCCACCCCATCACTGTTCGCTGCTGGTTGCCTTGAGATTCTTGATTGGGGAGTCGCGGACGTCGCTGGAGGCCGAACGAAGACAGCGTGCTTGGAAGACAAGCCGCGGATGCATGCTGGATGGGCTTGTCATGTTGGTTTTAATCCTTAACTGCTTTGTCCTCCTGTTAACCTTCGGACACGCGGGGGTGTGGTTTTAGTGATGATGTTTTATCAAGTGCCTTTTGGGAACAATAAACAATCCCCAATGCATGAGCGAGACCTGCCACTCGCTGTGCGATGGCTCAAGTAAAAAGCGCGCTGCTTGAATTGATGGTCTTTTTTGGGCTTTTTTTGCTTCATCTTTACTTACTTTGGCCACTCCAGGGCCGGAGCCACCAATCCGCATGACCAAAACATACTTTGTAGGCTCGCCAGCCTGCCATAAGGGGGCTCGATTTTAGAACGCCCATTTCCAACAAAAAATGGAAAGTCTAGTCCGGACAATGGCTTCAGCAAGACGCAAGAGCTTCCTGCGAGGCCAAGAGCTCCCAGACAGAGCTTGAGGCCAAGGCGGATGATGAATCCAATGTTTTTTTGTTGAACCCCTGGGATGCTCTGCGACGGGCGTCCCAAATACAGTTAAGGGATTCAGGAGCCCCAGTTACCAACCGTAATTCACCATGTTTTTTTTCAGCAGCTGCTGCAGCTGCTGCTGCTGCTGCAGCTGTTGTTGTTGTTGTTGTTGTTGTTGTTGTTGTTGTTGTTGTTGTTGTTGTTGTTGTTGTTGTTGTTGTTGTGGTGGTGGTGGTGGTGGTGGTGGTGGTGGTGGTGGTGGTGGTGTTGGTGTGGTTGTTGGCGTTGTTGTGGTTGGTGTTGTGGTTGTGGTTGTGGTTGTGGTTATGGTTATGGTTGTTGTTGTGATTCTGGTTGTTGTTGTTGTTGCCGTGGTCGCAGTTGCAGTTGTCGTTGTCGTTGTCGTTGCCGTCGCCGTTGCTGTTGCTGTTGTCGTTGCTGTTGCTGTTGCTGCTGCTGTTGCTGTTGCTGTTGCTCTTGCTCTTGCTCTTGCTCTTGCTCTTGCTGTTGCTGTTGCTGTTGTTGTTGTTGTTGTTGTTGTGGTGGTGGTGGTCGTCCTCGTCCTCGTCCTTGCTGTTGCTGTCTCTGTCTCTGTCTCTGTCTCTGTCTCTGTCTCTGTTGCTGTTGTTGCCGCTGTTGATGTTGTTGCTGTTGTTGTTGCTGTTGCTGTTGTCGTTGTTGTTGTTGTTGTGGTTGTTGTGGCTGTTGTGGTTGTTGTGTTTGCCGTGGTTGTTGGTTGTTGGTTGTGGTTGGTGTTTGTGTGTTGGTGTGCTGGTGTTGTGGTGTTTTGGTGTTTTACTGTTTTGGTGTTGTTGGTGTTGTTGGTGTTGTTGATGTTGTTGATGCTGTTGGTGTTGTTGGTTTTGTGGGTGTTGTCGGTGTTGCGGGTGTTGGTGTTGGTGGTTTTGTGGGTGTTGTGGGTGTTGTGGGTGGGTGGTGTTGGTGGTGGTGGTGGTGGTGGTGGTGGTGGTGGTGTTGGGGTTGGTGTTGGGTGTGTTGGTGCTGGTGGTGGTGTTGGAGTCGGTGCTGGTGTTGGTGTTGGTGGTCTGCTGCTGCTACTGCTGGTGCTGCTGGTGCTGGTGTTGGTGCTGGCTGGCGGTGTTGTTGTTGGTGGTGGGTTGTTGGTTGTGGGTTGTGGGTTTGGTTATGGTTGTGGTTGTGGATGTTGCCGTTGTTGGTGGTGGTGGTTATTGGTTCATCCATTGTACGTTTCATGTCACCTGGGACGCTTGAAAGCGAGGTTCACAAGCTCTGCCAGGATCAAGCTTTTTTGGACTGGTGTTCAGGAAGTCGCTTCAAGAGCTGCTGCTCTTGCTTTGGAAGGGCTTTGAAACAGCATCCCCAAGAGCTGGGTCCTGCTGACTGTGAAGGGACTTTGTAACTCTATGGACGTTGCCTTCACTGGCTGATCTAATTGCGATCCCTGCTGTTGTGGCAGCGGGTAATGTTCCCGCGTTTCATCAACGAAAACGAGTCTAGCCGCACCACCCTGGTAGAAAGGGGTTTAGAGGGGCTAACCCTTGAAGTTTTATTTAGTACAGGGATCAAAAGAGCACGACGGGGTTTTGGCCCCTGATCGCCTGAGGCAAAACTGCTAGCGCTTTTGTCCTCAAACTTTTTGGTTATTTCCGGCAGGTGGCTCAGCTTACCAAGCAGTCCCAAGGCGGGGTAAAGCGCGCCTAAGGTGATGTTTGGCTTTCCCGGTTTTTGCAGGCATGGATGCTGGAAATACCACCAACAAAGGCCTGTAAGGCAGTCCCCACACTCACTGTCCAACTTCAGATTGGCCACGGGGAAGCCTATCAGATGTTCGCAAGTCGCTTGTAGACACATTAGTATGGGAGGGTCCCTGTCGTTTTCTTGCTCGAGGCTGGAAAAACAATTCGCCTTAAGTTTCGTAGACCTAGCCAGGCACTTTGAAAGCCGGCATTCGAGAAAAGGTGCCGGGGACCCGGGCCGCTTGTGTTTTCGGGCGGCTGGCCGCCTTGGCAGCTTTGGATTTTGAGGGACTGGAGCAACGGCCAGGAACTGCCAGCAACATACTACAAGGGGCGTTGTACTTTTGGCAAAGGGCGCAGGATATATAGTGACCGCGTTCATTATTAAACGCAGCTGCAAGCAAGTGAGCTCGAGTTGCAGCGTTTGCAAGCAAAATTGCTGCAGCCAAAATGGGCCTGGAGCGCACGCTGCAAACAGAAGCGCTTGGTGGAGTCGCGAAAGGCACGCGAAAGAGATGCTTGTCTTCTCGCGAAGATGGCGGTTTCCGGAAGCAGAAAATTCTTCAGCTGCCATTTCCTCGGCTCCAACAAGCATGAGACCGAACGCGTCGAAATCGATTCATAGGATTCTTACAAGGCTGTTGCCCTGCAGAGAAATGTCGAGGATTCGATTGCGCACCATGTTTGCGTTGGGGAATGGAGGTAGCGCAAATGCAAAGGGCCATTTTTGCACTTGGATTGTCGATTGTTTGAGGGTTGACCGTTGCCACCAAGGTCATCTCCCTAATGCTTGTGGGTCGCATGCGCGTCGAGAGGATTTGGGTTTTGAGGACCGCCGAGTTGAAGATGCTGAAGCAAATCCTCAAAGCCAGGCGGGTTTGTGGATGCCCTGGGTTTTTGGCTGGGGGGGGGAGGGGGTTGCCAAATGGGCTTCAACCAGGCAATTGCCTAAAATTCACACCGGCGTGCGCCGAAAGGTTGGGCTTTTGAATGTAGGAGAGTTCGATCAGGAGCCTTGGTTTTGTCGCCCAGTCTGAATTGAGGGCGTAAGGAGGACATGCAGATTGCATCCCAGTCTACAGGCCGTTCTCGCAAAACAATTCAGACCTTCAGCGCCTGTGCAGCTGTTTCAGGTTTAAGTCATACGAAGTTACCACCCCACGGGCATCTCTTCCCTTCATGTTTGATACTCATTCAGCTATGACATGAGCTACAGCACTCTCCAGTGGAGGTGGTTCTTGGTTTCAAAATGACATGCCAACATTCGGTGGGAGGGTCCACACCCATTCTTTGGCCAGGAAAAAGGGCGCGGAGCTGTGAGCTTGGCTTGCAGGCGGTGGTGAAGTGACACGGGAGAGTTTCTTGTGTTCCATGGTTTGCTAGAAGGGGCCGAGGCCCAATGCGCCCACATGTCCCACTTTGAAATACGGGGGAACATGTTGACCCCGGTGTACAATTCCATGATTCATTTATCGCAGGGTTGGCCTGGAAGAAAGAAATCCACAAGAGCTCTGGAACCCCATGAGCGCTCGTTGTTTTGCTGACGTAGCGAATATTGCTTTATGTTTACGTTTGTCGACAACGGCTGTCAATGTTTCCAGCTCAAAAAGCAAGTCAGACGTACCCATGTTGGCGAGGTTAGGCAGGAAGTTCAAAGGCAAACATGTGAACAACTGTTCGAAATTGCGACTGCCACCAGTCGCCCAACTTCTGTCAGCGCAGCTTCACATTGTTGTTCGGCTCTCAGAATATGATGACCCTATTGCTGGGTGGAAACTCGCAACGCAATTCAACCCAGCTGGCTACATTGCGCAGATTGAGGCTTTTTTAGAGGCATCGCCTGCGACTTTAGACACTGGTTTCTTTCTACCCCATTCAAGCCGAAGCCCTTCAGCAAGGATCCCACGCAGATTGCTTTGCCTTCATGATCTCGGACCAAATCCAAGCTCTTTTATCAGACTTTTACATGGTGTCCCCTGGCACATCGCTTGTAGAGAAGAAGCACTGTCAAGACAGAGCCTCTGAGAAGAAGCAGTTGGGTGATGACGGTAGCAAGAGCTAGCCGCAACAGCATTCTCAAGGCTTTCCATGTTTGAAAAAGCAGTTGTACTCTCTCCTGGCAGGAAGAAAGGTAAAGAAAAAGAGCATCAAAATGAATGCCCGCGCATGAGCAATTATGAAAACTCCATCCCTGCCTAGGCCTTTGGGCCGTCGCTTTGGAGAAGATGTGGCTAGCGTTGCAGCTTCTTCGCTTGTCCATGCTGGTGATGTTTTAGCTCTGGATTCCCTCCTATCAGAGCACCAGGCAGAGTTAACAGCAGAAGCAGCTCAAATTCGGGCTCAGTCGAAAATTAAAGAAGATGGTTTTGAATCAAAGAAGCAGCTCAAATTCGGGCTCAGTCGAAAATGAAAAAAATGCTGGTTTTGAATCAAAGAAGCAGCTCAAATTCAGGCTCAGTTGCAATTTAAAGATCATGGTTTTGAATCAAAGAAGCAGCTCAAATTCGGGCTCAGTCGAAAATTCGAGATGATGGTTTTGAATCAAAGAAGCAGCTCAAATTCGGGCTCAGTCGAACACGAAAGATGATGAATCAAAGAAGCAACTCAAATTCGGGCTCAGTCGAAAACGAAAGATGATGGTTTTGAATCAAAGAAGCAGCTCAATTCGGGCTCAGTCGAAAACTAAAGATGATGGTGTTGGCTCAATCGAAAATTAAAGATGCTGGTTTTGAATCAAAGAAGCAGCTCAAATTCGGGCTCAGTCAAAAAAATAAGATAATGATTTTGAATCAAAGAAGCAGCTCAAATTCGGGCTCAGTCGAAAATTAAAGATGCTGGTTTTGAATCAAAGAAGCAGCTCAAATTTGGGCTCGGTCGAATATTCAAGATGATGGTTTTGAATCAAAGAAGCAGCTCAAATTCGGGCTCAGTCGAAAACTAAAGATGATGGTTTTGAATCAAAGAAGCAGCTCAATTCGGGCTCAGTCGAAAACTAAAGATGATGGTTTTGAATCAAAGAAGCAGCTCAAATTCGGGCTCAGTCGAAAATTAAAGATGCTGGTTTTGAATCAAAGAAGCAGCTCAAATTCGGGCTCAGTCAAAAAATAAGATAATGATTTTGAATCAAAGAAGCAGCTCAAATTCGGGCTCAGTCGAAAATTAAAGATGCTGGTTTTGAATCAAAGAAGCAGCTCAAATTTGGGCTCGGTCGAATATTCAAGATGAAGCTCAAATTCGGGCTCAGTCGAAAACTAAAGATGATGGTTTTGAATCAAAGAAGCAGCTCAAATTCGGGCTCAGTCGAAAACTAAAGATGATGGTTTTGAATCAAAGAAGCAGCTCAAATTCGGGCTCAGTTGAAAACTAAAGATGATGATTTTGAATCAAAGAAGCAGCTCAAATTCGGGCTCAGTCGAAAATCAAAGATGATGGCTTTGAATCAAAGAAGCAGCTCAAATTCGGGCTCAGTTGAAAACTAAAGATGATGATTTTGAATCAAAGAAGCAGCTCAAATTCGGGCTCAGTCGAAAATCAAAGATGATGGCTTTGAATCAAAGAAGCAGCTCAAATTCGGGCTCAGTTGAAAACTAAAGATGATGATTTTGAATCAAAGAAGCAGCTCAAATTCGGGCTCAGTCGAAAATCAAAGATGATGGCTTTGAATCAAAGAAGCAGCTTAACTTCAGCCCAGTTGAAAATTAAAGGTGATTGTTTTGAATCAATCGTTCCAATTACCAACAAGGCTTTGGCTGGCTTGGCTGAATAACCACCCAGAAGAGTTTTAGGAAGAATTGAAGGCGGCCACAAGCAAAACGCGGGCCTTGCACAACCGAAAGTTAGAGGCAATCTCCGACCTAGAGGAAGTCAGTCGCTTGGTTCCGAACGCATCGCCTTTGCCACCCTGGGCATCTCGTATGCTGTATGGTTTCTACATAAAGTGGTCGTCCCGGGCTAGGTTGGCTGTCGTTAGTTCTTTTATCTCCTCAAACTGCTGGGCTGCAGAGGTTTAAGCTGTACCTTGTGCAAATAGCTATGAGTTTGACTTTGACACAAGCGTCCAGAAGTTTGCAAGACTGGAAACGTATTTGACGCGTTATAATGTCCTTCAAGAAGAGCCATAGCTTTCAGCTGGGAAAAAATGGAGAAAGGAACGGCGAAACGTATATCTTCAATACGGCCACTTGCCGCGTCAGGCCAGCTCGGCAGCTCTCGATCACGGACCGATCAATCAGAGTGAGAGGAAGGCCCTGGTTGATTCCTACGGGGCGTCCCGTTTTAAAGGGGATCCTGCACTTCAATGGAGAAAGCACCTGGGTCCTGAGAAATGCGGGGGTTTGTGAATGCCAGCATGGCATTAGGTCCGCAACTGGCCGATCGGGGCTACAGGGCTTCTCCTGGAAAGACCAGACCAGAGCCGCGAAAAGCGTCGAGACAGGGCTTGGCTACCTGAGCTTCGTGGTGTGACCGTGTCACGGTCCTCTAAAATTCGTCCCAGGGCTTCGGGAGCTGGAAGGCGAGTCTAAGACAGCGCCAAGATGCTTGGAGCTGCTGGGCGATGTGTTCCAAATAGCCAATTCTTGTCAGGTTTCCGTGCTCGGAAGCTGGGGGACGGGCTTCTTTGATTCATTCTTCCGGCCCATACATCGCAAGAAGTTTGGTGCCGGAGTTCCGGCCACCTGGTGGAAGGGCACAGCAGTTTCCCTGCTTTTGTTTTTACTTTCGGCAAAAATCAGAAGACAAACAATAATGCGCTAGCGTCTGTTTTCATTGCGCAAATATCGAGCGAACATGGGTCTTCACATGGTAAGAGCAGTAAGAGCTGTTGAATTTGCAATCAGCAGCTGGCTCCCCAATCTGTCATTCCGAGTGCCGAAACCTACAGCATTAGTGCAAACTATCTTTAAACAAGCACACACACAACAGAGAAGAAGAAGACAGACACACACACACACACACACACACACACACACACACACACACACACACACACACACACACACACACACACACACACACACACACACACACACACACACACACACACACACACACACACACACACACACACACACACACACACACACACACACACACACACACACACACACACACACACACACACACACACACACACACACACACACACACACACACACACACACACACACACACACACACACACACACACACACACACACACACACACACACACACACACACACACACACACACACACACGCACACACACGCAGACACAGGGAAGGGGGCCAGCGGCTCTGGTAACATTGGTCTCCCAAATGGCCTACTCCTGACCTGTGGATGATGCCGCAGAGTTTGGCTCGGGGTTTTGAGGTCCGCGTGGCCCCAGCCAGGCCGGGAAGGGGCAAAAATCCAACCAACTACGGTCAAGGCAGTTCATTTGCCTGCTTAAAGGGGCAATTGGGTGCTTAGTATGTGGGAATTAACCAACGTTACCACCCACAACAGGCATGTTTTAAGTTTCCGTTGTGGGTTATAAACAGGCTTGACAAACTACCTAAGCACCGAATCGCCCCTTTAAGTGTTGCAGCCGCTCGCTTCAAGTCGCCACACTTGAAGCCGCTTCTCCATTCGCCATGCTTGTATAGGCAGAAGAACAACAACGATCAGCAGGAAAGTTAAAGAAATGTTGGCGCAAGTGAGGCGCACTTCTCCCAAGTTCTTTCAACAGGAGTTCGTTCCCCTTCTCGTGAATGTTGCGCCGCGTGCCCCGGGTAGGTGGCCTCTACAGTAGCTGTTTGAGATACTCGGTGTACATAGAGTTTGGGGGAACGTTCTTATGAAGACCGGCGCTGGGCACGGCAACGAAACTGGATTTACTAGTGGTTTGTCAATGCGGCGTTTAGGTGGCCTTTTGACGAGCTGCTTGAGTCGCATCGTTTTCTATTGAACGCTGTAGCTTGACTTCCACGTCCCATTTGCATACCCAAAGTTGGCACACCCCACTGATACGAAATGTACCCCCACCCCTAACTTTTCTTTCCTTGGCACTCTGGAAATCGGAAAGGAGGGGGGGCCTTCCCTAGCTGGGCGGGTGGATCTAAGCCAGCCTCGTACTCGCAGGTGTGATGGCGGGCTTCCGGCCAGAGCGGCGGTCTCCCGGAGAGGGCGGCGACATGAAGGGTATTACCCAGGAGAGGGCAACTCACCCGACCTAAGGGGCGCTCGGAGCCCCGAGCCTCGCACTTCGCAGCTTCTACGAAGGTGGATTTGCGCCAGCTCCGAGATCACGAGTCGCACGAGATCAACTCAAACCCCTCAAATGATGGCTGAGGCCGCCCCATATGAGGCTTGGGTTGGGACCATGTCTCGCAAAGAGCGCAGGGTGCACGCCACCGAAAGCAAAAGCCACCAATGCGTTGCCAATGTCAAGACCAGGGTTTTACTCCTGACTTCTCCACTGAAAGCAAAACCGGATTTTGCTTTGAACATCAAAGCCTCTAAGGGGTTGGATTTCCATTGGGTGTCCCGACCTGCGACTTTCTCGCCTCGCAGACCTTTTGTGAAGCAAGCGGCCTAGTGCAGAGACCCGCGAGCTCCGTGCTCCCTTTGTTTTGCCAAAAAGATGGTTTTTTCCAAGGTTTCATACCGACCTTGATCCCTTCGAAGCGCCGCGCAGGATGAGATCTCCAAACTGCAGAAGGCAAGGGTTCAGCTGGCAGTCGGCTCCCGGGTTCCGGCACGGAAATGTGAAGGCTCTAAGGCAAGTCTTTGTCACCAAAAAGGGCAGTGGCTTCGGGATCTTGCGACCTATCACAGGCAACTTGACACTCCCGTCAACAATAACTACATATAATATATCTATACACATACCTATATACAAATATATACCTACATATAAATATACCTACATATACCTATATATACATAAATATACCTTTAAAAACATATATATATATATATATATATACACATACATATATATATATATATGTACAATGGGTCATCGCTGGCTATGTCTGAGTTTATTAAGCCAGTGCTCCCAAATTTGAGACCGGCGGGATAGCACTGGGGAAGGCGCGCCGAGTGCCTGTGGCGTTTCTTGTTTGAGCCTCACAGCTGGCTGGCCAAGCGCTCGAAGGTTCGCTCACTGCGCTGGAACTTGCTGACCCCCCGGGGTTTCCAGTAGCTCTTTAGCGTGCCCGTGCGTAGGGCCACACATAATTTGCACATGTAGGTGCCAAAGGTGAACTTGTGTTCATCTCGGAAAGGATTGGACGTGACCCTGGTTTAGTTTCTGAAGCGTGGAATGTGTGCTGAAGCAAGCTGCCCAGTCCAAGGTGACACTGGAGCCTCTCGCAGCATAGCACTGGTCTGGGCCTTTCCGCCAGGCGATGAAGCAGAAGGAGTTCCGAGACCACATCGATGAGCCCGGGCCACGGCACTTCGTAACTCGCTGGTTATAACCCGCTTGGGGGACTTACAACCATGGTTGAAGTGCCGACGTGGACACATTTGGCAGCGCGGGGGCATGTAGCCCAACCTAAGGTAGCCCGAGAACACGCATGCTCGGGTGAATGGGAGTTGCATGTTGGTCTGTTGGCGCCTGGGCCAACTCAAGCACGGTGGGCCATTGTTCTGTCCGTTTGATGTTGCTGCTTTCTAGTCAAGTTGGGCTTCGGCCGACAATTCTTTGTCCAAATTCAACCCTTGTTTTTTCATAGCATTCCGAATTTGAGACTATGTATTTTGCCAGGTGTTTGGTGTGCTGCGATATGTGTCGCCAGTTCGAACATGATCTGTGCCCTGATAGGCTTTTTTTCCGGTTCTTCCAGACAAACATGCATCCACATGGCGTGTTCTGCATGCATTTGCAAGCCGCTGCAGACAACTTTTGCAACCACCAACGGTCAAATCAATCAAACCGATGGGCTTGTCTCAAGATTGGCGAGCAAAGAAGGTGGTCGGCCGTTGGTGTCCCTCAAAAAGCCACGTTTCGCGCTAATTATGCATTTTCTCCAATCCACATGATACTATATTTGCAAGCGAAGGCAATGGACCCCGCGCTCGCTCTCGCGCTCGCTCTCGCGCTTGGAAGGTACACTCGCGAGGTCTCGGACCCCGCGCACCGGCAGGAGTACCTGGACTACCTAGCGCAGATCGAGGCAGACCTGTGATCGAATAACACGCCCAATGTAGCCAAAGGGAGCCCATCCAAATGGTCACCCTAAGAAGGTGGGCAAAGCTTATTGAAACAACCAGACCCTGGCATCCCTCGAAAGGAGAACCCAAGAGAGACTTTTAGACTTTGAACGATGGGTTTTTAAACATGTTGAAGTCAATGGCGGCTCAGATTACCCTTGAAAGAAGGACAGCGTTTTTGCGATGCTGATTCTCAAAACAAATCAATGACCTTGCACTCCCAGGGCCAAAATGGAGCGGTCGTTCCTGCGCACCCTTTGCCATGAGGGTGTTGGGGCTTGCAAAGATGTGGTTGAGATGGGTGCGCTTGGAGTGACAGTGAGGCAAGTATTTCTCCAGCTCAACTTGGATTCGATTCCTGTTGGTGCCTTTTTCTTTGGGCAGCTGCCAGCTCCCAGACCTTGGCCAAAAAATGGATATATCCTTCTGTATGGATTGGAACGTCCGGAAGACCGCATGTACATATATATATATATGTATACACACACATATATATATATACATATATATATACATATGTATATACATATATATATATATGTATATATGTGTAAATATATTGATATAGAGATTCAATTCCGGCAGATCGATTGACAGCCGGAATTGCAGCCTCCGGGCTTCCATTTGGACTCAGCCTTTCCCCAGGCGCGATGCCGATCTCTCACCTCATGCTTTCTAAGTCGCAACGGCATGCAAACCATCACACGCAACAGGCATCGATGCCATGCCATGCTTGTTGGGCAAGGATCATTGCCCATCAGCTTTAAAGTTGGAATCCGAGTGCGCTTGGAAGTGGCTGCAAATGGCGGCTTGCCAACCCACAGCACTGAGTTTGCGATCGGATTTGTTTGATGTTTCTGAGTTCGATGTCTTTCCCATCATGGACGAGCTCAAGCTGACCCAAAACACACTTTGGTCAAGGTGTTGAAACCTGCCATGGACATAATATGAGAGTTGTCCTTGTTGCCATGAGTCTTGGCATTTCCTTCGCAACAGGTTATACTATGACAGCATGTGTCAAGTATCCTCTTCCACGTTGGCCAAAAGGTGTCAGGGCACATAGTAGTGGTTTATCTTCTTGTATAGTTGTGTTTCAGTACGAATTGCGGACTAAGATTATTGATCACCCATTTGAACGGGAACATTGCACCAGTGGAATTGTTTTGGCCATGATCTGCCCGCCACTTTCAGCTGGGTCCCTTGAAGTGAGCAGTTTGAGCGGTTCTCAAGCCACCCTGTGAAGCGCCAATTAGAATCCTCACTTGCTGAGCCGCAGTGTCATTGGTTGACGTGTCATTGATTGCAGTGTCATTTGTTGCAGTGTCATTGGTTGAAGTGTCACGGGGTGCACTTTCAGTGGTTGAAGCGTCACTGCTTGAAGTGTCATTGCTTGAATTTGCAGTACGGTTCCTTCGACGACGGTGGCGTCGATTGCGAAACCAACCAAACCATAAACACAACAAAAAGAGACCAATGTCACGCTCGAATAAACACACTGAATGCACACAAAAACGAGCAGTTCAATTTGTCAAAAATTGAGAGAGGTGTCGGAGCGTGTATATATCTATAATATGATTTCATGTATAGTATTGTGTGAGCCAGAAGAGTTTGTAGAAGTTTAGTATGTATTAGGATAAACGTGTTTATGATGTTTGTTGTCATAATGCCGTATTCTGGATTGTCTAGAGCCGATCCATAGTCTAGACCGTAACCAACTTGGTCTGAGTTTATCCAGGCTCTTCAGTGGTTACGTTTCTTAAGCCATCTACAGTGCTGGTAAGTAGTGTCGATTCGTTAAAAAGGCAGGCAGCAGACATCTAATGCCACAGGTGGGTGTCGCGCTACTTGTACATCAATCAGCAACGCAGCATCTTCTTCTCAGTCAACATTTAGGTAGTGTCGCAAAGTCAGTGAACTTGGTTTTTTGCAAAGAAACAAACCAGTGGCTTACTCTCAGCACTTCCCTGACGTACCCTGAATCGATCGCCCCTCTACACGCGGGCTATGTGCGACGGCAGGCAAAGGGGGAGATGCCCGACGGCCAGTCGCTGCTCCGGTGTCAGCCGGGACTTTGCGCGGCTCGGAACGGTGGGTGTTTGGGTGGGGTGGGTGGGTGGGGTGGGGTGGGGTGGGGTGGGGTGGGGTGGGGTGGGGTGGGGTGGGGTGGGGTGGGGTGGGGTGGGTGCCCAATGGGCTGGCGAAAATATAGGCCACTGCTTGGACCCTGCCTGCTCGCTTGCTTCCTGTTAAGGGCATACCGAAAAAGAGGGCCTCTGATTTTGACCTTTGCCTGGGCGGGGGCTCCTTCAAAGTCAAGCAGCCAAGTCATGGTTGCTCGAGGGTCTAGAGGAGTGATTGTGGAGGCAATCGTTGACGGCGGCAGCGGTTGTTGCTGCTGTGTCGGGAAAGCCCTTTCCCTGGTCGCCAAGATGCCCTATCCCCGCGTTCAGAGAAGGTGTCTTTCTGTCGCCCGAGCTGCAACACGGCTTAAGCTCGGAAAACCGAGGGTCATGGTGATTTGCTGCAAGGTTTGCCAGCTTAATTCTCTTCGGATGAGGCTACTTCACAGAACTCCTCGCAAAAGGCCTACCTGGAGGGCCCATGTGACATACACACGCTGGAGGGCCCAGTTGAACTTGTTGGCTGCCATGGGTATTTGCACAGAAGCTGTTTCCCGTCATTATTCTCAGTGCTTCACTGTTTTGATGACTTCTACACGGGGTCTCCTAACTGGCACGTTTCTGATAGCACGTCGCCGTAATGCGCCTAGCTTGGCCCATGGCTTGACTGGCGATTCGCGATGTGCTGCAAATGGCTCTTCGGCGGGAAGAAGTACCGGGATATGCAGGAGGAGCGCGCTCGCAATTCAGTCCCAGACATTTTTGGGCCTTGCCCCCCAAGGTTCCGACCCCTGGTTAAGAAAACCCTAATTAAGGTGCTTTCCTTAGCGACAAACATCCAATACGGGTTTGCCTTATAAATGAGCGAAACATGTTCAAAAAATGCTTGGTTTCCCTTAGAACGATGCCCCTTCAAAACCTCAAAGACAACGGTGAGGTTGTTAAGGAACACCAGTGAGGCGACCCCACAAAACCCACAAGACAACAGCGAGGGTTTCTTTCCGTGTCGCCTTGGGCTCGCAAGGAGCCCAAGTTCGCCGTGGGCAGCCCAGCTCCCCGGCCTCACATGGCCGAGACCATCGGCCAGACTCAGGCGCGCCCCGAATTCAAGGCCCCCGTGGAAAATGAGGGGTTTACTTTCGGGTTTGCAGCAACCCCACAGACACAGGGGCACAAAAGCACCATCCAAAAGCGCACCAAGGCTTTTGGGTTTCCTTTGCAACCCCACAGGCACAGGGGCACCATGAATAAGAAAACGCACCAATGGGAGGAAGTAGGTCAACAAGTCTGCGCACCGCTGAGAACTGCAAGAAATCCAAAGGGCCCAGCTAGCCTTCGCAAGCCTTCGCAAGTTCTTTGGCGCCGACTTCGCCCACTGCAAGCATGCGTCCTAAAACCAGCTCCCGCAGGAGCACATTGCTTTTGACCAAGCTTGGCTTCAGTGACCAAGGGGCCTCGTCGCTCAGGAGGAGCGGGACAGGCGAAGAGAGCTCGCGGCGGAGCAGGCGGAGAAGCGGCAGGCACAAGGGGAAGCGACGGAGTCCCGAGATGATTCTTGTTTTGGGTTTCCCCCCCCCAAAAAAAAAACAACAAAAAAAAAAGCCCTGTCAGAGGGGGTAAAACAAAACCTCCAAGAAAGACAGAGCCCTATATAGATATCATGATCCTTTGAGGTTGTCCGGATTGAACAGCATAGAGGTGTTTTGCTGACAGTTCTAGTTGCAGGCGCCATTACTTTTCTATGACAAGTAGGCCGGGAGGATTTCCCTTTTTGAACCTCCTTCATAGGGAACTGAAGTGGCCACGATGAATGCAGGATAGCTTCACTGTCTCTTGTTCCACCTGGACTTGCTGTTAATGTTATGGATGCTTGGACAGCCTTAGAACACATATGCTTAAGTGCGACCTTTACGGAAGTGGAGGGCTTTTTCAACAGGATGGTCTTCCAAAACCCTCCTACTTGTACCCACTGTTAGAGGCCCAGATTCTAGTTGTGCCAGAGCAAGTTGTCCCAGTTGAAAGGCCCTGCCCGCATTCACCGCAAAAGGCGAGGGAGGCAAATCCACAAAGGCTCACTTGACGAAATCACGAGAGGCTCAAGCCATTTCGACTCCGCAAAGCAAGCCACGATTCATTTTGTTCAGTTCTGGAACCTATTTCTACCCAAAGCAGATGCACACCAAAGTCGCAGGGGATGAAGTTGCGTCGCCATACGACATGTCACAGCAAGTGCTACGATGCTGAAGCCCATCTGGAAAGGTGGGTCTTTCAGTTGTGCCAGTCGGGCATGAGGAAATCAGGTCCAGTGAAGCGTGTCCAAAGAAAGACCAAAGCCAGAAATACTGGCAAGGTTCAGCCCAAGGCTCAACCCCAAAAGAATTATGGCCCGATTTGGAGAGCGAAGCTTCGCTCACAGCAAACTAATCGGGATGGGACCCGGCAGGACGAACACTTGGCCCGGGGTGTTGGAGACTCCTCCAAGGCACCGCCGGCAGCACGGGGCGTGTGTGTGTGTGTGTGTGTGTGTGTGTGTGTGTGTGTGTGTGTGTGTGTGTGTGTTTGTTTTTGGCCTTTGTTGTTGCATTACTCTTACAAAAGGAGAACCAATAGGGATGGGTGAGATTCTTCAATTTTGCAACAGACTGTTTGCACTGTACGATCTCTTTTCCATGTCGGGGATGAGGGACTTTGGCTTTTCTGCAAGCGTTACTTGGGGCTTTTCCAAGGCATTGGCTCATCCGGAGGCCACAGAGCTTCCCCTAGGATCCCATTGCAGGCTCCTTTGCTGCGCGCATTGTCAAAACACAGCGAGTTTTAGAGGGGGCGGGCAAGGCCCCATGCCAGTGTTCACCAACCACGGGCTCCAACCCACCGCTAGCCGGGCTTTCGCATTAGGTCCTTAGATACCTCTTTAGACGTCCCTATCAGGCCACCCTTAGTTGGTGGTTTGGATAGGTGATTTGGGGGTTTGAACCCCTGCTTCTTGTAGCCTCCTTAACCACCGAACCACACCATCAGAGGGAAGCTGATCATACCCCTGAGTATAATGTTGCTGCTTTGGTAATTTCTAGTCCATCAGGCTGGAGAGTTGGAGGGTTCCTCACTCAAGCTCCAGACATGTGTAAGCCCAGGAAGGCAAGGAAATGGGGTCAGTGACTGTCAGCTTGATGGACCTTTGTGGATGTATCCGGTGTTTGCGCGCGGTTGGGACAAACAGAGCGTTGGGTCCCAGATGGTTGACAAAGGCCAGTTTTTCACGCTAAGGCAAGGTGATTGCTTGCATCCCTGCCTTTCAAACATCTCGATTTGCTTTTTTGCAATCTTGGGGTTGCAGCGGTTCGCCATTCTAATTCTTGTGGGGAGAGGGTGACGCTGCACGGGTCGCCGGGGGTTGATTCCCGACCAGTCCGGGCTGCATGCTGCCCTTACGCATTGCTCTAGCGCATGATTTGCCATTTGTTTGGCCTTGCTATTTCGACGTTCCTTGCCCAGACGCATGAATTTCCGATTGCTTAGGTCGCCATTTTGACGTTTCTTGTTCAGATACCCACAGGACTTGTCCAGGGCAGGCAGCACTTCGGGCTCGCTCAAGTAGTTTATTTAGTCATACAGCCGTAAACGGTGTGCATGTTTAGTTTGCAATTTCTGGGTTTCCGGTGAGGGAGGCCTTGGTTGGTTTCTCTTGTCGCTTCCTCTCCCAGCGGTGCTTCCCCTGTCCTCCCCATGCGTGGCTTGATTGTCCTTTGTGTGTTGTTCTCAAGAGGCTGCCAGCCCAAGCTCACGCCCTGGGTTCCTGGACTCTGAAACCGTTTGTGAAGACCATGTTAAGCAGCAAGCAAAACTTGGGACCTTTCTTGGGCGGGACATTCACTCTGCACGTGAGAGCCACACCAGGATTCCCCATACTCTCCCGTTGCGTCGTGTTAAACATCACATCTTGGGTCAGCGGAACAAGTACATTTACAGGGGCGATCCGGTACTTTGTAAGTGGTTCGTAAGCCTGGTTTTATCCCTTATAACCATGGGTTTTATCATGTTTTATCCCTTATAACCACGGCTTGCGTGGGTTATCTCCCCATGGAGTTCTTGCCACCCCTTTCCGGACGTACCGAATCCATCGGCCCGACTCGGCCCGGGCGACCTGTCAGGTCAAGGAGCTCCAGGAGCGCGGCCAGAAGGAGGAGCTCATCGGCCGGCTAGAGGACACCGACCCCGAAACCCGACGAAAACCGACTCGGGAGACTGGTGGACTGTTCTCACGCCCTGAGTTGATGGACCTTACACTTTGTGGGGAAGACCAGTTTGAAGAACCTGACACAGGGAGCTAGTGACAAGAAAACAACAGTACAGGTAAATGCAAAGCTTGAACTTTTGGTGAGATGTTCTGTGACAAATTCTTGGCAAGATTCTTTGGTACAGCCCTGGCTTGTTCAAGCAACGAATGGCTGTTTTTTTTTGTTTTTTTTCCTAGGCTGCGTTCTTCAGCCTTTGTCTTGGGGGGTCAAAAAGTTCTCGGCTGGCGTGCGTGTCAGGAGCAGTACGCTCGGCTGGGGGAAGAGTTCCCGATCTCCTTGCGCCTGGCGAACCTGCAGCAGCGGCCCGGCGTGCGATGACCGGCACGGTGGGGATGGGCATGGGGGACCCTTTGAACATCTCTGGACACCAAATTGGGGCTCTCCTCGAAACCACTTAAAAGGAACTTCCCACTCAACCAAGCCCCAGTGCTTTCTGGAAAGGTCGTCTTAATATACGAAGATTTGAGCTGTTGAGGTTCGGGTGGGCTCAAAGCACCGTAAGAAGGCTTTCGAAACCATGGGATGGAGCAATGCCGGCGTTTCGCTCTGGTGGTGATGAGTTGGCTGAGGACGATTGAGGTGGCAAGATGATTACGCAGGTTGCGCTTCTATGATCATGGCTTAGTTTGAATTTAACGTACCCCGCAACCCCATTCTACTCGTTTACGCCCTTACTGGTGCAAAACAAATGATGCCGTCAAGTGCATGCCCGGCAGCATGGAGCCCCCGGGGTCTGCAGCCTGCCCCAGTGCTGGTTGCAATCCCTGAACGTGATTATGTAGTTGATGGCCTTAAGTAGTTGAGTGCATGTCTCAATGTTGCAAGCAAATCGTTTGAGGAGGTGCATTATGCCCCCAGCAACACATACAGTTGGAGAGAAAGCGCGGCTTGGCAGTTCCTGTTTTGACGGGCTGCAAAAGCTGGGCTGGCAGCTGAGGACAAGACCTGGTTCCCCGACTTGCAAGCACTGCCCACTTCTAATGTTGCCAAACCAGGTAGAAACCGGTGCAACCTTCCCTTCCGTGCATCGTTCACCGTAGCTGGATGGAACAGGGGGCCAGGCAGGGGATGGGGGTGGGGTTGGGTCCCCTCGCTTGTAAAGCACCGCGGCGTGTGCGCGAGACATGCGAATCATCCTTCTTCTCTACTTGCAATGTCTATGAACGCGGGCGTGCATTTGACGACCCTTGGCCACATGTTCGACTAGTTGAGCAGGCCACAACCCAGTTGGCCAATTTAGTAGAGACATCTACCCAACTTTGTAGGGATTGCAGTGGGGCCTATTTTAAGCAATAGCTTATAGAAAGTTATTTAGGGTAGAGCATGGAGGACCGTGTTGTAAGGGGTTGAATAGGTTTTGGGCGCAGTGTGGATGGGTCCCGCTCAGGTTGAAGAAGCTCTCTGCGGACTTGCAGAAACGCCAAGCTGAGCGCTCCAGCAGGGCCTGACCGGAAAGCCTATTTGCTCGCGTCCTGAGTCCACGGACGTGACACTTTTTGGGAAGACCAGTTTAGCGACAAACAACACAGTTCAACAAATGGACATGTGTTTGGCCAAGCCACTCAGGAAGTGAGCTTGTGACAGCCGTTCTTGACAAAAACACCCCCCGCCCCCCCAAAGTAGAAAAGTCGTAGGGATGATGTCAAAAGCGGCAATGCATCACCAGACTTCCACCTAGAATTCCCCAGGTGGAACTGGGCCACAAGGCCTCCGCGATGGCGGTCGCCGCGGGCATCAAAGAAATGCCCGGATCGTACCATACCCTGTCCACCCGCATACGGCTGGCAGGAACGAAGCCGAAGGAGTTTCAAGTTGCTGGCAAGACTTGTCTTCTCTTCTCGCTTGCTGACATATTTGTTGTTTGGCGCTTCTGAACTGGACAGAGATAGAGAGCTATGGATTTGCCTGCCGCCTGTTTCGAAGCCTTCCCAAGGTTGGCATGGGGAGCATTTGAGTAGTCTTCTGCGCGATCAAAACAGTGCGACCTAGGTCAAAAGTTGTTGGCAGGCCATTGTCTGGAGGGTTTGTGCGAACCTCCCTGAAATCTAGACATCGCCAACATATCTGCTCCTGTCCTCCCTGGCCCCTCGTTATTCAATCAAACTATACTAGTAATATGTAGGAATGTTATTGCTTTTGGCTTTGCAAATGTTTGATCGTTTTAAATGACGATGCTTGGGATTAGGAACGGAGATCGCATTGGATTATAAGTTGGCAACAGCAGCGGCAGTTTGGCAATAACATTGGCATTGAAATTGTGTGGTGTATGAATGTCTTGGGAGATGTTTAACCTCAAGGGGCAGCATTTCTTGCCATCACATCCGGGGTGCTCGGCCCAGCCTTAGCATTGGCTAGTCGGCATGGACCAATTTAAATAATTCATTTTCTTTCTACTATTGAGATATTGATGATCCAGCAAAATCCAACGTGGAGTATATCTGTCTCTCATGCTGCCTGATCTTAGCCTGTTCTTGGTTTGATGACAGCGTACACCCTTAGCCTCCTGCAGGTCAGCAATCTGTCTCCGAGAGAGCACGTCTCATGCGCGTCCTTTCCGAGATAAGGTCAAGACCAACATCGAGTTTAAGACCGGCCAGAAGCAGAAGTGCTTCATCAACATTGTGGCCGTCTTAGCCAGTTGCCGGGGGGAAGTCATGCAGCCTCCCGTGCGGGCACAGGAAGAGGGAGAGAAGGCATTCGAGCCACGTGCGAGCTAACCGCAAAATACCAAAAATATTTGAGACGGCACCTTGGTCAGCTTGTCAGATTCTTCGAGCAGTGGTGCCTAGTTGCGGTGGAAAGTCTCAACACTTGCAGGTCGCAAGCGACCTATTTTGCTCGGCACTTGAGGCCACGTTACCTTTGTGCGGCTTCACACAGGAGTTGACTGCATATCATGGCTTCGGGCTTGGGGCGTTGAAGGTGAGAAGAGTTACCAAAGCCACAGGCTGTGAGACTCGCCTGCGGCGCTTGGTGAGGTGCATACTGACCTCCTGGACGACCTGCAGGTCTCCAAAGCGGAGAATGGGTCCGGGCACCAGGCGCAGAACATCGGTTGCACTGGTTCGCCACCACTGGCCCAACACCGGTGGCCAAGCTGCGGTTTGCATAGTCAAGAGGGCAGCCAGGTAAAACCGGCCCGAGAATCCAGAAGTCCACTCCCATAGCTGAAGCTGTGCACGGTTGGACCCTGTGGGACCCGTCTCCGCGGGAATGTCTGGCTGCGGGGCGATGTTTTGGCTGACCGGTCCCATGGGCTAGCGGCGAGTTCTGGCGACCGATTTGCCGAAGAGGGAAAGCACTTGTAGGCTGGAGAAGGTTCTGTTGGAAGGTGGTTTGCCAAAGTTGCTGTGTTTGGGGCTGGGGTGGAAGTTGCGTCAGACAGAACGCGTCGATGCTTCTTGGGCAGCTGCTTGAGTTTTGTCAATGGATTACTTCAGCTACTGCGGGGCAACAGTCGGAGGAGTTGCCCAGTGTACAATGTCTGGCGCCGGGTTGTTGCTTGATAATGTTGAAACTCCACGTGCCACCAGCCAAGCACAAGCAGTAGGCATACTTACGGCATGCTGTTTGTTCAAAGCAGGTTGAATCTTCTTGCCACCTTAGCCTGTGGCTGGGGATGAGGTCAGATGGGACGGCATGGTCAATGGTTCGGAAGACGGCAGTACTGTTCAGCATGGCTGCTGGTCATGTTAACTAGCTTCAGATCCATCCGGGGACCATATTCATCAAGAAAGTCCAACAAGTAATGAAATAGTTCCCCACCAATTAGGGGCACCACCCCTGACTAGCATGGTTCTTTGGATCAATCCGATCGTGAATCCGACTCTAACAGCAAAAGCTTCAGAATGGAGGCTGAAGATTCCAGTAGAGGCTCTCCTGGATGCAACATGACATAGCTGCCAAGTTGCAACATGCCCGGAAGGCAACCGCAAGAGGAATACTAAGGCTTTGCCGTGTCAGTTGTTTTGGTATGTCGCAAGGTCGCATTTTAAGACCAAACGCTTGCGTGTTAACTTGTGTTTTGCTCTCATCGATGTTTGCTGCTTCCAGTCAGGCTTTGATCAGTGGATCTCTCGTGCAGGGGTTTGGACAAAATGTTTACCCATCCCATGAAACCAACAGCGTTGCTTTGGTCAAGACGCTGTTGGGCCGATCGTGTTTGGTTGGCCCGAAGGCAGTGCAAGCTGTCTGGAGATGTCAGATTCAGAGTGCAAGGAAGATGGTTCTGTTCGCTCAGGCTCAGGGGTTTGCTTCCGCCACGCCAAAAGTGCCTTCCGGCCAGGTGCATTTGCCTTACAGCTTGTCTCCTCCGAGACCTGACCGCGATCAGAAGGAGCTTTGGGGTGTTGGCACATGCCTACGGAGACGGTTGCTGAACCGCCTGCACATGGATGCTGACGGGAGTTTTAGTGCGTATTGTCCAGCGACCCGTTTCCGGGCCAAAGACAGTCGCTGGAAGGAACCATTCCGGCGGAGGGTACCCTATGTAACAAACAAGCTTATAACCTGTTTTTTTCCGTTTTTTTTGGATGCTTTTAAATTGACAAGGAAGCTCCCTGGAGCTTCCTAAGTTTGAGACACCCTTGATCCCAACCCAAAAGGGTGCCTTGAAAAACTACCCTCATTCACAACTGGGTGAAAGCAGCAATGTTTCCAAGTTCGGTTGACTTAACCACGACGGGAATTGCGCAATCTAATGTCACATAGCCTTTTCGACTTGCTGGTGCTCAGCAGGGAATGGCGGAGTGACTCTCATACATCCCTTGTGGTTTCCTTTAAGGGGACAGCCGGGACAGCCCGGGTTCATGTCCACATTCCCCACCTATCGCACCAGGACGAGTACTGCATGACCTGCGACTTCGCCGTGAGCACTGGCACCTTCCAGCGTGCGGCGCAGAGCTCCCAGCCCGGGGCCCCGGCGGAACTCGGCCTTGGGAGGGCTCTGCGTGTTAGCCTCTCCCCCCACCCGTCACCCCCTCCCCCTCCCCAATCCTGGAAGGCTTCGGAAGGTTTGAGGGGCGTTCTCAGGCTTCGGAGAACAGTTTTTTTTGTGGTGGGTGGGGTACTTGGGGACTCTTGCCCCTTTGGGCAAAAAGTTTGACATTTCGCTGGTTAGTGGAAACACGGTTAAGGATCCTAGAGTGGAGGAGCTATGCGCCTTGCAATCCACTCAAGCAGAATCCTGGCAATATGTTTGGGGCTTTGGTGCGCTTCTTTAGCGTTTTGGAGCAGGCTTTGCCTCGCTAGTCATCTCAAAGGAAACGGTGTGTCGGGATCCACTGGTCCTTCGGGATTCGGCCTTCAGGATCCTCAAGCTGCTGATTGACACTGCGGCGGATGGCCTGTCGCAGCAGCCGGGCCCTTGGGATCCAGAAGTCGGGTCCCGTTGCCTTTGACGGGTTCCCATTGGTGGGCAGCATTTGGCTTCCTCAAAGGTGGCAGCAAATTTGGGGTCCAATTGGTTGGAAGCCGTGGGAAGTTTGACGGGCACACGCCGGAGAAGGAAGTTTGGCCCATGCGGGGGGATACTCTTTTCCGTTTCCAAGGGATGGGATAAGTTGGCGAAGTGGCTAGCCCCTCAACCGGAAACCCTACAGGTTCGCACGGCCGAAAGGTCAAGCCATGTTTGATAGCCAATGAGACCAACTTCCCAGCCATCTATTCACCAAATGAGGTGTAAAACCTTTCAATGATTTAGGGCCTTGTTGAGTGAGACATCATTCAGTGGGCGAATTATAGGCACGCATATCATTGCATTGGAGATTCGGCGTCGCTTGCCGGTTTTTCCCCACCCGGTAGGTTTGGGGTTGTCTGATTCACGTCACATCCGACCGCCCCCCGACAGAGCATGTGACAGGCAGCTGTGACAGAGCCTGCGACAGACAGCTGTGATAGGCAGCTGCGACAGGGCCTGACAGACAAATGTGAATGTGGCAGACCAGAGCTTGCGGCAGACTGCAGTGACAGTCTGAAGCCCCAGGCGCCAGTGGGGGCAGACAGCCCCGAAATTTGAGGCTCCTGCCAGTGGCCGGGCCAGGACAGCTGTGGCGTAAGTGCGGCCGAGGCCGCCTAAGGCTCCCGCCAGTGGCCTGGCCAGGACCAGGGCAGGGCAGCCAGGATCCGAAGCCTGAAGCCCGCGCCGTAACCGGCCGAAGATTGATATCGACATGTTCGCCGCCTTTCCCGGGACGGCTTGGCTGATTGTTGGCAATGGTCCAGGAGCAAGTAGCGCGCAATTGCGCCTCTAGAGGCCACGCATCGCACGCAGCAAGAAGCAGCAGCTAAAGCTTTGCTGAGCCGCAAGACCCAGGATGAGGAAGATTGAGTGCCACGGCTTAGGCTGCTTTAGTTTTGGCAACTTTTTTAGCTGGTTCTCCGTTGCCATGAGCCCCTGTAGTTGGTTCTTGGGGCTGCAGATGATGTGTCCTTGCAAGAAATTGCCTGGTCCCTCACACAAACGGAGTGCTTCGGATCGCTTGAAGGGAATTCCCACTACACAGCGTAATTTCGGTGACAGCTGTTGCTGCTGCTGATCCGGGGCCAGCGCTGACTTGGTTTCATTTTCGTTTGACTGAATTTCTTTGCCGTCGTATCGTCCAGCCCTCGCACGCAGTCGGTTTGATTTTTGGTGCCTGTGTGGCTGCAGCCTAGTTTAGCCCAGCAAATTTCTTAGGCAGGGATTCTTCGTGGTAAAGTAGTTGTGTTAGCTTCCCGCAGCCTTTTTATTGGGTTGCTTGGGCGCTTCAGGGCCTAAAGCTTGTGTGTTTCATTGCAAGGCTGGCCCTAGGCTTCCAGCGGAGTGCGCGCGTCCCTCCAAAAAACACCAAAAGAGCACGCCCTTGTCTGCTGCATAAACCAACATCAAGGACACCCGCCAGCTCCCATGGCCGATGCGCAGGTTCCTCAAAGGGCATGAGGAGGTGAGCAAGGACTACAAGGCCTGGGCCTTTGAGCTCGCGACCTTAGCGGCACCCTCTAAATAACCCCAGATGTCCCTGCAGAGGGCGCGCCTGTCAAGTGCCGGAACTGCTGCCTGGAAATTACGCGGATGAGCACAGAAGAATATCACTTACTCTCTCTCGATTGTTCACTTCGGAAGTCCGCTTCCCTTTTTGCAGAGAAAAGGGCTCGTTGTGTTTGTGGGTACAAGGGAAGTACAAGCTGACCACGGCATTGGTAACAGGTAGAGCAGTGACCCTGTTTCTTTGGTTTTGATTTTCAATGAGCATCATATCTTCCCTCACTCAAATTTGCCTGAGCTGCTGAACTAAAACTGTCTGACCTGAAGATGAAGAGAGACAAAGGCCGTCTCCCTGGGGCGCCCTTCGTTACCCAAATGTCTGCCCTTATCCCAAACGTATTGCAAAACCAAGGGTCGCAACCAAAATATGGTAAACGTACGTTTTTTCCTGCTTGGAGAGTTTTTCCTGATCGGTCCTCTAAGATGATCGGTCGCTGAAAGGAGCGAGCAGAAATCGAAGTGCAAAGCGAGCGCAAATATCCGCCATGCGAGCGCAAGTATCCGTAAACGAGCGCAAACAAAAATAAAATCGTACCAATTGCTCGCCTTCCGGATGGGAGATGGGGATTTGATCGAGCGTTTTTTCGTTGCGTTTTTCCCATACAAAAACAGGCACGTTGGCTGCTTCAGCTCTTCTTAGAAGATGGCAAACACTCCTGGATGCTAAATAGCACATGCCAGCTCATGTGCTGAATGGAGTACAGTTGTTTCAAGTTCCAGTCAGTCCGGGAGCCGCTCAATCACCCGAAAGCGCCCGGCTCTAGCACCCGGCCAGGTCATGCAAAGGATGGCCTGCAAGGGCGGGCAACCCATGCCGATGCGACCTGGCCGCAGTGCTTTTGCACATCAAGCCAGTCTTGAGGAATGACCCGGCCAGGTTTTTCTCAAAAAAGAAAACTGACATTGTCCACTGTGGCTTGCCGTGGGTGAGATGGCACCCAGCAAGCCCGCGAGCAGGGTTGAGCTCCTATTTTGCCTAACAGAATCATGGAGTCATCTCAGACCTACTGCCCATTGTGTGGGTGTTTGCTGTCTAGCTTGTCTAAATGTCATGTTCATGGGAAGCAAGGTGATGCAGGAACTTAAGCAAGACCACGTGTTCGTGCTGCGTCCAAGGCATTCCTGTGGCTTGTGAGCTTTAAGCCCTTCCCCGAAAGAAAGCTGGGCTTGCAGCCTGGCAGCGGATTGCTCACAGAAAGATACCTTTTGCTTTTATCAGAAAGGAATCCCGAGAGCTGGAAGTGGAATCCAAGCTGGACAGTGCAACATGTGCAGACGCTTCCGCAGTTGTCTTGGGAGAGCAGTTACACTACGCCGTGTTGACACCTCCAGCCGAAAGACACTCAGAGCAACATGGTGAGGGGCACCGGTGGTCAACATCCTAAGTGTTGGATTATGCGAAGATCTGTCGAGGCTGAGGTTACCCCATGCACAAACGCTCACACCCCGAACAAAGGCTCCCGATGAAGCCACTGGCAGAAGGACAGTGCAGCTGAAAGTGGCCACAGAGAAACTGCCTCGCCACCCGTGTTTACGTGCATGTCGCGGGTCGTAAATTATGGCTCGGAACACGCAGAAGACATCAGCATTTGTTGCCTGTGGGTCACGGTTGCAGTTCCAAAACGCATTCGGCTAGGAGCGTCCTACACGAAAGGCTGAGGCAGGTTGTTCAGGCCGTTGCCTTAGCTCGCCCAGGTCTGTTAGAGCGGAGCTCTTGAAGGACAAGGGCAGATCGCAGGCGGAGAGCAACACATAGAATAGCTTCCCTCCAACTAACATGGCACCTGTGGGAGGGTACCTGGAAGATCAAGTTGCTCTTGGAGGGACCCCGTTTCAGGTGCCATGTTAGTGAGAGAGGGTAGCTTCCCAACAGTTGGCCGTCGTGTTTGCCATGGTCAAAACACTTGGCTACTGGAGTGATAGTCGTTGAAGCAGCCGTTGTCATGGAGCCTGTTGTGAGGGAGCCATGCCCATGACACAAGATGTCCAGCATTGGCTCAGCCGTTTGGTGTTGTCCTAGTCTCTCTCTGTGTGTGTGTGTGTTTTGTGCATTTGTGTGTGTGTGTGTGCGTATGCGCGGGCTTGTGTTTGGTTAGTTTGTGCGTGTGTGTGTGTGTGCGTTTGATGTGTTTCCATGCTTCATGTGCGTGGTGTATGTTTGCGTTTATGTTTGCGCGTTTGTGTGGGTGTGTGCGCGTTTCTGTGTGCGTGTGTGTGTGCGTGTGTGTGTGTGTGTGCTTTGAGTGTTCTTGTGTGTGTGCTTGTGTGCGTGTGCGTGTGTGTGTGTGTGTGTGTGTGTGTGTGTGTGTGTGTGTGTGTGTGTGTGTGTGTGTGTGTGTGTGTGTGTGTGTGTGTGTGTCTCTCTCTCTCTCTCTGTGTGTGTGTGTTTGCTCGTATCGTTAATTTGCTCGTTGGTGCCTTTGCTTGTTTGCTTGCTTGCTTGCTTCCTTGCTTCCTTGCTTCCTTGCTTCCTTGCTTCCTTGCTTGCTTGCTTGCTTGCTTGCTTGCTTGCTTGCTTGCTTGCTTGCTTGCTTGCTTGCTTGCTTGCTTGCTTGCTTGCTTGCTTGCTCAAAATTCGTTCGGACGGCAACAACTGAACATGTGCTTATGTGGCATCCATGCAACAGGAGTAGATAGGAGTAGCCCAAGGTTGCATCTTTGTCAAGGCTGTTCAGTGGGTCATATTCAAGACTTGGCACCCGCTTACTTGTCCATAGGCAGCTACTGTTTCAGCCACTCTGCGGGCGAACTACTGCGGTCCTTTGACGGTTTCTGGGGGTGATCAAAGTCAGAAGATGTGGCTGTTTCCGACTTTAACCCCCCTCTGAACGGGGGTGACTTGGATCATGGTAAGAAGAAGAGGGGCGAACCAGGCCAAGAAGGCGGTGCCCGACAAAGACGCCATCACCCCGTCGGAGCTCAAAGAGATGCGCCCTTTGGCCAGCAAGCGGGAGCTTTCACTCCCTGAGGTCCTGGACTTTAAAAAAGATCTAAAAAAGCAACTTTTGGGGAGTTCGAGAAAACAAGCTTGTGCTTTCTTTTTGGGAGTTCGACAAAGCAACGAGGTTGATTTTTTGGTCACTCTACACAAAGTGAGAGCTGGCTTTTGTTGCCTCATTCCTTTGCGTGACTTACATGTGTGGCTACTTGGCGGTACAGCTGCCTGTTTGTGCCATAGTTGCATTATCTTGCGCCTCTTTCGCCAACCATTGCCCCGTTTGTTTGTGGTGGCATCGCTGAAGAGCGCGGCATGGAGACATATGCAAGTGATTATGAGACATGTTTGATCAGGCGAGAACGGTATAGTTGCAGTTGTCGTCGTTTCATGGCTGCTTCTGAGTTTGTACATGCAGAACGTGCTTGGAAGGTGCAGACTGATTCAATCAGTGCAGGCCTCCAGGCTTCAACAAGTCTTTGGGTTTTGCAAAAGTTGGCTGGACTGGTGGCCACAGGACCAAATTGTCTTTCAATATGAAGCCCTGGCCAGACCTTGGCGCACAGAATTGCAGTCGGTAGATTTGGGAGCCACTGAGTGAAGAGTTGTGGCTTTCTTTGGTGAGTGGAGGAAAAGCTTGGGGTCAAGACACAGCTACAGAATCAACCAGAGAGTTCTGAACGCCATCCCCCAAGCATCCAACAAGCGAGAGTGAGAGAGACAGAGAGCGAGACAAGAGAGCGGGGGTCATGGCATGCCTTGAAGGTGGCATGTCTGGAACAATCGCCTATCCCTTGACCGTAAAGTGGAAATCGTTGGTGTTAGCGAGTTTCACCCGCAGCCGGCCTCTTGACCTTTCGATTCTAGGTTTTGCGATGTCGTGCATGACTCGACGCATTCAAGTCTCGGAGGTTCCCAGGTCTCTTGGCAACTGAGTTGATGGAATCCTGGGGAAGTTTCCGAGAGCATGGGCACAAGCTGCTTGGGGTCCCGTTGCGTGGCCAAACCCCAAACACAGAGGAGCGAGTGTGGTTTAGTATTGGCCTGATGGAAGGTAACATGTTGGGCGAGCCCCCTTCGTACTTCAGACAGGATTGGTGGCATAAACTTGTTAGGTTTCTTTTTGCCGCGTTCGGCCTGGCAGAAGATGCACAGTTGGGTTTGTGTAAGGTGAGGAAGCCAAGCGCAAGAAGAAGGCAGCTCAAGCCGATGCTTGGCGGAGAGTTTGCGCCAGCCTGGTCAGAACAAGCAGAAGGTTTGAATTTGCATAGTTTTATGCGCACTCTATATGTATGTGTGTAAGAATGGCTCCTTGCTGAAAGACTGGCGTTTGGATACACCGCCAAGCCCTTGGAACAAAGGTTTGAAGGCACTTTGCATTGCGACAGCGCGTAGTTGGGTGCTGGGACTATTCGAGCGAATGGCTAGGCTTGGGGGGGATGGAGGAGGGACGAGCGCGCTAAGCTACTGCAAGCAAAGGTCTCATGAAATGTCATCCCTTGCTAGGCCAAAACGGATGGCAGCTCCTCTGGTGTTGGTTGCACGTTAAGATCCATCTGACTTTTCTAAATCCAATTTTTCGACTGTTCTAACAGCACCCAGTCAAACCCCTACCGTTTTTGCCTCTCAGTACGGGAGCCCCCTTCCTAGAAGTGGCTGCACGTCAGAAGGGGCTAGCGTGCTATGCGTGCTCAACAAAGCACTGAGAGGAAAAGAGGGCTTTACTTCTGGGAGTTCTTCCCTGCAGCCCAAGGAGAATGATGAAGAAGAGGAGGAGAAGGCTGGCAAGATGTCAAGAAAGCTGCTATAGCCCAGGCTTTGCAGGCTCACTTGTCGCAGTTTGGAAGCCTTTAAAGGTCGAAGGACAAGCTTGACTGGAGCTCGTTGTTATTCTTGCCGGGAGTTCAACAAGAACGGACTCTTCTTGCAAGCTTTTGTTAGCGACAGCTTGCAGACAGTGTGCTTCGCACACCGGTAGACTGGTCAACACGAGGAAGTTGCGAAGCAAGACCTTGGCAACGGAGGAACATCGACAGCACACTTTGCAGGGTTCAAGGAATTAAGGCAACACTTAGAAAGGTCTGTGCGCTGTCAGGGGTCCCTTTCTTGTTGAATCGAAGGGTTCACGATGGTCCCAGTCACAGGGCAAGCCCAATATCTTGCCCGTCCCTTGGGGGCCGTGCCGAACTCGGTTTGCTCGACAAGGGCCAGAGCAGTCACAGCGCAAGCGGAAGAAATGCCGCATGCCACTTGGACCCAGGGATTTTCAAATGGCGCCGGTTCCTTGCACTGGGTTTCAATCAGTTATGGTTTAGCGTCCTGCAAGCAAACACGTGGGGAAGGAATGTGCACAATTTATCACCAGCCGGGGTAAACCGAGCGAGAACACATGGAGGTTCCGAGGTGATTCCTGCCATTCCAGTGAAGTCCAGAAGGTTCCCCAAGAGCTGTTGGGGAGATCCGCCTTCGGCTGAATTACAGAGACGTTGGGATACACCATTGGGCCGTGGGGGGGCAACCGTGGGTGATCACATTTGTTTTCAAGTTCACCGTCAACCCAGATGTCATAATTCTTCTCATTTGGGTGAAGAGGATGACCAAGCCATGAATGAATTGTGGCATCTACTCTTTGGTGCATTTTGCCAAGGGAGGTTAGGACTTCAACCTTTTGCCAACTAATGGGTTTTCCGTCTTGAGCCACTAAAAGTTTTTTAGAGTCGCCACATGGATTTCTGCACAATGGTTCCGACAGGCGCCTCCGGAGCCCAAGGCGCGATGGGATTGCAACCGTTGCAACCTGTTTCCTTCTTCCGGCGATGTCCAGTTGGGCGATTTTTGTCCGGAGACCACAATGAAAGACTAGGTTGTTTAAGTAGTCTTTTCGTTTACCGTTTCTTTTTTGAGGGAGGGTGCCCCTACTTAAAATAGACTACAGAAAAAAAGGGGTACCGGGTACCTTTATTGTAACCTCTCTACTGGAGGACCTAGAAGATGAACTTCAAGTTGGGGTCCTGCCCGTTTTTCTTCCAAGAGCAGTCGGCTTCTTATCAAGATTTTCGAGGTGCCTGATGGTGTCCGTGCATCTTTCGCATGGGTTCCCGACTGCCCTCTTGGGTGCCCCTATTTCAATACTTGCCTTGGACGTCGGCCCTTTCCTATCCCCTGTTTGCTGGTTGGTTGGGCACACTCCAAGTCAGTTGTACCAAACCAAAAATCCAGGGAGGTGTCATCCGCAGGCCTTTTTTGGCCACTGTAAAAACACCAATGTGAAGCCCAACGCTGTGAACTGTTCAATTCGACACATGGGTGTCAAAAAATAGGTACCCAACATGGAACCTAGGTAAAAGGAAGGGACTAAAATCTGCGTTCCCTGCTGGCTTGACCCATACCCACATTTCTCCGACTGAGCAGGGTTCAAAACCTAGTCGTGCTGTGATTAAGGGAGGAGCATAAGGGCGCCCTGCGTAAGGAAAGCACGTGCCGGCGTAAGGCCGCGTAAGCTGTTTTTCGAGACAAGTTGGTCGCGTAAGCGGTGTGAATTGTTTTGGTGGCTTGACTACATTTGGCAGTGGCAGGGGCTCAGACAACCTAGCCTAAACTGAACTAGTGTGTGCTGCTGGTGCGTTTTGAGGATTAGCTGGCTATATCAAAACCCTGCTGGGGAGTGGAAAACGCAAAAAACCAATTAGTGCGCGCCGCGCCGCTAATTCGTTTTTTTTTTGGGGGGGTTTGGGCCCCTGGAATGTCTTGGTAGGGGCTCAAACACCCGTTTTTTGTCACCAATGCCTTTTGAGGCTAGTTAGCTGGCAAAACCTGTCTGGGGAGTGGAAAAAATGCAAAGACAAATTAGTGCGTGTGTGTGTGTGTGTGTGCGTGTGTGTGTGTGTGTGTGTGTGTGGGAAAGTGGGCTTAAGGAAGCCATCCAGTTTCGTAAGTGAGCCGCGCGCAGGTTTGGGAAATTCGTCTAGATGTAGGCGCGTGCAAGAACCTGTATTGTGCGTAAGCTCGCGCAAACACCTTGGCGTAAGAGTTCCTTACAGCCCAGATTTGAGCAAGAGCTTTTGAACGCCGCTCAACTGTAGCTTGTTGCTTTCCTGTGCACTTGGCTTTTGGCACGGCAAGGATCAGCTTTGAGCAGGCTTCGCAACGCGTAATTCGCATGGCACGGAGACTGGCCATCAGTACAGCAAGTCATTGTGTTTGCACCCAAACAGCTTGAGAATGTTGCGTTGTCCATCACTGTTCTTGGCAAGTTTCTTGTTGGTTCTGTTCATTTGTTGTAGGGGGCTGCAAAAACCAAGGTTATTTTGCAGCCATACCAGGGGTTGAGAAGTTTCTTTGTTTTGGATTTGTTGTGATTATGAGATGACTGCAGGAAACGGTTGATACGATCGAAGCACAGCGCGTGCATTCAGCCTTAGGACTTCCGTGCCATTCCGGTGATGTTGCACCATGATAGGTACTTGCGTCATGAACAGACCGGACCTGATCTTGCGTGGGTTTTATTTTTGCAAATCTTTGCATAGTTGGCACGTGCCACACGAGAAGGTTGTGCCGGGCAGAATACGCGTGCCGCAGCACAGGCCACTGTCTCAGCTGAAGTGGGAAGGGGCTTGTCGTATCAAATCGCCAACTCCTGCGTTTAGCCGTTGGCAACCTGAACCTGATTGCCAACAGCACGGTGGAATGCGGGCAGAATGGCCTTGTGCAGTGCATGCAATGTCCTTTCAGCAACCTCGGGAAGCTCTTGCAGGGATGGATTGAATCGCTATGTGAGACCTGATCTTGAATTGCGAGCTTGGGAACGGAAGCGCTTGCCCATCGGATGTGTGTTTTGCGTGCGTGTGTGCATGTCCATGCTCAGTGCTCACCCGGGTGTTCTCAGGTTTTGGCGTTGTTTTTTCATGATGATCGGTCCTTTGGCGGTGTCCTCAATCACTTTTGCGGTATAATCATGGTTTGTGTTGTTTTTTTTACATGTGACATAGGCCTTGGTTCCCAGGGCTGCGTTTGTCTGACGCCTGCATATCTCAAGACAGCAGTTGCCCAATGCGCTAGCGCCTTTGCCACCGGCAAGTCAAACGGAGGCTGTTCACCTCCTTGCATCGTTTCCCAGAGATCAAAGCCAAGACCAAGCACTGAAAGCAAACTGCCTGCCCAAAACTATGTCTTCACAATACACGCTTCACAAAGGTGAAGGGAGAAATTGCTGGGTGTTCTAACTGGTGGTTTGCATTGGTTGGAACTGGATTTGGATTTGAACATGGATGTCCTTCTAAGGACTCCCATATACCGACCAGTTGGTGACTGATGGCGCTGGATGTTGTGTTGCCGTGATTCATTATTCGGGGGAATGCATATCAATTGAATATCTGCCCCCGAAACCTGCGCAGATGACAAGTCCCATGCAAGTAGTTCATGACATGCAGCTGCCAATGCGGCTCAGAGCGTTTGACGCCTGCGGTCATGCCATTGATACAACGCTCCATCCAGGAAAGGCAAGGAGGCGTTGTTGCCATTCCTGCTTGCAAAGAGTGCCTGTGCCATGTCTTATCTAATTTGCATCCTAGTTTGTGGATCTGAACCTCGCCGTACTTGCTGGTCATGATGTCGCTATGGGGGCTTACCTTGCTGGGCCTAGCGGTGGCTCAGTCAGAGACAGGTGCGCTACTTGGCTGAGCTCTTTTGCAACTCGAGGTGGTACTTGGAAGCCCGTCACTGTGAGTTCCTGCTGCGTTCGCTGTCCATTTGAGGAGTGGATGGGGCGGTGATTAGGTGAGTGTTGCATGACACGGACATTAAAAGGGCAATGGATGATTGTTTCTCATGTTTTCTCGACCCTTGCTTGGTCACTGTAAAGTGCACAAGCCTTGAACTCACTCGAAGCGGTGAAGCTATTCCAGCGTTACTGTGAGCCACCAGCGGTACTTTGAAGCTTTCACCTTGGGAGGCTTATGTTGGAAAGACTAGAAGAGATGATGAGCAGGCCTCACATTGCGTCGCTTTATCACCGCAACCCTTGTGGCTGTACGAGGAAAGCTGTCGTTACTGTAACTTGTGGGGCCACAAGATGGAGCAATTTTCCCGTGTGGATTTGGATCATTGTAGCTGCTGCTTCCGGAATCCCATCATCAACTGTCGTGCGCCAGGGTACAAGCCAAACTTCACTTGATTTGAAGCATTCGGCTACAAGGACCGACTTGGGCTCTGAGCTTGCTGGCCCAGGCCGATGCAGAAGGATAGCCAGCTGATGAAGCAGGTTGCGCAGATTCGCAGCTTCCTCAACGATCAAGTTTTGCCAGCGTTGGAGGCAGGCTCCGTGATACATGTTGCATAACAGAAGCTTGGTTCCAATTTGTTTGAGCATGACTGAGGCTTTGTGCTGTTGGGTGTTGAAGTCGAACCGCCCTCAAAGTCTATATAGTGTCGTTGAGATCTTTACACTGCCCACGTGACCCGGTGTGCGTTTTTTGAGGGCCGCTTGTAGCGTCCAGGTCTTGGACCAGAGGACACAGGAGGATCGCGCGGCGATCCCTGGATTGCAAATCCGTTCAGAGGTCTCGAGGCGGTCTTCCCACAACTTGCATCCTGTTTGCACACCATGGCGTGTCCAAGCATGGATCCCCCTTCTGCTCGAGCCCCATGCGCTCAGCAGCTTATTGGTCAAGCAAGAGAAGCCATGCGAACAGAGGACGGCACGGTTTTACCATGTACAACCATCGTAAAACCAATTGATACCGTGCATGGACAAAACCAGGGGAAACCATTAGTTGGTTGGTATTTGCAGTGGAATCAAACCATTCCAGGGTTTCCTAGGTGATGGAAAATGGATTTCGTCCATCCACAGTATGTCTTGATTGCAAGAAGAATGCTGAAGGCAAGCCGTGCGTTTCAGGACGCCCTCCCACATTCCACAGCAATTTGCCCAAGATCCATGTTTGGTCAGATCCTTACCCAAGATCTTTTGGAAACTGCGTGGTTTTCCACCGTCCAAAGATTAGTCACAAAAGACCCCTGAGACAACGATTCCTCCATGGGTCGCCTTTGGCTCCATGTTTTCGCCGTGGAATTTGTTTGGTTCCCTTCAAACACCCAGTGGTTTCCTACTTGGTGGTAGCTTGTAGCTGGGATCCAGAGAAGGAGATTCGTAGGCGCCAGCTCAGGATTCAGCAGTTCGCGGAACTCAAGGAGATGCAGCTGCAGAAGTTGCAGCAACAGGCCTCCCATTTCCCAAAGACGGTCAGTTGTGCCGCAGCGCCTGTTTTCGCATTTGTGCAATGTAAGAAAAGGTCACCAAGTTTCAGAGGGGTTGCTCTACCATCGCTAGGCAACTGGGGCACGGCTTGAGGGGGCCAAGACTGGGCACCGGGCGAGCGACTGGGCACTGCGTGGGTCGCAGGTGGCTGAGCTCGCCCGCAGTGAGGCGGTGCTGCCCCGGGAAGACGCCGCCCTGGCAGGTGGGGAGGGGGGCTCCGGACCCAAATGCCGCCACCATTGGGGTGTGGGTCAAAATTCAACCACCAGGGGACCGCAGGTTTTGGTCCATGTTGCCACTTACTAGGGTTCCATTTGGGGGTTACCCTATTTTCGACCCACAGCCATTTGCTAAATGGGGGTGATCCAAGAAGTGGCCAGGCATCTCAACAGAATTTGTATTGCAGACCTTTGTCTCTTGAAAGGGGGTGGTTCCAGAGGGGGTCAGGAGTTCGGGGGACTGTACGGTCCCGTGAAGCTGCCAGTGGGTCACCGGTGCATGCCTCTAGCTCATGCCCAGGCTGGTTGCTCGGCTGTCATATAGCCTATGCGAGGTTGCCTTTGGGGGGAGCTGACAATTGCCCAACGGCCCCAGACTTTGAACATGATACCCAGGCCCCCATCCTTAGAGGCACCCAGAGTGCAGCCGGAGGCACAGGGCCCCAAAGAAAGCGCATTGAAGTGTCCAGTTCGGAAGCTTTCAGTCCTGTCGGCACTGGATAGGGCAGGTGTCCAGTTCCCGCTTTGTTTTGGGGAGGGTGGTGTGCCTTTTTCCAACAAGCGAGATGTGTCAGCTTCCAAGCCCAAACGACTATCAAATGAATGGTCAACTTGTGCAGCCAGCCGAGGGGGTCCGGAGTGATTGTTGGATTTGTTGTCAAACGTCATTGTTGAATTTAAATGGGGTGCTTTTTTTGATGGTTCCCGGCCACCCTTGGGTTTCCAGCTTTTTAGGGTTTAGTGGTACTTCCCATTTAGCCCACCAAAAGTTAGTCATTCGAGCACCCCTGTGCCTTCCCTCGAAGGCGAGGTCAACGCAGCGCTCGCGAAGCTTGGAAAGCTGCATGACTCGCTCCAGGCGAGTCCTATGGGAGTTGCCGAAAGATGCCGCTAGTTTTGTTCCCACCTCCTTTGTCCCCCCAGAGGCTCAATGGTGCTGTTTGTGGGAGGGGGTTCCATTGAACATCAACTGCCAACCACACATGGCGCTGGTTTTGTGAGGGAGTACAATTGAACATCTGCCAAAGAAAGAGTACCCTCTTTCACAAGTCAACTGTGTGCTCCGGTCCTGTTTGGACTACCTGTTCGTGTAGCTCCCCTTTTAGTCCAGATGGTCCAGCTTCCGGCCTTTGAGCTCCCATGGCCGCTTGGGAGTGGATGTCAAGAGTTGACCTTTTGTCCTTCAAGTTGATCAAGGTAAGGATCATGCTGTTGTTGGTTTCCCCACATCATTGTGTGGGGGGCAGTATTTTGGACATGTGACTGCAGATTCCACGGCAGGCGCAGCACTTTGGAAGTGCTAGATTTCGTGGCAGGGGCAGCAATTGAACAGGCTCTAAGAGAACTGGATGATGCCGCGCGCGCGCTCGTGTTGGCCCCCTGGTTTCCAGGGGCAGCATTTTCTTTGGTGCATTTTGCTTGGCTGTTAGGACTTTGACTTTTTGCCAACTAATGGGTTTTCCACTAAACCACTAAAAGTTAAACTTTTAGCAGGGAGCAAAAAGCAACCGAGGTTTGGACATGTGACCGCAGATTTCTCGTGGCAGGCGCAGCACTTTGGACATGTGAGTGCTGGATTTCGTGGCAGGGGCTGTATTTTGGACATGTGACTGCAGATTTCGTGGCAGGCGCACCACATGGGACATGTGAGTGCTGGAAGTCGTGGCAGGGGCAGCGTTTGAGACTCCACTCCACTCCACTCCACTCCACTCCACTCCACTCCACTCACTCTCACTCACTCACTCAGTCACTCACTCACCCATCCACTTCACACTCACTCACTCACTCACTCACTCACTCACTCACTCACTCACTCACTCACTCACTCACTCACTCACTCACTCACTCACTCACTCACTCACTCACTCACTCACTCACTCACTCACTCACTCACTCACTCACTCACTCACTCACTCACTCACTCACTCTCACTCTCACTCTCACTCACTCACTCACTCACTCATCACTCACTCACTCACTCTCACTCACTCACTCACTCACTCACCTCACCTCACTCACCTCACTCACCTCACTCACCTCACTCACCTCACCACCTCACTCACTCTCACTCACCTCACTCACCTCACTCACCTCACTCACCTCACTCACCTCACTCACCTCACTCACCTCACTCACCTCACTCACCTCACTCACCTCACTCACCTCACTCACCTCACTCACCTCACTCACCTCACTCACCTCACTCACCTCACTCACCTCACTCACCTCACTCACCTCACTCACCTCACTCACCTCACTCACCTCACTCACCTCACTCAATTCACCTCACTCACTTCACTCACCTCACTCACCTCACTCACCTCACTCACCTCACTCACCTCACTCACCTCACCTCACCTCACTCACTCCACTCACTCCACTCACTCCACTCACTCCACTCACTCCACTCACTCCACTCACTCCACTCACTCCACTCGCTCCACTCGCTCCACTACTCCACGCACTCCACTCACTCCACTCACTCCACTCACTCCACTCACTCCACTCGCTCCACTCACTCACTCACTCACTCACTCACTCTCACTCTCACTCACTCACTCTCACTCACTCACCCACCCACCCACCCACCCACCCACCCACCCACCCACCCACTCACCTTACTCGCTCACTCGCTCGCTCACTCACTCACTCACTCACTCACCCACTCACCCACTTTCTTCACTCAGTCAGTCACCTGCAGCGAAGCGACAGCAGCTCAGTGCCCAACAAATGCTCCTCGCGGCTTGCAAAGGTTTTCATGTGTTTATCGCATGGCCACCAGAGCACCATTCGCTGAACAAATGCGCATGTGGGGCCATCGGTTCTAGAATTTTGCGTTCAATAATAGAAGCTGAGCTCACCTGTTGAAACCTGCAACAGACAAGATGAGCAGAGCAAGTGACCCCATGCATTGAGATCCGATGTGGTGGAGCATGTCGACGCAAAACATCCATGCATCATCTCAGCATCATAAACATGACCACAGACGCCCCCCGCTTCTTGCACGGCAATCCAATGTCTTCCATAAAGAACAGACGTTTGGACGTCACAAATCGCTGCTTCACACCACAAGGGTTTCCAGCTTGGCCACGGGCCAAACGCAGCGCTATAAGGAGCAGCGGCAAGAGCAGAACCTGTTGAGCGACCGCTTGGCGGAGTTGCAGCGCAACAGATCCGGCGCCCCGGGGATCAGTATGCCGTGGAGTTCTTTTGTTTGAGGAAGGCTTCGGCTTTTTTGGCCTGGCTTCTTGAAAGTCAATCCTTCATGCTGCTAGATGGCAGTGGGTTTCCCTTGCGGTGTCCTATGAGCAGATTAGGATTAGGGGGCCTTCGCGTGTTCACACGTGTCACTCATGAGACTTGCAAGCGGATTGCCCGGAGCTTGGCGGGGCCAAGGTGTCCAGCGGCTGAGCCAATTGGAGGCACACGTCAAGGAGATGGACCTCCTGGCCGTGAAGTACGGCCACCCGCCTTGAGCTTGCGAATCGCCACACCCCTTGGAATCGGGGGGTGTTGTTTGGTGGTTTGGGGGCTAGGGGCACCTTCTCCAAACAAATCCAAACCACCAAGCAAAGAGAAGGTGAATAGATTGGATTTGTGCTTTTCAGTTGGGGGCGATATTCAAAGGGGACATGTACGGCAGTTTACGGAGTGTGCATCGCCTTTTTTATTTGGGGGCCTGTTTTAAATGGGGGTTTTGTGGGATCAAATGCGACCCTTAATTCCTAGAGCCAACTACTTCTGCCAGATGTGTGTGTGTGTGTGTTTTTTGAGGGTACTGTACCCTTTTTTAGGTTGGCTAAAGCTGCCATTCCGGAGAGCCGGTGTTGGCACAAAGCCAGATTCTGGTCGCAGCTTCCTTTGTTGCATGGGTGTCCCCACCAAAAAAATGGATTAGGATGTTCGGGATCTCCTTCATTTTGAATCAACCAAGTTAGGCCATTTGAGCAAGCCGCAGTTGCGCTGAGACGCCAAGGGTCATTTTCTCGGGTTGCTTCCTGTTGTCCATTTTGTGGATAGAAGCTCACTGTCAAATCAGCTGCCAAACAAAAAGCGCCCTGCTTTTCCAATGACCCCTGCAGTCGTGGATGTTGACTGCTCGCCTTATTTGAGCAGAAACCCTGTTGGACCATGTAGAACGGTTCTAGATACTGGCTTGTAGCATTTGGGCCCATCAAAAAAAACATGTTGGGCCAAACTGACTTTGGAGCTGGACGTCCATTTTTACAAGCGTTGAGAGTGATTTTGGGCAGGCGGCCCTTTCTCTGACCCAACTTTTGACTCGAGGCAAGGAGGTGGACGGACGCCTGAACGCCACGGAAGGGATTGCCGCTTGGGTGCTTGATCGACGGGTCAGCTGGCGCGGGGTGCTACGGTGTTAACTGAGGATTTATCCGGAGGACACTTCTAGTCAGAGGAACGACCCCCTAAATAGATAATTTCCCTCCCAAACGTTCCGTTCGCGTCACCAATCCGAAGTTAGCTCGACCGACGTTGCCACGTAACCCACCAGAAGGTGCCCCAGTCAGTTTCCAGCACACCCACCAAGGTTCCTTAGTGATACATGAGCTCAGGTTGATGAGTTTCCGTAACCCGTGTCCAAGGAAGCCTCACGCATCTTGTGTTTCCACACTGCGGGCATGTGCGCACATTGCCAGTAGGCTTTTGTATCTTTTGTGCTTACTTTGTGATGCCAGCGCCAGTTCAGCGTTGTGATCCCATGGTCCAAACGGATTCGCACACCTGGCGGCTGTTTGGAGCTGACGGTTGGTGACTTGGAGGCCCCTCCCCCCGGTCTTGATCCTTTTGTTCGGCCAATGAGTTTCTTATTCATGCCCCAAAGAGTCTAGCCTTTTGGAACAATGACCTAGTTCTTTTGCTTCACATGGGTCAGAGCGTGCGGCACCTCTCCATGCAGAAATCGCTTTCAGTGCTTCTGAGGGATGTCAGAAAGGAAATACTACGGTCGATCGGTATGTTAAGACACCGCGTCTTTTGACCAGGGTCTGGACTATTTCTTAACTTAATCGGGGTCCAGCCCCAAAACAGCTGTCAGAAGACATCGATGTTGCATGTGTTTACCATTTTTGTCAGCTGTTTTGCGTGTTCAAACGCTGAAGCGAAAGCTTCGAGTTCTGGTAGCCCGTCTTGGAATAAAAGACGTCGAGGTCGCGGCATCCACCCCCATACTATGAAGCACCTCGGGGTCCTTTTGTGGTGCTCCTCGCTGGTCCACATCGTGGTGCCCCCCACATCTCGTGTGTGTGTGTGTGTCCAGGTATAGTAATTGCACGGGTGGTGAGCCTGTTTCAGTGGGGGGGAAGTATTGTTTGTTTTTTGGAGGCGTTTGAGGGTCTCAAATAAATTATTTATGGCTCATTCGAGGGTCCGATTTCTTGCTTCATAGAATCTGTTAACACAGTGACGGGCCGTAATGCTTCGTTGTTCTCATCGAAAGCTTGGGGGCAACCAATGAGCGTTTTGACAACTAGCGCGACAGGGCGCCAGCAGTGAGGGTTCGAGCCCGCAGGCCAAGCGCCGAGTGATGGCCACCAAGGACAGCCATGTTTGATGGCCTTTTCGGCATGAGAGGCTTTGGTGGAATTTGCTTCGGGAGAAGCCTCACCAGGCTCTTGACAATGTGCAGATTTACATGCGGTTAGGACACATGGTAAGGGTCAAGAGTCATACGATGATTTTCCTGGAAGTTCAATATGCGTCAAAATCAGGGGACCCTAAAATGGCGGTTTGCTTTTTGTCTTAGCCTCAAACAACGGACCACCCCAGAAAAATGGACACATCCCCATGTGCGTTTTTGGCCAGGAGCTCATGGACATGCTGGCGCACACCAACGAAAGGCTAGATGCACTGGCTCGCGCCAACAAGGCGGTGACAGGGGCTAAATCGGTGTCCGCACATATGCATACATATAGAGATATGTATATATCTATATACATATACATTTGGATATATATATATATATATACATATATATGCATATATATATATATATAGAGAGAGAGATACATAATACATACCTATACACATGAATCACGTGTATATAAGGTCCCCGTCTCTGTAGTGTATAGTTGCCTTGTATGGACGTGTGTGTGTGTGTGTGTGTGTCAGCCCTGTTCATTTGTGTTGCTCTGGGTTGGAGATGTTAGCAGATGTCGCCAGCTGCTGAGCGCGAGTTTATGGAAGCTGAACTGAATGTGCCAAATTCCACAATGACCGCAGTCATGCTTTAGTTGCTTTCTTGTACCATGTCACATGTGCAGCCATGCATACACGCGGTAAGTTGCTTTAATCCATTGGTGTGTGCGTGTGTCCACCTAGGCTTGTGTGCGCAGAAAGCAAAAATAGAACATCCAGAGCAAAGATCTATTGAACCATGCCACGTTTGGCCCGTTTGTGTCTTTGTGCTGGCAGCATCCCAGTACCAGTGAGATATCCCTTGCATCATTGTCCACGTCCTACGCTAGGCGGATCATTTGAAGCAACAGCGACTGGAGCTGCTCGGACAGAGGTAGAAGGGCTTGTTTTTCTTTGGGTGGAAGGGAGGGGGGCTTGGCGGACTGGGCACCAAACATCTCGGGGCCTATTGTTTGCCGATGTTTGCCGAACTTGGAAAGTTCTTGGTAGCTTATCAAAGTGACCCCTCCTTCAAAGGCACCACGACAACACGAAACCATAGGGGTCTGCGCTTTGGACCAAAGCTCCACCCGGAATTTTTCTGCGAACGAACGCAGAAGTTGAGGCGCGGGGCCGGAGAAAGCAGTCACATTGGACTGCTTTGTTTTGTGCCAGGGTTAATATAAACTTGACAGGGGTTTCAGTCATGTCAAGGTTCAAGGAGTTGGTTTCAAATCAAGGTTTTGCCTGAAGCAATGGCCAGACTTTTTACCTGTTCCCAGGCTGGCGGTGAACCAGATGAACCAAACGGAGTCGCAGTCTGAAGCTTCGAGTGCGATACAGAAGGATCAGCAGCAGCTGGCTCTCAGGCGCGGTCGGCTGTGGGTGGGGTGGGTTGGGTGCGTGTCTACCGACTTTGAGGCTACTCTGTTCGGCACAAACAAATCAAGAGGAAGCGATTTTTGAGGTTCCTCCATGGAGAGAAGCCCACATGCAGACTGCCGGGTTCCTGAAGAGTACTGCAACCTCAAGACAGTGTTGTGTTCGACAGGTCCTGTTGAAATCCTTGAGTCTGGAACTCACTGAATGATTAGAACCACAATTGGTTGCGTGTCGGCTGGCACTGGAACGGTCGAGGAATGTATTAGTTGGAAGTCCCACTTGAGGAATAATATTGTTTCTATATGTCTCTATGTAAAGATCAGTTGACATTTTCGTTCTTGATCTCAGTGTTTGTAGGTGTGCGCCATGCAACTCCACATTCGCTCAGCTCACAGATAGATATGCCAGGTGCCATGCGATGATCGATGGCCAGAACTGACGCACGGAACTTTCGAATTTCAAGCTTCGACTGTGGCTTGAAGCTCTCGACACCCTCAAAGGTGCTGAATGTCACCCCAGTCCGAAAAACACGACAACCATTTTCCATTCCCTGACAACTTGGGCCATCAACGAAGCCAAGCCGGCCTCCCCGCCCAAGTGCATGTCATTTGTGCCAGAGATCCCTGTCGATCAGTCGCACCTGCTTTAAAAAAGCTGTGTGTGTGTGTGTCCAAGTAGGGGACCCCCCGAACAAATCGAGATGTTCCTTTTCAGCCTTGCGGAGGCTGAGCGAAACCAACGAGGCGGTCCAGGAAACTGCCACCGAGATGCACTTCTGGGTTCTGCTGCAGGACGAGATCGAGAATAGTGCCCTCCAGATTCGCATGAGCCCAAGTCGAGTGAACCCTGGTAAATGGAAATATGGACTAAAATCTGCGGTCCCCTGGTCGTTTAATTTTGACCCATGCCCATGTAAGTTTGGAGGAAGCATCGCCTGGGGGACGCGACTGGGCTGGCGGTTGGTATTGCCGGCAGGTGCGTGGGGGGTTTTGATGGGTCTCTTGTTGTGTGTCCCTTCACCCAACTCCACTCTGACTTGAGTTGTCCAATGCAGGTTGCCTCAATTTGCAGAAGGGCCGCTCCTGTTGGTTTTGGTTCGTTTCAGGTCCTTGGAGCCTTCGGATTGCTTCAAATAATGCGAGCTCCAAGCGCGCCGTCAAGCAAGCACCCTTTGCTTACTCAGGTGAAATTACCGACGTTCAGCGCCAAACTGAAGGGATTTTGAAACAATCTCGTGTTTGAGATGAGTCTGCCGACACTAGAAGAGCTACGTTTCTTACCAACAAACTAAGGTATCAGTGAAAATCAAGACCTAACGCCAGGCACCCGGATTGTTCTTACCTGATGCAGATTTTCATATTTCAAAACACCGAAATGGCAAGATTGGAAAAGGCTCGACAAGACGGTTGCCACAAGACTCTCAGGTTCCATTCAGGAAAGGAAGCCGCTCCTTTAAGCTGTTCCCATCATTTTGAGCTCCCGAAGTCTGCAACATGCTGTGGGACTGGCCCCAACTTCGTTAATGCCAAGTCAATGTCTTCGACCATGGAACAATATTTGCAGGCGATGAAGTTTGAGCGAGTCACCGCGTTCTTGTGCCACGGCCGTCAGGAGATGGTGTTCCTCGGAATGGCCATCGCCGCATGCTTGTGGAGGCGCTCCTTTGCTCGGACCGGGTCGGGGAAGGGCTTGTCTCTTAAACTAGGAGGACCCCTAGTTTTGGCGGTTTTGGATGGTTTTTTGGGAAACCCAAAAGGAAACCAAGCACCTGGACTTGAGTCCAGGCGACTGTGAGTATTCTCCTTGGGCCCCACGGTCCAACTCCGGCTGTTGGACGAAATTTGATGCATGTCAGATTTCGGCCGAAATTTCAGGCGAACGAGTTCTAGGGAAAAAGGCTTGTGCCACGAAGGTCGTCGCCAACCAAGTCGCCGCTCGAAGAGCCGCTGCTGAACACTGAGTGCTCCTTCTCGGTGGTGACAGCTCATACAAGTGTGCCGCGGCAAGCCTGTGGGGCGCCCCCCTTCGGCCATGCCCCCCAAAGCTTGCTTTGGGATAGTAAAGGTTATTGGAGCGGTGCGTGGTTGTTGGTGGGGTCGATTGGACCTGCCTTTGCTCGTGCGTAAGCGAGCTGGGATTCCTAGTGCGGACTTGCAGCGACGTCTCATGGCACATATCACACATCAAACTACAGTTTGTCACTGGGAAGGGGTTTCATTTTCTTTCACAGTGACTTCCCGGACCAATGTGCTTGTCAACACCAGGCCCCCTAGCCTCCGCTCTTGCAAAATGCAAGAGACTTTCTTGACAAGACAAGGGTTTCTGAGTTTTCCAGGCGACCTTTTCCAGGGCACCTGTACAGGGAAGCCATTTTGGTCCCCCAATGAGACCCGAGGCGGCCTTCTTTTTGCCGGACACGCTGCTGAGCGGCGTGTCCCCCATCTCCGCCAAAGAGCTGTGCCCGCAGATGCGGGTGCGCGGCGTTCGGGGAGGCTGGCTACAGGCGACTCCGGGCGGGAGATCGGGAGATGTGGGCGTTTCGCAAAATCAGAGCCAGGTTGGTTGATTTTCCCCATCCAGAAAGGGGGCTTCGTTTGTTGTGACATGAGTCATGGAACTTGACTGGGACTCTGGTGAGTTCCATGTTACTTAGCAGGATGGTATTGGCATTGGATACAATGCTGGTCATTGTGATGTGGTCCCCAAGCTCAAGTCAGCGCAGACCAACGGTGAATAACAAGTAAACTGACTTGCCGACCCGCCCGTGTAAGTCTTGCCCTTTGGGTTGAGTTCACAGGCAATTCTGATCACCTGGTATCCCTGCACTGAGCCATGGTTACTATGTGAGATGCCGATCCTTGTACATGTTGACATGAATGATGCCTGGCAACCTTGCAGTCGCCTGTGTATGTGAACCCCTCACTTGGCGTTGCATCCTGTAGAGTGGCACCCGGAGAATGCCACAACAGAAACATGTGTCGATCAACACGAGTCTTGGCTGGGTGGTGATTGGCTGGGTGGTTATTTCACCAAGAGAAAGCAATTCCATGCCAAGACATTTAGTCAAAGCTGATGGGCAGGAATGCCTCCACATCTCTCAAGCGGAGGGCGGTTCTAGACCGCTTCTGTTCAAGGAGTGCTTCGCAGGATGGGTATTTTGACAATTCCATCAAGCAGGTTTGACAGTTGGCCTGATATTGAGTTGAGCCACTCGAACGGACCAAGTTGAACAGCCCAAGTGGGGCACTGGCAAGTGCTCGCATTTCACTGTGCCGTTGTAACGACTCCACTATTATTGCTCACATTTGTTTGTTTGTGGCTGCAGGTCGAACGAGTTAATATACGGCAAGCACGCGTTTCGTTTGGTGTGTGAAGGCCAATTGTGGGACAACCCCCCCCCAAAAAAAAGTCGGGAAAGTCCAAAAAACAAAAAGGAACAAACTCGCCGGCAGGTGCAATCTGCCAGCACCTTGCAGCTGTCGAACTGCGAGGTGCTACACCTCACCTTGGCCTTGGACCCGCGAAAGAACATGCCGATGTCCCGGTGGGTAAAACGAGCGAAAGACGTTATGTTGGGTCTCTTACTTGTGGATCCCTTACTTCAGGATTTGCAATGATTTGCAAACACATCAGAAAAGGCGAGCCCGACCTTTTGATTCGTTTTGTATCTCAGGTAAGACGCTGAGTACCACCTGAGGGATGCACCACCCTCTTGGCCTTTGGTTCTTGCGACCTTTGGACCTTCGCAATCCAGGCTTGTGTGGTGCATTTGCACTCGGCCAGTGCGACCATTCCATTGCCCACGGCTGGATGTGAACTCAAAGTGAAATCCCCTGGCCAACTTCCCAGGATCTATTCGTGAGCCATTTCGCGGAGTGTCGTCAACAATCTGACGAGCTCACTTGGAGGCAGAGCAAACCTTAGTTGTGGATACTTTGGTTTAGATATAATCACCAGAAGTCACCCCATGCGGATGTCCGAACCCCTTGGTTTGGGTATATATGCCCTCATGTGCAGACCCCAGTTGAGTCTGTCTCGTGGGGCAACATGAGGACCTGGGCCTGCGCGTGGCCGCGCAGCACCGCATGGTCCGCGTCTCCGGAAGCCGTTGGGAGACCGTGCTGGCCAGCCAGCTGCAGCAGGGGGACGTGGTGTTGGTCCAGGATGGGGAAAATCGCCAAGCACCGGCGATGTTGGCCGGGTGTTTAGCCTTCAACTTGTTGGGGAACTGTGATGAAATATATGTTTTCGCCCACTCGACCTCAAGTGGTTCCTTTGGGGAAATGACACCACATTAATTTCCAAAGCCGCCCCGCGTGTTTCCATATGTTTCCCGGCCGATGATCTAACGCTTCCAATCGTTACAAGTTGAGGTGAAGTTCCTGAATCAAGACGTTCGTTTGCATCCAAGTTTTTCGGATCATGGCCCAGGTTTCCAACCGGAGCGCCGGATGTCCGAGTCAAGCCCACCAAATTTCCAATGGAATCAGTGCTCCAAGTTCCCGAATGGAAGTTTTACGAGCCCGTGCGTGACCCTCAAGAAGGCAATGACGCGAGAGCGAAAGAGAGGAAGAACTAAGTTGCAACCCATGTCTTTTCAAAACCAGGTTAAACGTCCCAACCTAGCGGTGTATACTTGGAGTCTCCACAACCCTTTAAAATGGGTCAATGACCCCAGCATTTTAGGTGACCCCGTTTTGCAAGGGTCAGAAGGAGACTCCATGTACAAATGGGTATGGGTCAAAATTAAACCAACCAAACAAAAACGTAGTTATTTTGTTGTCTCCATTTAGCCGGGGCGACCCATTTTGGGGTTGCCCTACTTTTATGACCCGGAGACTCCAGGTACAAATGACAAACTGACAAACTAACCTGCAACCCATGTCTTTTCAAAACCAGGGTAAACGTCCCAACCCAGTGGTGTATACCTGGAGTCTCGACCCCAACATTTTGGGTGACCCCATGTTGCCAGGGTCAGAAGGAGACTCCTGGTACAAATGGCTGTGGGTCCAAATTATGTACCCTGTGAAGAAACGCGCCGCTTTTCTTGGCTATGGTTGAGAAGGTCTTCGCCCGGTTGGACACGGCCTTCAAGCCAGACCTGATGACAGAGCTGCCGGATGACTTCGAGGCTTTCTTCGTAAAGCTGGAGCGAAGATCTGGCCAGACACTTCAGGAATACCAGACCGAGGAGCGCAGACTCCGGACATCGCATCAGGTGGAGCTGCCGGAGGAGGTCAAGGCCTGGCGGTTCCTGCAGAGGAGTGGCATCAGCACGGAGCAGCGACAGATGGTCATGACACAGATCGGTACTGAGCGCCTCAACTTGACTGCCGTTGAGCGCGCCATGAATTTCATCATGGGACAGGACTCCAGGGACTTTGGCTTCGCCCTTGAGGATCTTGGTGGCACGATCATGCCTAAGACTGAGGGAGGAAATGGCAGCGAGCAGCCCTCTAAGAATGCCTACACAGGCAAAGCGGACTCGCACGTTCCGGTATTCACCAATATCCAGAAGGACTACCGGGAGTACCGCGAGAGGGCAGAGCTCTACAGAAAGAAGATGGAGTTTGCCGGACGCCAGCAAGAAGTTGTCTTCAACCTGGTGACGCTGATGACCGGCAGGGATTGGGATCCTCCCGCGGTGGCCTTGCCAACAAGCAGAAGCAGACCTACGACATGTTCTGGTCCGAGGAAGGCACGTGGCAAGAGCCCTACGTGCCGGACACTACACTTGGAGTGCACTGGCAGGAAGATGAGGGCGATGGATCGTACTACGGCCTTGCCAGCGAGACTGGTGGCCGGTCGGACGGCGTCTACATGACGCAGGAGGACGGTTGCGATGAGGTTTTCGACGTGGAAGAGTATGACGACGTCTACGCGACCTACGTCCGAGGCAAGAATTGCATGAACACGATGAGGACTTCGCAAGGTTTCTACCCGGATGGTCCCGGGTGGTCCTGGAGGCAGCCATTCTGGGAAGTCCGGGAAGGGGCGTGGAAAATCTCCAAAGGGCGGCAGCAAGAAGGGCGGAAAGAACAAGATGCCGCCGCAGAAGGGCAGTGCGAAAAGCAGGACCAAAAACCATCATGGGCCGGAATCTCTGCTTGCGATGTGATCAAGCTGGTCACTACGCTCGCAACTGCCCTAGCAACCCGGACAAGAAGCGGAAGGTGGAGGACAACTCGATGATGGTGGAGGAACACTACGACTTGGCCGCGGAGGATGAGCAAGATGACACCGTCAGCACTGCTGTGCAGGATGGCAGAGCCGCCACTACATCCGGAAGCACATGCTTTATATACTTCCTGGAGAACGGCTACGACGTTGATACGGCAACTCTGAGAAGGAGGTCACCAACCTTTGCGTGCTGTTGCCGATCCACGTTGGTGGGCTCAGGGCTACCCTGCCCCCCGAAGTGCTATGCGAGAAGGGCGCCAAGCGGTACAGCACCAGCAGCTCGCCTCACTGCCAAGGAGTTCAACACAGGCCTGGGTTGACACAGGTGATGGACGCAGATTCGTTGTGACGGTGCTCCAGCGGGTTGCCATCAGGCTGCGCAAGACCGAGCAGTCGACTGACTTCATCAAGGGGCTGGAGCGCTTGTGGGTAAAGCACTGGCCCAACTTTGTCCAAGTTGACAAAGCCAGGGGCAGGCGGATCATCCTTGAGGTCCGCCGGGCATTGGGGCTTAAATGAGGAGGGCGGCCGCACAGAGACAAACCTCGTCAAAAAACAGCCTGAGTATCCAGAAGGGGTGCAGCGCGATGATCAGGGCAACCTCAACGTCCAGATCGTTCTCCAGGCCGACACGGATGCGCTTTTGAGACGTGCAATGAATCAGAAATTGAAGGAGAACCAGGAGGAGGTGACGGCTGGACAGCTGGTTTGGTACTGGCGTGTTTCAAGAGCCAGCCACCTCCTGAAGGCGAACTGGAGGGATCCCACACGCGTCGTGGCAATTGAGCAGGAGAGCGCTGGCATAGGATGTCCTCGCTGCGGTGTTCACCAAAGCAGAAGAGACCGATGGTGGAGGAGAGCGGACATCCACCTCAGGGTGATCCGCAAGCTGCGCTTCAAGATCTACATGCGCTGAAGGCGAGGAGCGCTACGCAGTTCAGGGACACCGGCAAGGAGCCAGAGAGCGAGATTGACGCAGACCTAGAGGACCCGATGGACGACGACTGCGAATCATTGGAGGTTGGTTCCGAGACTGGCAAGCTGGTCAGCGAGATCCATAGTGAGGATGTCTCGATGGGCAAACCGTCTTCATCGCCGACGAGGTCACCATCATCGCCGACGAGCCGCCGGACGCTGCGCCCAACCCCTCACCTTCTACAAGCACTGATCAGGTGGCAGCAGTGCCGGTCCCAGACGAAGTTTTTGGGGAACAACTGGCCGAGACAAGCTCAGCTTCGATGAGGTTTGTTCGCGGGGACCTGCCGACGCGGTGGACGATGGTGGACGGCGGACGGATGCTTGGAGCTGGACGAAGTGTGGCTGACGTGAGAAGAAGCAAAGCGTCTCAGCGAAGTTTCGGAGAGGATGTGGAGCAAAGGCAGCAGTTCGTTGAGGCTAAGATCTATCAAGTCGTAGCTTATTGACCACCTACTGTCCCAGAATGAAGCATATGAGGTCTACCTTTTTCCTAAGCTCTTGAAGGTACCCGGACAAATAGCGGACTGGAAGCACGAGGTGTTGGATAGGAAAAGTCTCTGAACCAGAAGTGGCAGCTGCTGTGTCGGAACGTGCGGCAGCATTTCTCAGCGGCGAGGGCAAGCCACCAGACTGCTCGGCGCTGCTCAGACGCAGTGGTCGCCTCCACATGCGCCTCAACAAGTCGGCGTATGGGCTGGCCGACGCCCCGCTCCTATGGTGGCAAGAGGCTGACCGAAGGCTCCGGGCAATTCCCCTGCGCCGTCACCCGCTCGACACGTGCGCCTACATGTTCTACAACAAGCGCGACGTCTCGAAGGGGCTGGTCACCCTTCACGTCGATGACATGATGATCGGCAGTGACCACGATGACCAGTTTGTGGCCGCTCTGACCACATCAAGAAGAGATTCTAGACACGGCGAACCCCCTTAGTGTCTTGCGGAGGCCGAATCAAGCAGACTGTGAAGGGGGAGACTATGAGGAGTTCTTCAAGAAGGTCCTGCCCTTAGCATCAGCAAAAACAGAAGATGGATGAGCCCCTCAATGCAGGTGAAATCAACAAGGCCCGCGGCTTGATCGGAGCCATGTAGTGGCCTGCTGGCCAAGGAGCAAAGAGGGTCAGAAGTGAACGGCAGATGGCTGACAGGCCTCACCAAGCTGGCGGCACGTCAGGACATGGCAGGCGTGATGAAGTGTGGAATGGTGCAGCTGGTGCACGACTCGGAGTTCACTGCGGCTAAGAAGCACCTGCATCGAGAAGTGCCGGGAGAGCATGAAGGGAGCGGTCATGAAGAAGGGCAACGGCAAAAGCTCCAAGGTGGCAGATGCGATCATGGTGGCAATGGCAGCAGGCAGTGCCACGGGTGCCAAGGCAGAGAGGCCGGGCGAGTTCGACTTGGCAGGCGGCTTTGAGATTGAGAAGATGATGTTGATCGTCATCTTCGTGGTGGCGGCTTTGGCCTTCATGGTGGGCCGCCTCTGGAGCCGCAAGATCGAGCTGGACCTGGCTGACACGGCTGAGACCCTCAACGGCGGCAAGGTCAAGCATGCCGAAGACGTGGCGAAGTTAGCGCGCAAGGATGCAGACCATTGGCAGGAGGCAGTGAGCCGGGCGCAGATAGGCAAAGGCCCAGGAGATTTTTCGTGGCACAGCAGGGCAGTACCAGAGTGCCATCACTTGCAGCACGGTCAGATAGAGCTGCGCCCGTGTGAGTTGTGCGCTGTAGCTCTCTCCCTTCCCCCGATACCCCCGATGTGAAGAAACGCGCCGGTTTTCTTGGCTGTGGCCCGAGTGCGGGACTGCGTGGCTACGCGCATGGAAAACAGGCCGCTCTAGCGGCACGTGGTGATCACTTGGGGGACCCCGTTCGCCCTCGAGTTCTTGTTGTACCGAAAAAGGGTTGCCCTGCCAAATGGAACCAAGCACTAAAACCTGCAATCCCCTGGTTGCCCTATTTTTGACCCGTTCCCAACCGAGTGACGTATGCTTGGATTCTCGAGCCCATTTTGGTGACCCTATTTTGCCAGGCTCAGAAGGAGACTCCAGGTACAAATGGCAGTGGGTCAAAATTATGTACCCAAAACGCGTTGCTCTGCCAAATGGAGCCAAGCACTAAAACCTGCGGCCCCCTGGTTGCCCTATCTTTGACCCATACCCAAATCTTTTCCCTTTTCGCAGCATTCAATTTTTCGCAGGACGCAGAGGTGGAGCTCTTGGAGATCCGCCGGGAAATCCTGGAGACCGCGGAGGTGCAAGAGCTGCGCTTCGATCGCTCCGAGGCGGTGTGCACGTTGGCGGACGACCCGGCGGAGTTTCAGGTGGTCTGACGCGTGTCCTTTCGAGCCGGAGAAAAAAACACGGAGAAACGCAAAGAAAACCATAACGGTGTCACGCAAATTGGTCCAAGGAAGCTACCAAAATCATACCTGTTGGTATGTGTGAGTCCTGTTGGTTTGGGGTTGGTAGTTTGAAACCTCCTGCAAAAGGAGGATTAGTTTCTTGGGTGTTTTGGTTTAACTTTCACAAAACAAAACGGAGGCACTCTTCAGCATGCGACTGAGTTGTTCAATCTCAATCCTTGACCCTGTGTTTTTTTGGTTATAGTTATTGTAAAACAACACCAAGCAGGGAACCTTCTTAATGCGTCCAAATGGTGGCCCAAAAGTACTTCATGGTGAGTCATGGTGCTGTGAAGGTGTCCTTGTTTGGTTGTTTGGCTGATCGTAAAATGGTTTTCACTAGTCGCAACCACTACCAATACTGGGGACGGGGATTTTCACGCTTTTTGACGGGGTTGGACACAATTGCCTTGAGCAACCAACCCCTCCCGGAAAAATGGGTAAACCAAAAGGAGGGGGTTTGAGCCATGTTTCAAGAGAGCGGTCCAAGCCTGTATGTGACATGTCATTGGTTTCAGCTAAATTTAACATGAGTTCCAATGGTTCAGTGTTTCTTCTGCATTTTTCAGTGCTGCACATCGCTTCAAAAGGACACTTAGGAGTTGTGGCCGCCGCAAGACGCTAGTTACGCGCGACCGCTGGCAGCCAGAAGGTGTGGTGTTTGTGTTTCGTGCCGGAAACCACCACACAGCCCATTGATCAACCGCTGGCAACTAGAAGATCGAAGTATTTGTTGCGGATGGTTTGAAGTTGTGTCAGGCGGGCTCGTGGACCGCATGGTTTGGTTGGATTTGTCCTGACCATCAATTTCCAGGGTCTTTGGAGCAACTCTTACACTGAGAGTCAAGCGTTCGTTCAATTTCTAGACGAGGCCTTGCTACGTTTCCTTACATTCGGTATGGATCCCTTCAGTGCGCTGGACGTGCGCTTGTAAGACTTGGGCTGATGGTTGTGACCTAGCTTGGTTGAGGTTATTCTTGGGTCCTGTCAGGTGGCTTGAATCCTTCGATAGTCACCCTTGTGACGAATGAATGCGCAAGTTATCGCAAGAGCCTTGGCACACTACCTTGGGGCTTTGGTAGGGCCACGAGAGCCTGCAAGGTACTTTGCTCGGGCATGTGGGGACATTTTAGTGGCGAGTTGGAACAAACTGTTATCCGCACTTATCCGCTGCCAGTGGCATTCGTGGAGCTTCCTAGCTTCATGGTTTCGGGTACAGGCACTGGACCAGCAACCAGGAATCGGGCAACACCATACGGATTTGGATATCATGTTTTGAGTTGTGAGTGTGCACGTAGTGCTTTGGGGTTCTAGTTCAAGCAGAAGTTGGGCCATCCGGGTTCCGGTTCGATCCTGGGCACGTTGTCTGGTGCACCCATGCCTCACTATGGCTAAGCCGCGGCATGAGCAGCTTGGTTTCAGAGTGCCCCGTGCGGTTCGCTCATTCGGCTTAAACCTGCCTGGCCGGACACAAAAACACCCTGAAACACCTAAAGGCCCACAGAGCAGGAAAGGTTCATAGAACCTTCTTGGAAGAGAGTGCAAGCCTGGGGTTCCACGTTGCAAGCGATTGAGCGATCTGCGGACTTGAAGGCGGACTAGTGCTTCCAGGGGCACCGAAGAGTTTCGCAATTCGGCTGGAGGCAGGAATCTTCCATAGAATTCGCACTGTACATAGCCCGACAGGTATTAGATGCAGCAGTCGATTGAAAACAAGTTGTGTCCATGGGACAGAGGTGATGTTGTTTGCCCATTGCGTCATTTGCCTGGCACCCGCCGACAAGAGGCGGGTGTTAGCATGGACACCATGCGTTCTCGAAAAAGCTGCTGGTCAAGAGTCTCCAGCCAAGAGGTTTCCGTGTGATTGCTCCGCCCAGTTGCCCAGTGGGTTGCTTCCTTTCTTCCTTGTTTTTGGGAAGGAATCCCTTGAAACTCAACCAACCAACACAAGGATGCCCTTCTTTCCCCTGTGCATCTGCGTCCGGGGCTAGAGCTCTGGTCGGCTCCTCGCCTTTGACAGTCACTCGGAACCTCCCCCGTGCAGAAGAGCAAACGATCGCGCGCCGCTGAGTGTTAGCCAGCGCCGCGTTTGAAGGCCTGGGCAGCTGGCATCTAGAGAGAGGTGATCCGAGAAGCGCAATGTGAGCGGCAAGTAGGAGCAACGCCTGAATGATGGTGTTCTTTTTGGGGGGATTCACCTAAATCCAGGGCAAGGTGAATTGCACCGTGTTGTGCAAGCTTGTGTTCACGTGCGGCAGGTAGAGATGGCCAATGTCTGCTTGGACCGTAATGGGTTCGGGGCAGTTGCCAGATCTACGGCCATCTTGCCAAGTGAAGGCAAGCGGGAAGAGCCTGTCCCTTGTTTTTACCCTGGTGAGTTGCCAGAAACACCTAATTTTTAGGGCACATTCCTGGCTTCAGCGTTTCGGGCAGAGTGAGCATGGGAGAGCGGACACAGGGAGTTTTTTTTTGGTGCGCTTTTCTGGTTAGTGTAAGTCTAAGTGAAGCCCAAGGGAAATCCGCAATTTGTCGGGCCCCCCTAGGTTGAAAACCCGTATTGAAGAAAAATGCTCGGATCATCACGGCAGCTATGGAGCGCCAGATTCTTTAGCGCCAACCGCCCTGTGGCGCTGTGCAGACGCGCCCTGCGCCTTGAGAAGGCTTGAGGCGCGAGGAAAGAAGCTCGCAAGAAAGCTGCCAGTCTTGCTGATAGGCAGGGAATGAATGACCCCACAAAAAACCATCCCCTATGGTGTGCTTCAAGGGAATCCCAAGCGGTTCATTCCCCACCAGCTGCCAGTTGCGGCCTTTGAGTACGTCCCAGACATTTGTTCAGGGGCTCCCTGGGGCAGCTCTTGCGAATCGATCGAAAGCAATCTGATGGACTTGTGTTGCTGAGCAAACTGATTGATTGGCCATTGGCGAGACGCCTATATATGGGACCGCTCAAACGCTCAAATTGTGTGCCCTGTCACGTGGCTTCCAGCGGGGCATGTTTTGGGATTCCTGCGAACTGCCATTGCGAGCTGACTGTCTCGTCACAGCAAATGCAGTTTAATGCACCACATCTATTTGTTGTCTTTGATCCTCCAAAGTCAACGACAAGTAAGTTGTTGTTGTTTTTGTGCGATGCTTTCTTTCTGGGTGATCCTTGAAGTAGAGGCTTCCGATGACTTCAGTTTCCAGTGCTGGCTGTTCAGCACCGAGGTTGATCCATTCTGGACAGCTGGACCTCACTGACTTCATGGAGGTGAGCGGCAGGCGGGTCTTGTCGCACCCTGCGGCATTTGTATCCCGTGTCCGGATCGTCCAGGTACTGGAGAAAAAGATCCGGCTCCATCACTCGACACTTCTTGAGCAACACAAAGCGAAACAGCACCAAGGTTCGTCCCTTGTGACTCGGTCTTTGTAGCACCCCTGAGTCTTAGCTCAGGGCAGGAAGCTTGGAGACTACAACCACACGCATGTGAAACACAATGGGTTCGGCCTATGGAATCTCAAGAGAGCCTCCGTGAGTTTGTGGAGTGCATTGTTCAAGCAGGGTTCTGGTATGCCCCATCCTTAAAGTTGGACTCCCCAAAACGGTGGTTTCCTTTTGTTTTGTTTTTGACCAATACCTTCCCACCAATTAACATGGAACCTCGCCTTCGGGGGTCCCTTTAAGAAGATTGTCTTCCTGGAGCCCCCGAACGTCAGGTGTGGGTCAAAATTAAACCACCAGGGGACCGCAGGTTGTCCAAGTTTCCATTTACCAGGGTCCATGTTGGCTACATATTTTTGACCAGCCATGTTTTAAAGGGTGGGAGGGTACCCTGTAAAAATTCAGACACCCACGTCTCCGTCGAACCCACCGAAACCAAACCCCCGTGAGGCAAAACCCGGCCTCCGTGAGCTCCATCCCACGGCCGCCTGGCAAGTGCCAAATGTCTTTCCGCCACCTTTGTGAGAAAATGGGCGACCCCCTCAAAAAGGAATCCTTGTCTATCAGGGGGTCGATCAATTTTCCACAAGAGGCGGCAACAAGACCCTTTTTGGTTACGCAGGTGTTGGTCCATGTTTCCACTTACCAGGGTTCCATTTTGGTACATCTTTTTTTGAGCCACAACAATATAGAAAGCCCAAATAGAATGAGATGATACATAGAGAAAAACACAAGATGAACCGATTGTGACTTCTTGAAGAGCTGGGGTACCGCCTCAAAAGTGATTGGTGGACGAGAATATGCACCTAAATGATGTCCAAACGGTCCCTTAAAATTTCATACCCGGTTCCTGCCAGCCAGGGTTTCCTCCAGCCAGGGTTTGTTCCTCCGTTGGAACCTCCAAAAGTTTCTTAGTAGGAACCACCAGTAAATTGATCAGCGTTTGAGTTCCTGGGCTTTGGGTTTCATTTTGGGGGTTGGACCAGTTTGGCGGTAGAAAACAACAAATCGACATTGTGTTTGCCAATCCACTCAGGAAGTGAGCAACGCGCTCGATCGCCGGTTCCCTTTAGGCCCCCTGGAGAGAAGGTGGTGAGATCAATCACGCCACAGACAGATGGTCACGGCACGCCCTCCTCCCTGCAAATCGACGAAAGGCCGTTGTGGGCAAGGGTACCGGTGGCAATGCCTTACGTGCAACGTGCTTCATTGAAGCGACATTGAGAAAGTTGCCCTCTAAGTATGGTTTCAAGCGAAACCACCCCCATCAAAGCGTTATTTAAAGAGCCTCAAATGTTCGCTTGCACCTCAGTTGGCCAGAGGCACAGACTTTGCAGAAGGGCCTTCCTTCCGAAACTGCTTTCCGCCACCTGCAGGCTTATATTGAGCCACCAAAGGATAGGCACAGCGCTCGAATGGCCGCAATTCGTTTTCGCATGTTTTCGCTCGAATTCGAGCTGTGCTTTTCGCAGGCTTTACCTGCAGAAGTTGCGCTGGTAAACCTCAAATTCTATAATCCTAAGCCAACTCCCACTCGCTGAGCTCCCGCACCGAAGCTCAATTCCCAGAAGCCAGAAGTGGGGGTTTGCGACTTTCTTCTAAGCGTTTGGGCCCATGACGGTCTGGGAAAACCTCGTATTGTTTGCGAGGGTACTCTTTTCGCCGTGCTTGAAAGGGAAAACACACCGGCCATTTTGGGGATCCCCCTATCTTGACACCCTCCCTTTTCCGGTTTATGATGTTTATGACTTAAACCTTGAAGCCTTGGTGTGACTTAAGGCACCTGAAGCTTGTGGTGGAGCTTCCGACCGTGAAGAAGAGCAGCGACATCAAGATGGAGGCTGCGATCTCCCCAAGGGACCTGTAGAGATGTTGTGCCGCATGTCGCAAGGATCCAAAAACTGGTCACACGTTGATTAAACACCTGGGTGCGCAAATGCTGCCGGTTCTGGTTCTGTAATTCTGCAAGTGTGGCATCAAACATCGTACTTGGCTGCAAACCACTCAATTCGGAAAGTACTTCCAAGAACAATGCATCGAAGCAGACATCATGTTCATACATGTTCAGAATGAAACGGTCAATCGTTTCACGCACTGAAGCCTATTGCGCAAGCGACTGTTTGGCTTGAAACTTGGGCGGTCGGAAACCCAGGTAAAATGCACATGACTCGGAAACCCAGGCAAAACGCACATGACTCGGCGTGCATGGAAGCTATGATGGAAAACGTTTTCAGCCACCCCCACGACCCCGAAGTTGCACGGAGCTGGAAGAACGCCTAAGACTAGTTTCCAGGTGCGTTGTCATGCTGCTTTCTTTGGAAAAAGGCACCCCACAATTCGACACCTCATTGATACCTCCTGTTTTGCGTGTTGGACAATTCCTGTGCTGGTTGGTTGGACACCATCACCAGTCGCGTTCTTGCTGGAAAAATGCGCAGGCAACAGACAATAACTCGTGCCCTTCAGCGGTCCCCTAGGGCGCACTAGTTGAGATTGTGGCAACCTTTTTGTATCTACATCAGTTCTTGCAAAGATGAGGAAGGGAGACAGATAGAGCATCTGATCTCCGAACCAACGCACTTGCTCCGGACCGAATGTGTTGAAGAAAGGCTTTGGACAGTCATACTGGCTGAGGCAGGGCCTGTAGTGAAATACCTTTGGAGGGGTATTTATTTTAGGATTTTTTTTCGTTTTTTTTTTTTTGGATTTTTTTTCGCTTCTTCGCTTCTTGGCTTCTTGGCTTCTTGGCTTCTTGGCTTCTTGGCTTTTTGGCTTCTCGGCTTCTTGGCTTCTTGGCTTTTCGGCTTCTTGGCTTCTTGGCTTCTCGGCTTCTCGGCTTCTTGGCTTCTTGGCTTCTTGGCTTCTTGGCTTCTTGGCTTCTTGGCTTCTTGGCTTTTCGGCTTTTCGGCTTCTTGGCTTCTCGGCTTCTGGGCTTCTAGGCTTTTCGGCTTTTTGCTGGTTTATGCGGCTTTTGGTGGCTTTTTGGCTTTTCGCATCCTCTGCATTCCCAGTTCCTCTTCGGCAGGTGGCGTTTTTCCGACATCATGGGGGGGGCTGCCGCCCCCCCCAACCCCCCCGCTACGTTTTAGATTTTCTGCAGAGGTTTAATTAGTTGCACCCCTAGTTGAATCATCAATTCTTCGAACATCATGGGGGGGTTGCACCCCTAGTTGAATCATCAATTCTTGAACCATCATGGGGGGGGCTGCCGCCCCCCCCCAACCCCCCCGCTACTTTTTAGACTTTTTGCAGAGATTTAATTGCACCCCTATTCAAATCATCACTTCTGGGATTGACATGCCCTCCTACTTGAATCATCATTTCTTTGACCCCGTCACACGATTTGTGGGTGATGCTAGGGATGTTGGTGGGACATGCGGGGTATATTTCGCGAGAACATGCTGTAAAATACGACACTTTACTGGCCCGGCAGAGATTGAATTGCACCCCTGTTTGAATCATCACTTTTTCGAGCATCCAATTTCGCGAGAAAATGCTGCAAAATACGACATTTTAGGTAATCTGTGTAGTCCGTGTATGTCTGTATGTATGCATTTCTTCGAACATCATAGGGGAAGCCACCCCCGCCAACCCTCCCGCTGCCTTGTAAATTCTATCACACCCTTTCTTGAATCATTGCACCCCTACTTGAATCACCACTTCTTCCGACCTCATGGGGGGGCTGCCGCCCCCCCCCCAACCCCCCCCGCTACGTTTAGATTTTCGACAGAGATTTAATTAATTGCACCCCTAGTTGAATCATCAATTCTTCGAACATCATGGGGGGGTTGCACCCCTAGTTGAATCATCAATTCTTGAACCATCATGGGGGGGGCTGCCGCCCCCCCAACCCCCCCGCTACTTTTTAGACTTTTTGCAGAGATTTAATTGCACCCCTATTCAAATCATCACTTCTGGGATTGACATGCCCTCCTACTTGAATCATCATTTCTTTGACCCCGTCACACGATTTGTGGGTGATGCTAGGGATGTTGGTGGGACATGCGGGGTATATTTCGCGAGAACATGCTGTAAAATACGACACTTTACTGGCCCGGCAGAGATTGAATTGCACCCCTGTTTGAATCATCACTTTTTCGAGCATCCAATTTCGCGAGAAAATGCTGCAAAATACGACATTTTAGGTAATCTGTGTAGTCCGTGTATGTCTGTATGTATGCATTTCTTCGAACATCATAGGGGAAGCCACCCCCGCCAACCCTCCCGCTGCCTTGTAAATTCTATCACACCCTTTCTTGAATCATTGCACCCCTACTTGAATCACCACTTCTTCCGACATCATGGGGGGGCTGCCGCCCCCCCCCAACCCCCCCGCTACGTTTTAGATTTTCTACAGAGATTTAATTAATTGCACCCCTAGTTGAATCATCAATTCTTCCAACCCCCCCGCTACTTTTTAGACTTTTTGCAGAGATTTAATTGCACCCCTGTTCGAATCATCACTACCCCGCTCTGTTTTTCTTAATTGTTTTTTTGTATTTTTTTTGCTGGGATTGAAATGCCCTCCTGTTTGAAGCATCATTGTTTTGACCCCGTCAACCCGCCAGCTACATTTTTGGATTTTGTTACCCACGATTTGTTGGTGATGCTAGGGATGTTGGTCGGACATGCGGGGGATGTTGAAAACGATGCTGGGGATGTTGACGAGCTAGTGTAAAATGCGTCAATTTCGCGAGAAAATGCAGTAAAATACGACATTTTGCTGGCCCGGACGAAATCCCAAAACAAAACGAAAAAAAATCCCAAAATAAATCCGCACCCAATACCTTTTGAGGGCATCACCTGAATATGTGGGTGCCTGCCAAAATGATTCAACATGTGGATTTGTTTCCCATGTGAAGAAGGCCCGGAATCGGACATCTGTTTTGGCACAAAGACACTTGTTTGGGCACGAACCCAAACCAGGTAACCTGACGTGGGACACACCAGTGTGAGCCGTGATTTTGGTCGCAATTTGCATTGAACCCTCAGAGGAAACCAATCAGTTCGTGAGTATTATATATATATATATGTGTGTGTACGTACATGTATATAATAATAATGATAATAATATGTATGTTTTTTATCGCAGTCGACACAGCCAGGCCTTATTTGACACGCAGCTCTCAATAATTGTTATGTGCTGCGGGTGTACCCTGGAAAGCTCCAAGCCGAATCAACATATTGTACATGTTATGTTTAGAACACGTGCATTTTTCTCGCCACAGTTGATAAGACGTTTACATGGTTGTTGTTGGGAAGCATTTTGCATTTTTGCTTATTGTGGTTTAGGGGGAAATCCCCACTTAACTGCTAACAATTATTTTTGTTGCTCCCCTTGCAACGTCAACCAAGTTTAGTAGCCTTTTTAAAGCTGAGGTCCTTTTGACTTGCCCATGTCTCTGAAAATGGGAACTGGCCAGGTGACCAACGACAATGTCGTGATTGAGGCGTGGGTGGGGCCATACCTGGGCCTTTTGTTTGGGCCCCGCACTCACAGTACACTCTCCCAAGCAATTGCACCGTGGTTGATGGGCTTTCAATGCCCATTGGCCATGCCCAAAGCTGCCTCCAGGGATGTTTTGATATGTTGCTTTAATTCATGGTAGGCGTATCTGCTCTTTTGGGGGCTGAACAACTTTGCAGCATGTTGAACACGTTTGCCTGAATTACGTGGTTCTTGGGGGGGGGGGGGGGTTGTGGCTATCGCAGGTTGCACACAGTTCGGACAGCTTCCAAACACAGCAAGAGAGCTCGCAGATGAGTCAGCCAATGCAGCCCAAGCATTCAAGCCGCTCAGGAAGGCGGGCATGTGGCTATGCAAATTGATGTTCGACTTTCATGTCATGGGTTTGTGTGTTTGAGGGTTCTTGGGCCTAGCTTCAAAGGAACCCAACAGGGAAACCACAAGTTGGGGGCCCCCTCATTTGGACACATACCCAATTGCTGAGCCAAGACCCTTGGCCACAGAAGGGCGTCAGAAGGGGAACCTCCCCAAGTGGTTGGGGTTCACTCTGGCACCGTCACTCCTTCCAAAAACCTGGTAGGTTTTGAGGCGGCACTTGATCCAGGAACAAAACGAACCTCCAAAGTGCGCTGAACAACATGCATATGTCATGAAAACTACTTTTTCTAGGCAGATCAGAAGGGTGCTGCCCACGTGCTCGTGCATTTGTTTGTCAAAACCTTACTAAGTTGGTGGACGCTTGGCAGAGAGATGTGCTTTGGCTCTCTGCGACATTGCCTCCACAAGTCGGCACCTTGCCCACCGCGAACAGGGCTCTCCAATTCATTGGAAGCAGCAGGTTCCTATCAAGTGTTTGTTTGTGGTTTACGCTGCCCGTGCTGCTCAAGCTCAAGTTGCACACATTCCCTACGAACTGCCTGGCAGAGCTTGGCATAGAAGGAGGAGCAGCCTGGCGTTTGACAGGTCGAGGGCAAGTTCTACCTGGACATGCCCTGGCCCTACGAGGTTCAGGACAGCCAGGGCAGTGCCAAGTTTGACAAAGCCAGGGCCTCAGAGCGCGAAGTGCTTTTTGGGTCTTGTCGGTGAACCCATGGTTCATGGCTCCCCTGCCTCCGAGGCAAAGCAAACCTTGACACTGGAGCTTCCGGCTCTGGCCTTGGCGAGCGATTGTGCAGCGGATGTGTTCGGCGATTTCGGGGGACAGGTGGGTGGAAATCGCGAAGACATATGGCTGTGGGTCAAAACCAATGGGATCCCAGTTTGGGGTAGGTGCACCACCCATTTTAGTCTATTTTAGTGGGGATTAGGATGTTGACTGGGGGTACGAGATTTTAACCCATGACCATATGGCTTCCGTGTCTAAAAAGTGGTCAATTTGAGTGTCATTTGAGCGGCGGTTTTTCGGGTGTAAAAGCCCACATCTTCGTGGCGTCACATGACGATACGCAAGACATGGTTGTGCCAGCTGGTTGCAGGATGGCATCGCAAGCTGGCGGTTCCTAGTCCGGCTTTTTCTGGTACACCCGTTGTGCTAGTAGGTAAAAGCGAAATTCTGCAGAAAAGCAAGCAAATTTCGCCTGCGCAAGCATTTCGCCCAAAATCTGTCCGAAGGCCGTTCGTGGCACACCTCCGTTTCACCCCGTTCCTCCAGTATGGCCGCCATGCAAAGACTTGGTCAGACTAATTACACTGCAGCCTGCCGCAGCCGACTTCAAGCTCGTTTTCTCGTGCTCCCCGTCCAAGCTCAATCGTAACGAGCCTGTAGCCGAGTGTAAAAAGCGCGTTGAGCTCATCGTTGTCGCGTAGGCGGCGTAGGCAGGTATTTAGTCAGCTCGGTCTCGCTCAGGCGTTTTTGTGTGGAGGCTTCCACGACTCAAGCAATGAAATAAAGGACTGAGCTCACTTGGCTTCTACTTGGTCTGGTTTTTAACCTTTCACTTAGGAATATGCGTGTTGCCCCTCAGCAACAAGGAAGCTTGTTGCACAGGGAATCGGGCGGTTCCAAAGCTTCAGGTGGTTCCAAAGCTTCCAGACCCAGAAGCTCTCGCAGCGGCGCAGCGCTTGCAAGGCGGGGAGGGTTTGCTTTTTGAACCAGAGGTCAGTTAAGCAGGTGGTTGCAGTTTTGTTTCTAACACGGAAGGACACATTAATTACAAAGTTTCTTCAATCCTTGGCGAATGTGCCATTGAAGGCTGAGAATGTAGAGACTTTGGTTGGCGGCATAGACGGTGGTTGCAGTTTTGTTCTAACACGGAAGGACACATTAATTACAATGTTTCTTCAATCCTTGGCGAATGTGCTATTGAAGGCTGAGAACGTAGAGACTTTGGTTGGCGGGGACATGATTTTCCCCACAAATAGGGCGCGGGGGCAAGCCCTGTCGGAGGAGACTTCAGCGTGGCCCATTCTTTAAGACATTTCCAGACTTTGATGGATTGGTGTTCTGGTTCCCGATGGGTTTCAATCAACCACATGAGTTACACGCGTCCCGAAGTTCCCGATCTTGGACCTCCAAATTGAAGCTTTAATGGGACCAAAGGAACATGGAGTGCTCTGATTTGCTTGCTGGTTCACAGCAGAAAAATGAGGTAATCCCCCTATATAAAAGTTTCCTTTAAAGGAAGGGAATCCCAGAAGGTCATTCCCTACCTATCGCACCAGCAAGTTTGGAGCACTGTAATATACCTTGAGAGTTGTGCTGGTCACTTTTCAGGTTCGAAGCTTTTAGGCATGAGCTGGCCTGGGCAAGCTGTTTATGGGGAAAAGGAGGCAAGCATGTGCTTTGGATGTTCCAGCACCTCTTGGATCACGAAGCCCTTTTCTTATGCGCCAAAGCGCACATCCGCACACAGAGCTAAGGCATACCCTGCAATTTACTGGCCAGATATCTATATCTACATACATATATTTATACATATATACATACATATAAATATGCAGTGGTTGTATATCCTATTGCCCCACTGGTTGGAGACCATCTCAAGGAGGGCCCCACAAGTAAGCTCCAAGCTTTGCAAAGGCTTGGGCGTCCTGAAGGGCGATGACGGCGACGTCACCGAGGATGAAGATTTGCCGCCCCTGGAGGCGGGCTTCTCCAATTCCAAGCTTTGTCTTAAGGGGAAGCCATCCTAAATCATGGGAAACTTGGGAGGATAGCTTCAAAGGGGTCCAAGAAATGGACACCCAAACTGCGAAACTCGGCAGGATAGCTTCTTCATGGACACCCGAAATTTGTCGCCCGTCCGAGTCAGGAGCCGGAAGAGCCAACAGCCGAAGCCGAGCTTCCCAGGGAGGCTGCAGAGGTCAAAGAGGAGGAGGCTCGTGCCCATGTTGGTGGCTATGTTGTGCATCGTTGACCACATGTCGATGACTAATGGAAGGATCATGATGGTGGTGGTGGTGGTGGTGGTGGTGGTGGTGGTGGTGGTGGTGGTGGTGGTGGTGGTGGATGATGTTGCTGTTGATGAAGATGATGAGCATGATGGGCATGACGACAAGGAGTATAGGAGGATGCGGAGGAGAGCCAGGAGGCGGAGGAGGATTTTGCAGAGGATGACGATGACGCTGATCAATAAGTGGTTGGCCGCCTATGTTATGACCAACTAATAACTAGCAAGGTTATCTCCACTTGGGGGAATTTATCAGCTGGCTGGAACTCAGGTTGCTAACAACTAACGTGGCCTTTGCCAGGCGCAAAGACCGCCTCCTGAGCCGCCAGCGGGAGCCCCGGTTGCTTGGGCTGCTTGGCCGGAATGCTGGCGGTTAAGTTAAGGCATGCCCAGTAGCCCGCGGCACAATAATGGAGAACCCTGGGTCAATAAAGCCCGGATTCCCTCGTTGATTCATGGAAGGGTGTTCTCTTTTGGCAGGACTCCTTCACTTGTACAGGGTGGGTTTGTTAATTCGGATTTCCATTGCCATTGCTCATCACAACTATTTCTTGCCGTCGCCGCCTCTTTATGTTGAGCTAAAGCCGGAACTGTGGAAGCGACATGTTTGCAGGTTTCCTCATGAGGTGGCGTGTTCAATATATATATATATACTTGTTCGTGTGTAGAAGCCATGTTGTTCCAGGCAGTCATGTGGCAACAACTTACAGGTGAACGGTCCGAACGTCTTTAAAGGTGCCCGCGCGAGTGGACGGGAAAGACACTGCAGCCATGGTGTTGGTTCGATTCGTCCGTTCTTTGCATTGGGTTTCAGAATGAATTTGTCCCTCCCCCTGAGCATGCGTGAATGTAGGGCATTGTTCTTTGAGTTGCAGCAGGCCATGGACTAGATGGCTGAGTTCTTGGATTGGACTTTGGCAGGTAGGCTACTGGCAACAGGAGTCTTCCGTGCGATTCAAGCACGGCATTTTAAGCTTGCCTTGAATGGGATGCAATCAGCAAGTATGGATACTAAACAAATCCCAATATCCAGATATAGCACAGCCTCTTTCTTCACGCCTATTACTCATTGATTCCAAGTTGATTCGATGTCGTTAGAATCAACGTGCATTGATGCCGGCGACGTGGCCCCGCAGCCATTGAGGGCCGCCATTGAGGGCACAGGGTTTGATCCAACGCGCGGTTTTGAGCCTTTCGAAGTCAGAGGATGGCTTAGAGCTTCAGTCAGTTGCCAGCTTGGCCATCAGGAGACTCAGAGGCTTCTTCCTTTTTTTCTTTTCCGCGCGCCTTGTGGTTTGGCTTAGCCATGCATGACGCCGCGGTGCAGCTGCAATGTCGCGACTTTGGAAGCAGGCGCAAAGACGCCGGCAAGTTGGACTGGTTTCAGATTACTTGAAGTTTGTTGAATGCGTGCCATCGGCCCCGCCAGCGTATCGAAGCGTCCCTAGAAGCACCCTTTCTGCAAACGGCACGAGCGGACTCTAGATTTCAGTGTCTTCAGCTGGGATGCAATTTTCTCCTTGGTGAGATGGCTTCGGACTTCCTGCTTTCCTATCTGGAGGGCTCAATTTGAGACTTCAGAAGAGCCTAAGACTCGACCAAGGCCAACAAGGCGTGTTCTGATGTTCGTGACCTATGGAGACATACAGGGTTTTGTTGCGTGAAGTGTCCCCCAGGGGTATGGCCCAAATATAGCCTTAGTAAAGCTTACCGAGCCTTGCTCGGTTCGACGTAAAAAACATCACAAATGTCAAAAGGGCTCAGGTCGCAACAAAAGGTGGCCTCTTGATCACTGCCTAACCTGGCCACCGTTTCGTCCACGTAGCTGAATGGAAGCTATCTAGGTCACCTAGAAGTGACTTCCCATGGCACATGGTCAGTGTCCAAATGCGCTTGTCCATCACTACCTATTTCTACCCTCATCGCTTTTTCATGACACCATACAGGGCTGCCTCAGCGAGCTGAGTGTGGTTCCCCACGAGCACTGGCTCCAGGTCACCCGCAGAAGCACCGCGCAGCCCAGCCGCCCCTCGCGCCCGGACCCCGCGAAAGCTTCGGCGAAAGCCGTGGCGAAAGCCAGCGGGGCACCCAGAGGTGCACGCTCCCCCGAGCGCCAGAGAGTCGTGTTTGGCACCAGTGTTCTCCACAAGTGGGTCTGAATTTTCAGTAAAAGGGGCAGGTTCCATGGAAGCTTCCGGAGCTTTGAAAGAATTTATTCCATCTACAGCCGAACAATCTTGTTATCGGAGAGTACCATGGCCTAGACATACAGCGCTGGTTGTGAGGAACTCGTGATTTTTAGCAGCGCCGCCCTTTTACCATTTATTATTTTTAGCTCAGTTTTGTTAAGACTAAATAGATTGGTTTCGCTGCCTTCGGCATTCATGTGGCTAAAGGGCGGGCACGAAAAGGAGCTATCGGCGCTATCGGGCTTATTCCGACATGTCCAACGTACCAAGATCGAGCTACCTTTAAGGAATGAGCCTAACATGAGGCATCATCTCATTTTGGATCTTCTTGGTATCAAGAGCCAATGATTTGAACGTTGTCTTGCTTTCGATCGGCTTTTTGTTGCCTTGATCACCAGAAGGAGCATTGCAGCGCTCCCGTATGCACATCTCCTGCTATTATATCTTTCAGCCAGGCGAGCCTTGGGCTTGATTGACATATCTCACCATTCTGGAATTTTGGTCGACAGTATTGGCCTTGTGGGTCTTGCCAGTGGCGTGCTTGTGTGTGTGTGTGTGCGTGTGTGTGTGTGTGTGTGTGTGTGTGTGTGTGTGTCTGTTTGTATTGTGGTTGTCCTCTTTGTTGCTGCCGCAAACGCAGCCGCAAACGCACGAAGCCGTGGATGTTTTTCGGAAGCACTGTGCCGAGGCGCCGAACCAGAGCCAATAGCTTCGGAAGCAGCGGCTGATGAGGTCCCTCAGCGCTATGAGTGGTGTCATAGTTCGTAGGTGTGGTGTTGTTGAGGCTTGTGTCGTGTTTGTTTTGCAAGGTCAGCATTGGCTTTTTTGTGTGTTTGCGATTTTGGTTGGGTTTGTTTTGGTTGGCCTCAGTTGCGAAACAAGTGGCTTTGGGACAATTTGGAGACGCTCATTCCGCTGATTGAGACCATCCCACATCCCATTTGTTGGTGATGGGGTTGGTGTGCGGCCCGCACACATGCATATTTGCCCCAGATGCATGTTGGCTAGGACTGGGGCATTGCGCTTTGGCGGATGTTTCTTTGGATTTGTCCCAAGTTTCTTGCCAGTGCAGTTTTCCAACTCGAGCTCATGGATGCGTATTTGGAGGGGTATTTGGAAATCCATGAAAACTCAAGTTCATTTGTCACTTGGGGCAGTACGCTAAATCGATTTTTCCCTTATTGCCGTCAACGGCAACGGCAAGCACAGCATGCTCACAAAGACTTGCTCTTGAAGACGGGCAAGTTTCTTTCATCATGCATTTTAGGTCCCAAACCCACGCCAAACAGAAACAGAAGTTTCTGGAGCGCTCATTCAGTGTTCACACCATGAATTACCACTTGAGATGCATCGAAACGGATCCTGTTTTCACCCTGCACGGGCGTGTGTGTGTGTGTGTGGTGTGGAAAGGTGGTTCTGATTCCTTGCTTGCTTGCAGGGACCGAGTGCCCCTGCACCAAAAGCACGAGATCGGCGGATTGCTTGCCTTTGTCCGATTGCAAGATGTTGTCTTGAAAAGATGGCAGTGGCACAAGCAACTTTCAAGCCTTTTGCTGCTGAGAGCCGCAGCACTTTCCAGGTTGCCAAAGATTGCCATAGAGTTTCTACTGTACAGGCAAGTTATTGCGAAGGTGACCCAGTTGAGATTGGGCGTGGAACACGGTTGCACTCTGTGGGACTTCTTGGCTTTGCATAAGGCTCGTGTGCGGCGTTTCTCTTGTGCGCTTCTCAAATGTTGCTGTGTACGGCCTTGTGTTTGCGTGTGTTGGTTGTGGGTGGTATGGTTGTGGCTTGGCTTTGATTGAGCTGATTTCATCCTTGCTTGGGTGGAGCACATTGTGCTCTGTTTTGCTGTCCTGTAGTCAAACTAGCAGTTGCCACGCATGTCCATCAGCCTGTCGGTCCCTCATTAAATTGCATCTTTGACAAAACCATACCATGTGTAAACGGTCCAGTTGCTCAATCAGTTCCATTCGAGTAGTTTCATGAAAGAGATGGACAAGGCAAAGCCCTTTCCCTTGCTCAAGAATCAGTGCTTGACTCTCCTTAAATGAAGGGCATGAGGCATGAGTTGCAGATGTTCTATTTCTCAGACCTTCCAATGTCCAAAGCATCGATTTTGCTCTAACCGAGAGCCACTGCTGCCGCAGGTGTTGGCCTCGAGCGTCCCAGGCCTGTGTCATCAGTTGCCATTGCCATGGTGCCATGGCCACACTTTTCACCTGGTTTTAAGTTGGAAACCAAAGGAAGAACCTCAATCTAACGGGCAGAGTGACCTTGGGTACAATGGCTAATGTGGGTTGCCATTTGACAGCCATTGGGGAGTGCTTGGCGGTTTTATTTTATTTTTTGCCAGGAAGCCAAGGTGCACCCAAGAAAACACCCCCATAGCAGAGGGCATCAGCTTAGGGCCGGCCTGGCTGCTTGAGATGCGAGGAATGTGCTTTGGGGACACCGCCCCCTTCTTGGGGTTCCATGGTGAGTTTCGGTTAGCTATGACCATAGGTGTCCTTTTTGGTTGTTTTGCTAAGAAAAATAGATGGCCCTGGTTTACCTGGTGGTTTAATCATCTACCAGGGCCATCTATTTCCCCTAAAAGGACACCTATGGCTATGACGGTGTCTCATTCAGTTTCTCAGACTTAGACGGCTTTGTATCACTTTCATCCATGGATATCATGGGTTTGGTTAGGAGCCGACAAGCCTAGTCAAGGCTTGTCTGGGAGACCAATCTAACAACGAAGGGGTTTTTGTGCTGTGCATGCAGCGTCCTTGGGACGCAAGATGTTCAAGATGGCTGACCGGGGGGGGGGGGGGATCTTTTGGGCGCGACGCGGCTTCTAGACTCCGTGGGCGCGGGCGCAATTCAAATAATTCTCGAGACCTTGCCGGGTGTTTTTTGGGGTTTGCCCACCTTGCATTTCAAGGGGGAGGCCCAAGGCAACTATTCGCACAGTTGCCTCGTTGCGGTCCATGTCTAATTCGCCTACTTCAAGGGGCAGGGTACTTAGTATGTGGTTAGCAAGCCTGACTAGAACCCACTTAGGAGACTTACAACCATGGCAAGTGGGGATTATGGCAATTGTTATTACCCACTTACCTGTGGGTTTTTGTCCACTTTCCTGACGTACCCTGCCCCTTTAAGTGGCGAGGCGATGGCCAGATCGAACCGATCGTGGCCCTGCAGTTGGAGGCGTGCTGATCACCACTTGGGGTTCGTAGATTGCCGTTGCTCATGCTTAACATTAATGGGAACCCCGGTTTAAGAAAACTCCTGGCTTGTTGTTAGAGTTGGGATTTGGAGGGGCCACCCCGAAATGAATAAAGCAGGTTTGTGAATCCAAGGTCAACATTACTTGTGCATGCTTCTTAGAAGACAAACGACCTGTGAGAACGAAGCTTGGGGAGAAAAGAAAGCAAAGCGATGCGCAGGACAAAGCATAGGCCCAGGCCAAGCAAGCAGTTGATCAGGATAATCTTCGACAGACAATTCACTGTGATACACGGTGTCGATAAGCCACCTGGCTAGCAAGCCTTTGGCTATACGACATCTAAGACTGCAAGGCCAAGACTGCCGTAGCAGTTGGGTGAAAGCAGGTTGATGTGAATGCACAATCCTGCATGTTGGTCACCTTTGCTTACCCCAAAGGTCAACCTGCACAAGCAACTTTGTTGGAAAACACACATTGCATGGGACCCGGGAGTAAGCGACGTGGCCTCACTAGGATGCCAACATAACCGGTGAGGTGCAGCCGGAGCCATTGGAGAGCCCCGTTCTCGAGGACGCGCCGAGACAGATGCGATTTCGTGATTTCCCCGTGGAATAGGGGTTACAAGGGAAGGCTGGGAAGCTAAAGTTCTGTAAGCCGATTTGTAGAGCCTGTTTATGGCTTGAGGGCGTTCGGCTAAAGCTTGGGTGTAAAGCCAGACGGCGTAAAGCCAGGCACTGATTTGCTGAGCTGGGCTTGGGGTCATTTTGTGAGCCTGGTTGGTTTGTTTGGGGGCAATGTTTGGGGTGGCCTTGCTTGAAGTGCATGAGTGAATGTGTGTCATTAGGCAAAGGGTCACTCCCAACATGAGCTTGCCGCAACCCCAATCCCTGGAAGCAAAAAACAAGATGCAGTCCAAGCAAACCTTCAAAACAACGAACTTGCCGTCCCAAATCCTCCAAACATGATGTACCCGAAAACCAAGCACAAGAAGAGCAAATCGCATTGCTGGCTCACTGGCCAGGGTTTCTGGCGATTCTTTGGGCTAGGACGACTTGCCTCCGGGGGCTTGGTCCGAGATGCTGCGGCAGAACATCCAGGAGCCGCACAGATTTTAGGCGGAGGCAAACGCACCCGGCGCCATTTAGCGTGGAAGTGCGGGCGATGGGCTTGGGCAAGCGATGTGAAAGGATCAGCTGGTGATAGTGTTCCAAATGTTCAAGTTCAACGGCACCCTTCTTCCATTTGGCGGGAGCTCATTGAGCATGTTTTTTTTCTTCATCCAGAAAGGGCCCCCTCTTTTCACCAGGGTCACTGCGCAACTGCTGGTCTATTTGGTGGCGAGCTCACCGATGCCCTTGACTTCAGGGATCCCAGAATTGTAGTTGTTGGACATATTGCAATATGTATCCCCACGCAATCCTTTCAAGTTGGCAAACTCCACGCCTAAAGATTGAACATGTTTGCAGATCCCAGTTCAGCCACGCATACCGAACCCAGTTCCTTGCTATTGTACGGGGCTGAGTGTTTGCTAACATGATGTTTCCCATCGCCATGAATTCTGTTGTAAACAAGTCCCCCGGAACCCCATTCTAACACGTTGAGCCCTTACAGTATTTGTCCCTTGTCGAGGGAACCCTTTTTGGGGTTGCTTTTTCAAGGGAAACCTGAAGAACACATCCATTTTAGGGGTACCCTTATGTTGAGACACACCCGGCAGGACATGGGTATGGCCGTAGACCGGGCGCGCATGCCTCGTGCGGACTTCGACGCCGAGCAAACCGCTGAGGCTTCGGGCTGGACGCTCGGCCAAGTGAAGTCGGCTGGAGGTCATCTATGGTTGAGGCCAATTGCCTTGAAACCCCTCAGGTGTTTGGGGGATGGCCCCAATTGTGCGTCATGTTTGATGTTTTATTGGGGGACATTGCGTGGTACAGGGGAGAAGGGGTTACCTGGGCTTTTCAAAGTTCATCCGGAATCCTTCCAGATGGTGGTGGTTTGACTTGGTGCAGTGGTGTCCCGCTACGGATTAGGATCAGGGGTTTCCGCCCCACGTTGAACAACCCACTTTACCTGGAATCCCTAGCTTCAGGTCTTTGAATTGTTGTAACAAGGCCTGCATTTTTAGGAATTATCGGTCCCATTGAAGTGGTGCCAGTGGGTGCCGCCCCAAGGTTTGTTGAGACAGACAACTTCAAGTATGTCTTGGGAGGCATGGAGAAGTTTGCTTCGCCTAAATCGTCAGTCGTCCTTTCAAGAGACCAGTCGACTGGGTTCCAGTTTGTGTTGGTTGCAGTGTCATGAGTGGCGCTGAGAGAGCTTGCAAAATGCATTACAACATTGCTGAGCAGGAGGGTGTTTGCTGAGCAGATATGCGTACATTTTGTTCACTAGTCTAGGTGACGAGATTGTCCCAACCACCTTGTGAATACACGTTCCCCGCAGTCAGTTGCTTGTGATAGACCTGATTCACCAAGGTCTGGCTCTGGTGCTTGGCACCTGCAATCGGAGGATTTACAAAAGAGATTCATCCCCGTTGCCCTGGCGCAGCCGCCTCAAGAGCCGGCGCCTCGCACCAGCCCGGCATACCCGACATACCTGGCGGCTCACACGGCCGCCTGTGGGGCGGATCTGCGAGAAGCTGAACGGCCGCCGCCGCCGCCGCCGCCAAGGCGCGGCGTCTTTTCAGAAGGCCAATGGAACAACTCTGGCCAAATCACCAGGTTCGGATTCCCGAAGGAACGCATTCTGCAACAAACAGATATCTGTATATGTATATATGTATATATGTATATATATGTATGTATATATGTATATATGTATATATGTAGATAGAGAAAGAGTCAGTGAGCGAGGTAGAGCTGCGTGAAGTGCGCAGGGGGCCGCCCGCCAGAGCAACGTCCCCAGTTGAGCTGCGGGATGCACAGCCCGACAGCCAAAGCTCGGCCGCGGAGGTCTGAGTTTCAAAGGGAGGGCTAGCTGAGTCCAAAGTCAGCTTGAAAGAAGGGAGCTCATTGAGGAACATGAAAAAAAAGCATTGCAGCTGAACATTGGTCTTGGGTTGTGTTGTTTCCCCCCTCTATTGTCCTGAACTGCACTTGGCGATGTCCCTTGCTTGGCCCATTCGCCTCTGGAGCGGTTGCAAAGGAGAAGTGACCTTCCGCAGACTGAAGGTTCCTCCTGCATCAGAGTGTTTCATTCCAAGCCGATTCCTCTGGTTGAATGGGTGATTGAATTGCTTGGATTCAGGGGCTCTCCACCACCCATCCTCAACCGCTGTTTGCAGTGCATAGTCCGTTTGCTGTTCCTCGAATGAAGTTCAGCATTCGGCACTTACCAACGTGTGACCTAGCACTTCCACAGTATTTGAGCTATACTCTTTCCTGTAGTGTTTTCAGTGGGCAACAGCAAGTCCTGACTTGGTTTGGCTCATCCAACCGGAGGTGACTTGACTCTTTAGCTCCAGACCGCTTTGATCCCATCGCCCAGTTCAAAACATCAGACAGCAATCCCACTGATTCTCACGGCGCTTTCAGCTCCAAACAGCTGTGAAACTGGTACACTAATTGCCTGCCCCGACCCCTCCCTAAAAGCGAGCACTTGGCAAATCAGTCGTTGGATTGAACAGGCGCTTTGCCCACATGAGTTTCTATTATTTGTGTGTGTCGACTGTTGTTGCGGAACCAAAAGCTGCAAGCCATCCCCAATCCCAATTTCGATATTATATATCGGCAAACTGTAGATGTCGACTCTGGCTTGCACAGAGCTCTTTGCAGGAAGCCAAACCTCCGGCCACGGCGTGCAAGCGCTGCCAACTCAACTCCCTGGAGGTGAGCATGGTCTCTCAATCGTCATTTGGCAAAGGGGTGCAGGACCCCCATGACCATGAGTCTGAAAAGAAGGACCTTAGTTATTTGGGTATGAGTCAAAATTAACACCATCGAAAACCGCATGTCTTAGTCAGTGTTTCCATTTGCCAGGGTTTGACCCATTTGTGTTACCCTCCCACCAATTAACGTAGAGCCTCACATTTGGGTCTAGGAAGCGGTTTGGATGCGCCTTCTGTGGATTTCACCTGTTCTTCCACCTCTTGGCCGTTTTTTGAATACTCTTGTAGTACTCTTTTCATATTTCAGAGGTGTGGATCCACATGCAAACCACGTGCAAACCCATTTTCTGCCAGAAAAGGCGATGGATCCCCGGAGCCTTGGCTCACCCGAGGTTTGTGGGGCTAGCTGCCCGGGTGCTGCACTGGGCCGGCGACCTGGGCCGCGCGCGGCGGAAGGCGCTGGAGGCCACCGTCTTGGAGTACGCGCCTTGGGCAACTGGGTGAAGTACTGAGCCTCGGGGCATGGAGTGCTTGACAACCATGGGGAGAACCCACAGGGGCGGCGAATTAGGGAGGCGGCCAGAAAAAGGGGGTCAGTTTTTCGCACAGGCATGGTTTTCAGAGAATGCGGTACAAGAAGGTACTTAAAGGGACGTTGCGCTTGGTGGGGAATAACTTTATGGATTTTACCCACAAAGCCACACTTTTGTCAGTCTCCGTTCTGTGGGGTTTGCCGTGGGGAGCATTTAAAGGGACGTTGTACGTCAGGTAAGTGGTTGTAACAACCATGGGGAGATAACCCACAAAAGCCATGGTTTTTAGTCTCCGGTCAGAGGGTTACGTCTAGGCTTACTAAACACTTACTAAGTATCTGATCGCACTTTTAAGCAGGTGAGGTTTGGTCGATTTGTCCAGAATTATTGAATGTTATTGGGTTGGATCTTGAGACTTGAACTTTTCTTGGTTGAAATCAAGTGAGAACTGCTCTTTGAACCCACAAACACGTGTTTTTTGTTGCAGAGGGGTTAGCAGCAACCAATAATTATACTGTCAATTTGAGAGGAGTTCCCGTAGTTTGCGATGCAGTGCCAGGCATAGCTCGATCACTAGCTTGATCAAGGCCTTTCCACCCAGGACACAAACCAAGCACACCTTGAATAAATCCACCAAGTCACCGTGGCCACACCGCCACCTGCACCACCAACAAAAGCGGTAAGAACAAAGCCATCGCACATGCTGTCAATGTGCCGGTGTCAAAAGTTGAAATATCTTCCGTGGACATGGGTAATCTACACAGTCCCTAGTTTTTGTGGGACAGGTCAAGAGTTGTAGGGGCTCAAAAGCAGTGACTGCTCAAGGCCCCCGAATTCGAGGGATCATCATCATCATCATCATCAGCAGCATTGCCATCACCGTCACCATCTGAAAATTGCGAGTTACGAGGACGTGACTGACCAAGCATCCATTACCTTGGGCCCCGTACCAGTGAAGTCGCCAGAAGGGTTTCTTTCAATCAGGAACAGTCTTGCAGGGACCCATGCATTTCCTATTGTAGGATATTCTGGTTACAAGGGGCATAGGGGCCATCAGGCCACTTGTACCAGTTTTTGGTGGTGATGAGGCGTTGCCCTGCCAGCACCTGAGCCCAGAGATTCGCTTTCTGAGTACCTTGGCGTGGCATTTTGTGGTTGCGTATGGGTACAAGTTTAGTTACTTTAGTTGTTTTGTGTGATTGCTTTGTTGCTTGGCTGGGTTGGTCGGTTGCTTGGTTTGTTGCTTACTTGGTTGGTTGGTTGCTTGGCTTGTTGCTGTTCTCTTCTGTGCCAGCCTATCTCGAGGTCCCCTGCCGCTTTAGCATGGTGGAACCTAGCCATGTATTATGGTTGCCGATGTGCTGGCTGGGGGCATGGTCGCATGTTTCACATTCTTACATGTGTCGCAACAGGTTGCATGTGATACCCTTGGTACACTGTGTGTAGCTTTGTGCCAAGCTTTTGTTTTCTCCGTGGGAAGGTATGGTGCTTGAAACTATCAGAGCCACTCCCCTGATGGAGCGCGTAGGCTCAGAAGCGAAAGGAAAAACTGGACACCCTCCCTTCCAAGAGTGGGGGGTTTCTCGGGCTAACATGTTGCAAGGATGTCCATGGCCTCTGAGGATGCCTACTTGCCCATAGTCAAAGACTCACTTCCTGAGTTCCTTGACTTATACTTTTTTGGAAGACCACTTGTGTGGCAACATTAGCGACAAAATGCAACATTGGACTCCTTTTTTTGCACATCCCCCCAGGAAGTGAGAAGAGCACTTTCCAGTAAAACAGAATTTGTAGGGGGACCAAATCCCCGTCAGGTGCCGTGGCAACGTGGGGAGGGTTTTTCCCCGCACCCTTTGCATGGAGACTCGTAGAGCACCTTTTGGGCGAGGCCAGGAGCTCCAGAACTCCAAGGGAGACGAAGGGGACGACGGCCTGGAGGCCGTGCGCATGGGCTATGGCTGTGGATGTGGGGTCGCTTTTAAGGGCTGGCTTTGTACAAAACGGCCATTTGCTGAAATGAACATGTGTGACTTTCCCCGGTTTTAAAGCAGAAAATGGAAACCCAAAGGACACCAACCAGGGTTTCCAGGGAATCTATCACTACTGGATGTTGTATCTTTGTCCAGGGGGCTTAAGCAAATGGAAGAAAACGGAAATCAAAAGGACACCAGCTAGTTGTTTACAGCCGCTTTGAGACAAACCCAGTTGTTCAGTGGCGTTCCCCTGTTGGCCAGCTTGTCAACTGGGCCACGTACACCTGTGAAAAGACAGACAACTCAATATAGAATGAGTACCTCAAGCGTACATTTCAGAAAGACCTTGCCTGGGGACACGTTGTCATTCCTTGGACATTGATACTTTGAGCTGCGAGAAGCCTTGTCGACTGTTCATAGGCCATCCTAGCCTGAATGCTGGCCCTGAGGCTTCTTGTGGGCTTGCGCGCTTTAGCCCCGCCTAGCGTTCTTCTCCTTCGGGCTTCGTGGATCATGAATCTGCAGCACGGCGCGGGGTAGGCCTGTGGAGATGATTCCCATCCCAAATGCCCAGTTCGGGCAGACATGGGTTCTTGTCATTTTGCAGTTTCTGGAAAAATGCACAAGTTCGACCATCACACAAGACTGTTCTTTCTTTGGCAGTGAAAACCAGAGATAGGCGCATAGGCGATGGGTGTGATGCCCGCCAGGAGCGACTGCAAACCCTCCAGCGGCACCTAGCGCAACTGTCGGAGGACTATGCCAAGGCCGGCCGGAGGGCCCAAAGAGCCGAGGCCCCGAGGTACTCTGAATTTTGATACAGCTATGCTTTGTTCATAGCCCAACGCGTCTCTTTGGGGGGAGCTGTTTTTGGGGGCGCACCCTTTTATCAATCAGTGTTTTTTTTTGGCGTCGAGGCTGCCTTCAGGGGATCAACTTGGTTGGACAGACCTAGGGCCTGGTGATTTGCCTAAGACCACTTCTTTTGGATAGGCTCGGCCGGTTCAAAGCGGTCGTTTTCAAGGTCGGACGAGTCAATGAGCAGTGGCTTCAAACAAGTCTGTTGAGTCGGGGTAGGTGGCTGGTTTCGCTCAGATGATGCAACCCTTTTCCAGAACTGGTTCGCAAAACAAGCTAGGAATAATTGTTAAGCCAACTTCAGACGAAATGATTATAATTATCAGTTGTCTCCTTTGTTCGGCATCCCTCCTCAGGACAAAGGCGTTCCTTGAAGCAGCGCTTTCGGACCCTGGCCAAACTAATTTGTGCCGGTCTCCTACTCCCCAAAGAGAGACAACGAGCCCACAAAAAATACTCGTTGCAGAGGACCCCTTTGGCATCTGTAGTTCGGTCCATATGCTCCACCACCCAAGTAATATATGGAATGGCGGAACCACATTTGGTCAAGTAGTGGGGGCTGCTTCCATGACCATGCTGAGACAGGTGGTGGAGGAAAACAGTGCGCTGCACAAGAAGCTGAAGGCCATGGACGAAGCTCGTTATTATGCCAAAGTGGCATGTTTAATCCCAAACATTTGGCATTTTTTAGGGATACCTCCCAAGGTTCAAACAAACATCCCAAAGTGAGATCTCTCTTGATACCTCCCAATTTTCAAGGGAAAACGCCCAAAGTGGGTTCCACCTTGTTCGGGGCCCGCCCATCATTGTGTGTGTGTGTGTGTTTTTTTTTGCCACGTGGTGAGGGACTCGACTGCCAGGCTCTCAGCGAAGAGCTCCAGTCCGCTGAGCTCCAGAAGGCTCGCGCGGTGGCGAGTCTCAAGGTGCCCTCGGGATGCGTTTCGAGTCTGTGGGTCCCAGTCCCAGCCGCGTACTTTTTCCTGGGGGGTTGGTTCCCGCTTCTAATCAAGAATCAGCCATCGTTCTAATCAAGAATCAGCCATTTCCCCGGGGCTTTCGGCGATTTTCGAGAAAGAAGGATCCCTGGAAAGAATGGGAAGTTGCCCCTAGATGTTTGCTGAAACGAATATTCCCGGACCTTCGTCCTACTACTGGAAACCACGGGAAATCGTAGGGGTCTCAAAAAAACACCTAGTAATTTTATTTCCCGGGGTTTGAAGGTCAAGGTTGTTGATTTCCCCCTGTCGGTCTTAAAAGGGCATCTATCACTACCATCTATCCCATCCAAACCTTTTTCTAGATACTCGGGTGTTCGATGCGCCAAGTTAGTAAGTAGTTGGTATCCGATCGGTTATACCCGGCGTAAATAAATGCAATCCCCGTGAATGTAGAGTTCACCTTGTCAGTGGGTAATACCCCAGGTGGCCAACCACTTGCCTACTTGGCGAATCAAACATCCAAGTACCACCTTGCCCCATGTGGCCGTTTTTGACACGGTGTAAAACATCCTTGGATCAAAAGAGGGCAACTTTGCAAGCGAAGGCCTGGCATGTTGCTTTTGTCAGCCACCTTAGTGCTGATCGAAGCTCATCTCCCCGAGGCCGAAACGGCGGAAGCCGAGACGGGCGAAACCGCGAGAGACCTCCATGCAAAGCTGCAGTTGGGTGACCAGCTGCCCCCGCTGAAGTTGCCGCCGCTTGGCTGGAAACAAAGGGCACCGATGTGTCCTGTTTCTCTTATCAAGCAGAACAAATGCAGGGGGGCAGCATTTCGGATTCACTTTTACCCTTGCCTGGTCCCCACGTGTTTTTCTAATGCATTCAAGGCTCTTTGGGCAGCTGGAGACGGTTGGCGTCAGAAGTAAAGCGGGGGACTGATTCTGGCGGAAGTCGAGCTTGGTTCTGGGAATCTGGGGTCAACTTCCCTTACCTACCAGCACCCCAAGACTGCCGCTCTTTTTTTTCAAGAATTTGGGGCATGGGAGCAAGCAGTTGTTGCAGTGGTCCTGGTACGGGTTCACTTGTTTCCGTTTTCTGCTCCAGGGCAGGAACGAGTTTGTTGAAACCGTCAGACAAACCACCACGTAGACGAAGCTCAGAAGGACTGTCCGGGGGGTCGAGGTAACTCACCTACTTCCCTTGCAAGGGGATCCAGAATCCACCCTGGCTACCCTACCCCCCAAATGTTCATTGCCTTTGGACCACTTTTTGGGGTGGCAAGGTTAACGTTGTTCCAGGGCAGGGCGTAAAACACTTTGGCCCAAATCTTCAGTGGCACTCTGCCCCCCTTCGGTAGGTTTCCCAAGAAGGCGTTCTGAAAATCGCATTCCCCGTTTCAAGAGCAAAAGGAATGGCTCTTATACGATGTTTCCATGTTGTTTGCAGAGAAGCCAAAACAAAATCAAGAGGGCTCCATTTGATTGTCGGTGCCCATTGTTGGAGTCGTCCGGGTTTTATGTCCAAAGTTTACCACACTTGTCACCCGAAAAGGATTTGGCAAATGGCACGCGGATTATTGCGCCTCGTTGTGGTCCATTTGGGAGGGACATGAATTATCACAACATTTTACCCGCAGAAAGCAGGGCCAACCCAGCCAAAACTTGCCAACCTGAAAAGCCACAATGCAAGAGGGTTTCGATTGAGGGACTGTTGCTTGACTTCAGAAAGAATGCTTGACAGTAAGCAAGGGGGCAAGTTGGTATTTGACGACTTGCGTTTCGGCCCAACAGCATGATCCAGGTGGGACATTCTTTGGTTGTTTGTTGACATGTTCCGGATATGTAAACTACCGTGTGCTACGCATTGGCTCAAAGATACTTCGCTTTCAAGGAGCCTTCATGGCGCAACGCGACCAACGATCCACATTATCCTTGTGACAGGCCCTGCGTGACGGGGCAGCCTGGAGCTGAACACTGAGATCTCCCTACTCATCAAGCCCGCGATCCTCAGGGGCCATCGGGTCCAGCTCTTGGACGGTCCTGGACCTTCGGAATGAAAACCCGCTACGTCCACGCGAGGGCGAAAGCTGGGAAGGGACACTTTCAGGGCGGCCTCTTCCTTGGCTTGGAGGACGCTATTCCCAAACCGCCCAGCGACCTGGACGTCGTCTTTGATCCCTTTGTGCCGGAGGATCGCGCCGGATCTGCTGCACCTGGAATTGAAACCCTGGGAGCACTACGACTCCAAAGCCGCGCTGGCGGAGCCGTGTCCCACGACAGGCAGTGGCAGATGCTGGACCGGAACTGGCAGCTGATTGAGCAGAATGGGCACTACAGGCCGAGCCCTACACTCTGCCCACAGGCAGAGCAGGCGTTTACGGGCGTCAACGACAAGTTCGCATTCGCGGTGGGCCAAGACCACACGTGCAAGTACCTCACTGCCTGAAGAGCAAGAGCGGCGTGTCACGTTTCTGTTGATCTTCAGTCACGTTGGTGCCAACCAGGCCTACTGTGGATGAACAAAACCCTGCGCCACCTTGAAACCATGGGAAACCATTGTGCGTTGTTATTTGCAGGGGAATCAACAATCCAGGGTTTCTTGGTGGTGCAGGACTTTGTCCATCCACAGTACTATTGCCACTGGGACCCCTTCGTCACAGACTGCAGCGGGACCCCTTCGTCACAGACTGGAGCGCGGAGTTCTGGAAGCATCGTAATGAAGCACCGATGGGAGCCAAAACGAAAAGCCGATGCCAGACCGAAAGGAACCCAAAACGAGGGAAAGCAAAACAGGGTTGCTCGAAGCGTTTAAAGACGACAGACCTCAGGAGTCTACATTTGGCAAACGGTTCCCCTTTCTTCATTTTCCGCTTGAGGGCTTCTGCAACACGGCAAAAGGACACCTTCTGGCAATAGGAGGTGCCCCTATTCAGCAGGGATCCATAAGTTTTCAAGGGGAACACCACCGGTTTAGTCATCGGGGTCAACATTCCCTCCCATATATGGTTCCCTCCCATGTATGGAAGTTAGCAAGCCCCATGTTGAAAAGCAGATTCGAATCGTGAACTCGCAGGTGGCACGTAGGTTTCTCAGTTAATCGCATCATGTCAAGTGAAAGATCCTTTTACCCCGCACTGATTTAACATGGAACCCCGAAAGTGACATAGAGCAACTCGTGTTGAAAGTGACATAGAGCAACTCGTGTTGGGTACCAAAATTCGCGAACCTTGGTTTCCGCGTGAATTTGCAATGGAGTGCGCGAGATGAGTGCGTTATTTGAGGGAACCCGTTGTAAGGTTGGCTCAAAGGGAAATCAAAGGAAAGCAATATGTTGTTTTGGTCCCTCAAAATAAAGTGTTTTTAATACATGGTGGTAGACATAGATCGGCATCCCGCCCTTCCCCCCATACCGCGGATAAACAAAATCCTGGACTCGTTCAGATGGATGAAACCCTATGAATACTGGTTATAAGCCGCCAGTGCCAACTGGTGTCTGGCGACCCACAGAATGTGTGATGCTTCAATTTCCCATGAGACCTGGGCGAATCTGCTACTCGAGATCGGGTATCGGCATGGGTTGGGATGGGTTGGCAGGGTAAGGGACCTGGATTGCTTGGCGTGTTCAGGGTGGGTTGGTTGAGAATGGGTTGGTTTGGTGTGGTATTAGGTGGGCTTGGTCCGTGTTTGGCCCTGGGTTGGTTGAGAATGGGTTGGTTTGGTATGGCTTAGGGTTGGTTGAGTGGCTAGGGTTGGTTTTCGGGTTGGTGCAGACCGGAAAATCAATGGGCTGACCCTCTGAGGAGAAATCCTGCCGAGCCTGCCGCCAGCACCTCAAGTGGCGCTGTGCTCTTCGAGGCCCGTTCTTCCCACCGCCAAGGGTCGAGTCGTGTATTGCACGGTATCTGCTTGGAGGTGGTTGCAAGTTGTTTGCGTTTTGCGAAGGATGGCTGCGCTAACAATAGTATTCCTGACGGCAACTTAGGGGTTGGGCCGGTGGTAGATTGAGATGAAACCAATCGCGGGGGGCGGGGTAGGTACTGAAAATTGTTGCTTCCCGCATCCCACACCTCTCAGGTCTGTTTTGCGCCTTTACAGACCTTGCAAACAGACATGCGTGGGTGTCCTTTTGGCCTCTCTAGAAAGGGCACCGCCACTCAATGTTTGTGGCGCATCTTGAAAAAGCTGGCAAGTGTGCCTTTCCATGATGGAAAAGGGCTTGAGAAGAGTATGAGTATCATTCTGATCTCCTGCAGGGTGTTGGGTAAGTCTATTCCTGCGCTCTTCGCATGCCCATGGATGTGTTCACGGCTCAATGTGAGCATTACATCAATGGGGCAATCCATGCCAACATGCCTTGAAACTTGTTGATCGCCAGGGAGGATAATGGAAGCTGACCCCCCACCCCTCCGCTCAGAGGCTTTGAGCAGAAGCTCCGCGTTCCAAGGCCTCCCCAAAGCCAATGGACGAAGCCTCGCCGGTGGCCTCCCCGAAAGCTGCGAAGCCCCGGGGCGCGCCCAACGCCGTGGTGAAGCCGCGGCGGACCACGTGGCACCCGCGGGCGGAGGGACCCGAGGAACATGACACCCTCCGGCTGCTGTGGGAAACTTGGCTTGAGAAAAAGAGCCGCCTTTTCGATGGGTTCTGGTGGGGAATCGTTGGGCTAAATGGTCTGCAGCAGGATGAGCAGACGGAAAATGTAACTGTTTCGCCAAGCGCTGCTAAGCTTGGCAGCAGACTTGTCTTTTGCCCAGCGGGCAGCTCTAATAAGGCTGTTCAAACGCAGTCGTGGCCTATGGAAACGTCAACTTGCGAAAATGAAGTTGAGTGAGTCAACAAAAGTAGGTTGCATCCCTTGAGACACCTCGTTTACTCAGGTGCAGCCATCTTGCAAAGCTATTGGAAGACTGTTAGAAACGATGGTCCCAACCTGACAACCCTTGGTGTGTTTCTGGCGTATTTTCCGATCTGTGGATGGGCGAAATGGCGAAATAAGAAACAAATAACCATCCACAGTAGGGGGAGTAAAAACAGACTTCATTAGGCACATGAAGTCCACCCGCCCCCCAAAACAAAAAGAAAAGAAAAGCGACTGAAGGTCGCTGGAAGCCAACCAGAGTTCCACCGGGCTCTCTGGCCTCACGTCTTAGGATGGCCTGCCGCTCTCGAGCTCGGCTTCCTTCCGGGAGGAGCTGTTGAGCCGATTCCAACTGCTGGGCTTCCCCCAGTCAAGGCGGCGAACAGTTCACGGCCAAGTTTGTAGGTTGCTCAAAATAGAGGACCTCCCTTTTTGCCCTGCTTGCAAGGGAATCACAAATTCCCCCCCCCCCCCCCAGCATTTTGAGGGATCGCAATTTGGAGGGGCTCCCATGTCCCTTGCCTGGCGAGGCTGGGGAGGCTGGTGGTGCAGGTGCACCCTGCCGGGCCCAACTCCATCATGGCTGCAGTGCAGGGCCCGGAGGAGGACATCCGGTGCGCCTCACTGGAGATAAGCAGTGCTGACTTCGGCTTTACAGCGGGACGGTCATCGGAACTCGCTAAAGGACTGAGCAGGAGACAAGTGCCCAGGTCCACTCTTTACGGCTGTTTGGTAGCGGATCTTTCTTTGGATTTTCAAGTTGAAACAGGTCGGATTTTCCATTGAACCCGCAAGTTGAACTGTTTTGGAAAGGGGTCAACAGCAACGAAGAAACCCTGAGACCTGAAAGGGGCGTTTCACGTTTCGGATGCATCCCCAGTTGTCAAGACTTCGGCCCATTTAGAGGGAAGTTCGGAGGCTGTCACTTTTCTGGACTCAGGATAATCCAGAGGATCACACTGATCAGGGGAATTCACCTAAGCTAACAGAAACCCTGTAAATACTGACCAAGAATGGTTTCAACCATAATTTCATTTCGTAGTGCGAAGGGATTTCGTCCATCCATATGTCATGTTTTGGGTCTTCGAAGCACGTGGTTTGGCAACAGGTACTTCCAGACGTTGCCTTTGGGCACGCTTGCCATGATGGGCTGCAAAACCCAGGCAGTGGGGGACATGTACTGTGGCTGGGGTGGTTGTAGTGACTGGCTTCAGCTTTGGTTGCCTGGTGTGCTTGCTACTTCTTCCTGACAAATCATCCCGGGTGCAATCACATGTACAATCCCGCCAAGCAGGAAATTCATAACTGGTGTTCTGATCAAATCAATCTTGTGCAGTGCGTTATTTGTTTGAGGCCAACTACTGCGCTGACGAACAGTCACTTCGAACCCTTCTTATGCCAACGACCTGTCTGGTAAATGCAATGCATCAGAGCGCTCCGGAAAAGGTTCTGGGACGGTTCCGTGAAAATACCTGAGAAGTTTCCGGGAAGCTCCGATGGAAGTTCCGAGGTTCTGAACAAAATCAGTCAGAATCCCTCTCCGAGAAATGCGCTCAGAACCCTTCAAGGAAGCCCTTCTTCGAAGGTTCTAAGAACCTGGGGTTTGAGGGGCATTGAGGGGCCTGCGTTTGCCTCTTGACTGCTCCAGCCATGTTGCAGCCCCAAGCGCTAAGCTACACCGTGAGGTCGCAGAATCAACACTAGCAATTATAAAACATGAACAAGTCTAGAAGCGCGGCTGGTGCTTACCTGGGGCAGTCAGAGTACGTGTTACATGTGCAGGGGAATGACATGTAGCGAGCTGTAGGACGCATGGCCTCCCGGGCAAGGCCCACTCCCTTATGCTGCCTGTAGCTTGCCAGATCGAAATTGCCTCAATTTGCGGGAATGCAAATCAGAGTGGCGTCCTTTAGCTTGGCGCGATAGGCAGGGAATGAGGGAATGACCCTTATAAAATATCCAATTGGAGGTGTCCTTTGAATAGACCCGCAGGTTCATTCCCACATTCCCTACTGAGCACCAGCAAGGAGAGTACTGCGCCGGGACGGCAGGTGCTTTCACATGGCCGCAACTCTGCGCAAGGGCCGAAGGCGCCTGGAAAAGGCGCGAGGGATCATGCGCAAACGGCTGGGTGTGCAGACCATGAGCAATGATGTTAACCAGGAAACGCTGAGGGGATGGGTAGTAGTTTGCTTTGTCTTGCCAAAATCCATGCTTGACACGGGTTCAAGGATACGCCAAGCGATGTCTGTTGTTGTGACAATCTCCTGCTTTCGGATTGATAGAATATCACTGCGCAAAGCCCTTTTTTAGGAGGAAAATAGTCTTTCTACAGGGGTCCGTGCACTTCCATGTCAGCCGGTGGGAGGGTAGTTTGCTTTTTACTCTTTACATTTTTGGTGGGGACGTAGAGCAGGTCTGAGAGACCAGACATGACGAGTAAGCGTTGGATTTCATCAATCTTACATTCTGCTAGCGACAACTTTGGTAAATTGACGGTTTTGTTTACCAGGCTTTCTGGGTTGTTCAAAATCAATCCATTGTTCAATATCAAACCATATCAACCCCATAAGCCTTGTGCCAGATAGTAGTGGCTTTTCTTGTGGCGTCCAAATTCGGATGCGGGGATTGGGCAGACCAACCCCCTTTTTGGTTTTCCCAGCTGGTTTGAGCTTGCCTTTGGCAGGCTGCTCTAGGGCCCAATGGCTGCAGTGGTTCGAGGGCACAAGCTTTGACCGCCAGCTGCTGGAGGCAAGGAAGCGCCGAGAGAGCCGCGCAAGGTCAACGGACAAAACCCCGGGGCTGAGTAGAGTGAGGCTGCTTTACTGTAGGGTGGGTTGCTGAATTGTAGGGTAGGGTGAGTGCTTTACTGTGGGGCATTTTGGCTTAAGGGTGGCTTCGGAGGTTGGTGTAGGCAACCCAGGATGAATAAGGCCCTTACTTGATTGTTCATCAAAAAAGATGGCGCCCCCCGGGAAGTGTATGCGTTGTTCAGCCCTTTAAAACAGAATCTGACGTTTGCCACACTGCAGGCTCTTACGTTCTTGCTAGCCCTCGACTTGCTTGCTGGTGTTGTTTGGCGGTTCTTGCCAGGCCGCTTTCTCCTTAGCAGACCCAGCCAGAGATGGCCTCTTGGCAGCTTTCGCATTTGTAGCATGAGGAATTGAGAAAGCCACAGTACAAAATCTGGAAGCGTTTTGCAGTGTATTTTTTGTTTACCACATGGCTTCATTTCTGGCTGCGGTACCAAGCACCACATGCCTCGTGGAGATGCAACAAATGATGCATGCGCAACATCTAGCACTTTGCACGAAGCATGTTTCTAGGCTGATTTGCGTGATTTTGCGTGCCTTTGCGCTCGTTTGTGTGTATGCTTTCTACGCCGAAGCCAACCCCTTGCCAAGGCTGGGTGGACGTGGAGAAGGTGCGGCAGGGCGGCTTCTTGGTGGAAAAGGCGAGAGCTGCACTGCGGCGGTGGGGGGCGGCCCATGGCGCCACTTGGCTGGCGGTTTGGATTTGGAGCAGGAGGGTGGGTGGGGCGGCAGGTGGTCTAAAGTTTGGTTGGGTTGGGTTTAAGGTGGGTTTGAGATTGGTTAGTTTAAGATTTGGTTGGGTTCAGATGGGTTTAGGCTGGGTGTCAAGGGTTTTGCTTAGGTGCTCAAGTGGAAGCCGAGATGATAAACACTGGGCAAAACGCAGCGACCGCGCCACCTTAGCCAATCCCATGTCGAACTGCGCCTAGGAAAACGATGCTCAACCATGCTGATCTGAAAACTAGCATGGAACTTTGCGGAATCCGCGGCATCATGATCCCCCTTGGGCAACATTAAACTAACCAAACGTCATAGAATGTTTCAGCCTGTCCCAAAAAAAAAGAAAGGCAACCCACACACACACACAAAACAACATTTTTCTGCAAATCGCTGATCTCAGAGGTGAGAAACATGGGCCGGGCGTTCAACGAAGCCGCTAAGTTCTGAGGCTATCCTGGCCAGCCCGGAGACCGAAGCGCAGCGCCCGGGACTGGATTTGTGAGGCCCTGAGAAAGGCCCTTCTGACCTTCTGCAGCTGATCTTGCTTTAAGGGGCGATGGGGTGCGCGGGTGGTTTGGCTGGCTGTAACAACCACTGAAGGGAGACTTTTAACCATGACTTTTGTGGGTTGTAACCAGGCTTTGGAAGGTGTTTTTTTGCTCAACACCGGCTCGGTGTCTAGCACCGGCTTGGGCAAGGCACGGGTTGGTTGGTTGGTTGGCTGGTTGGCTGGCTGGCCTGCTGGCCTGCTGGCTGGCTGGCTGGCTGGCTGGCTGGCTGGCTGGCTAGTTTAGCCAGCAGGCGAGGGGACAGGCGCTGAACAGGATTTCAACATGCACTGCAGAACCACGCAGAAGGAAGGCTTTCAAGATCCACGGAGCAGATGCCAGCTAGCCGCCTGTGTATATCTTGTTTTTGTGCAGCACGAGTGCCTTCTCAATGTAAAAAGATATGACTGTAAAGAATCCATCTTGACTTGCCTGCTACTTTACGGCTGCTTGGCTGAATTTAGGCTACCTTTCAGGGCCCCAAGTCCCCTTGCGACTCGCTACAGGCGCCTGCCGTTGCTTTGCCTCTCGGGTCGCCCTTCGAGACTTGTGAAGTGTTCAGGCCGGTCACCAGACTCGGACCAAAGCAAATTGTAGTTTGCCCATCCTAGCTTAAACTTTGGCTTAAACGTCAGGCGAAGCCCCCTGCTCTTGCCATCAGCGGTCGGGAAAACTTTGCGCAAATAATTTCATTTTACAACTCCCCTTTTCAAGACTCCTTTTGGTAGATGTCTGTTTACCCGGGAAGCACATCTCAGAAGGTCTGACTGATTATGGGATTCCATCTTGTCTCCCCGCCCGCCTTCGCAGCCTTTGGCGTGGATTCTAACTGAGGACCAGGGAGGAAGACTTCCCCTTGCCCCTCCGGCACATGGCCGCTGCGCAGACGGAGCTTGCGGCGCTTGCAGCGCGGGCCACACAGACGGAAGAGCTCCCGCGGATCTCGGGAGTCTCGGCCGACGCGAATTGGGAGTTTCTGAAAATGAAAGTTGGATTTCCGACGGCTGGTTAAAGGAAAACCCAAAGGACGCCCGACAGGACACCATTTAAATGGTGGAGCCGCATTCGGTTAGACTTTGAATTAAAGGGAAACCGAAAGGAAACAAACCGCTTTAAGGAGACCACTATTTTGAGACACCCCGACTGGTCCAACCGGAGTCCGACGGAGTGGCCCGGTTTTTGGCTGGGCTGGTGTTATTTAGTGGCGCCTTTACCCACGCGACATGGGTTCTAGGCTTGGGAAAAAGCCCAGATCATGTCTTCACCCAGAGCCTCTCGCTGCCATTCGCATGTTCCCTGGACAGAAGAAACGACCCGCTTTGTTAGAGGTGGAGGCTGCGAGGAAGCGAATCCCTGCGAATGACCGGCATGGAGGCAACAGCAGGGGATGCAGTAAAAAATGAATCGATCCCAAACCGGGTGGTTTCTTTATGGTGTCTCTTCAAACCAAGCTGAAACGGGGACCCGGACGCTCAGACAGCCAACGCCCATCGATGTAAATGTATGAATTGTTGCATGTTACACAACCATCCATCGTTGAGGCAGCAGTACTCGGAGCAATGACCACAATGAGAGGTCCACAAGTTGAGTATCAACTAAAGCTGATTGTTCACTGCAAGGCCACAGAAGTTGTGTATTCAACACAGCGCGCGTAGCATCAGGTTTATGCTGCCATGAAGCGGCAATTGAAGGACCACCTTTTGCGACTGCACAGCAGCTTGCTTCTGGCTGTTGCATGTCCATAATTCCTTCGTTCCGGCTCTCGCTGCAAGAGGTGTTCGCCCCGAAACCCAGTGTTTTTCAGTGAAGCATAGCCGCACGTGTTTCACGGAATGCCTTTCGCCTTCAGCATTCCCATTCTCTCGGAATCGAAGCCGTCGGGCGCTTTGGTCGATGTGTTTCGAAATCGCATTGCATTTCACTCGGGGCGACGGACCAAGGGGAGTTTCAGCGAGTCACCAGTGGCATCCGAGGAAGCGCCGGCTCCCCGAGAGCGGCAGGTGGTTCCTCCCGGGCGCCGGAGGCGCCGGAGGCGCCAGAGGCGGGCGCGGAATCCGGCAGTCAGGCGCGAGCGCAGGAGTCAGCGAAGCCGGAGGCGGAACCTCCGCATGCAGAGCCTGCCACACCGAGAGCTGACAAGATGGAAGCGGCACCAGCCGTGAGGACTGAAGGAGAACGGCAGCTGAGTGCATCAAAGCCTGGGGAAAAGCCGCAGGAAGAGAAGCTGGGAGAGGCTGCAGCAGAGCAAACAGAGCCACAGAAAACCGCGTTGCCTGAAGCAAGATTGGCGGAACCAGCAGCGCCAAAGCAAGCACCAAAGCAAGCACCAAAGCAAGCACCAAAGCAAGCACCAAAGCCGGAAGAAGCAACGCCGCCCCAGGAAGCAGCACCAGCAAAAGCATCAGCAGAAGCGCGAGCAGAAGTACCAGCACAAGAGCAAGGGCCGAAGCCGGAAGAAGCAACACCACCCCAAGATGGAACACCACCCCAAGAAGCACCAGCACCTCAAGAAGCACCAGCACCTCAAGAAGCACCAGCACCCCAGGAAGCACCACCTCCGGCACCACCACCCCAGGAAGCACCACCGCCCGCACCACCACCCCAGGAAGCACCACCACCACCCGCACCACCATCCGCACCGCCACCCCAGGATTCTCAGGCAGCAACACCGGGGGAAGCGCCACCGGAACCGGCAGTAGCTGCACCCCCGGAAGCAACACCTGCGGAGGCACCAGACCCTGCGGGGAAGCCGGAGCACGACCAGCTCCCAGAAGAAGCCGCAAAGCCGGCAGAAGCCAAACCACCAGAAACAGAGAAGTCGAAAGAGAAGGAGCCGGCAGCAAAGTCGGAAGATAAAAGGGAGGGAGACGCAAAACAGCAACCCTTTGAAGGAGCACAGCCAGCAGAAGTCACAGCGGAAGCAGCGAAACCACAAGGGGAAGCGCCGCCAGAAGCAGCAACACAGGAAATAACACCGCAAGAAACCGCACCAGAAGCACCTGCAACAGAAGCATCTGCACAAGGGAAAGAGCCAGTGCCACCTGCCGTTGCGAAGCCAGAAGCCAAACCCGAAGACACGGGGCAGACGGCAGCAGCAGCGACTGGAGCGCTGGATGCAGATGTGCAGGGACCGGCACAGGACTGAGGCCCCGTTCAATGGCAACTGGTTTCCCTTGCTGGCTCCCCACTTGCACAGGTCAGCTGAAAAACTGTGACCATTACCAGGGGCACTGGTTTGGGAGTAAGGGCACTGGACCAGGTGCTGAGCAACGGGAGGGACACAAGCTATCAAAGTACGTTTCTGACCTTTTACTTTCCAATTTGTGGTCCAGACGGTGGCAGTACGCAAAAAGCTGAGGGTCAGGTTAGGATAAGGAAACCGACCCTGTCACCACAGGAAAAGCCTAGCCCACCCCCCCTTCCCCCTGCGCAACCCAATAATGGTTCTCAGAGAGGTTTACCAGAACCAACCTGGTCTGTAGCGGGTTTCGATGACTCGCCCTTGCCAAAGTTTGGCTTCCACATACCTGGGCCCTCCAGGTGTGCAAAATTTCCGCCGTTTGGCGAAAAAAACACTAATTTCCGCTGCTTCGCTTACCCAACCGCTGCTCTCTTTCAGGATTGCCGCGAAGCGTGCCAGAACCAGCGCCTTTTGGACCGTTAAAAGCGCTTGTTGACCGAGGAGAAGCACTTTTCCAGCGCAAGCCCAATCAAGAAAACATGCATCACTGGGAAAAGCCCGCAGCTAGCAAAAGCGCCTTTTCAGCCAAAAAGCACTTTTTCTCGAAAGAGCACAAAAACGCACACCTTGGAGGATCCAGGTTTTGGCTTGTTCACAAGTAAACCCATTGCCGCTTTAGTGCAAAAGATGTGTGAGCATGAGCCAAGTTGCTCAAAACAAATCCATGATGCATGCCAGGTTGAAAGCACATGTCGAGGCTCATGCCTCTGCCGCGGGGGTCGCTCGCAAATCGCCGGCAGGAGGCCCTTGGGGACTCCGATCACGAAGTGGATTCCGAGATGAGTTGGTGATGGTCGCTCATCGACACGAGCCGATGATCGCCACTGGAGAAGCCAAACCGTCGCCGTTGAAGATGGCCGCCAAGGAGTGCAAGCACGCCCAAGCAATGTCCATGTTGCACACGCTTTGAGAAAACACATTCGGGATGTTGATTTTGTGCCCTGACAGGATCCCGTCCACGAGTGGCAAGACTGTCGTGCTATTCTTAGGTGCCCATTGCTGGTGTCGTTTTAATGGGAAGCCAAGAGCACACAACTCATTTGAGGACAGACCTGGATATAAATATATATATACATATTATAATATGTGGTCTCCTTTGCCTGTTACCCTCTCACCAATGAACATGGAACCTGACGTTCGGAACCCGGTCCCTATAAGAGGAAAACAATCCAAACCAGGACCCCCCGAACGTGAGGTTCCATGTTTGGTGGGAGGGTAGCTCAGCCAAGAAAAGCATGTGAGGACAGGTCTGGGACATCGCCACAACTTGCATCGGATCCATGGGATTTGCAAGCCTCGAAGGCGTTTCTGGAGGCGCGAGGCGAGGTTCCTGTTGGCCGCTTCGCCATTGCCAGCGCCTTGACTGAAAGACTGGCTTGAGTTGATGATAGACTTAGGTGGGGTACAGCGATGTAGAGTCACCCAGCTGATTGAAGCTACTGCACCACCAGGGTAAGCTCAGGTGAGCGTCAGGCATTTTGACAAGTGACCTTTGGTAGCATCACATTCGCTTCCTTTGCAGTGATCGGTGACCTGGCTCTCATTGTTTGTTGTTGAGCACTGCTCCTACTTCCATGGACGGAATACATTTGAGAATGCTTGGGTGGGACCACCCTCTCAGACTCCCTGCCATGTGTCAGCCCAACAGGCACCACGCTTTCCCCTGTGGGCAGCAACCCATGCGCTGCCCAGCAGTCTGAAGGGCGATGTCAGGAATCACCCAGGCCCCCTTTCGAGCATGTGTGGCTGCAGGAAGGTCCCGAAATGCCGACACATGACCGTGGCGATGTGTCTATGCTTGAGTGTGTAACTATTGGCACTTCGGATTGCCTTTGGCTGGTCTGCGGCTACTTTTTTAGACAGCGCTGGAGTACCCTGAGCACCCGAGCAGTCATCGCAAGAGTCGCACAAAGCCTAGGGAGTGAGCGCGAGCTGAGTGTGAGCATCAGCATCTTCTGGACACGCTGACGCTGTTTCACATTTGGGGAGGCGTAGCATGCTGACGCGTCAGCGCGATGAAAAATGATCCGACCCCTAATGTACACCAATGGGTTGTAACTCCTAGGAGGTTTCGGGCGCTTACTTGAAGTACACGTGAGGTTTGGTCGAATTGTCTGTGGCTCATTTGGGAAGGAAACTCACAATTGAGAATCCAGGGGGGCTCAAGTCCCATGTCCCTTGTCCCACCTGGAAGAGCGGTAGCCGTTGTTTTCAACCGGCTGATTTGACCCCTTTCGTCGGTGCCTTTGCCCGAACCGAGGCCCCCGAAGCTCAGGTGAAGCGCGAGCTCCTTGAGCTGGAGCCCAGCTGCTGGACCGCATGGGCCCAGAGCTTTGGGCTTCCTTCCATATGCTTCGGGCCGGGTGGACAAAAGCAAAGCACGCAAGCAACCAATGACGCAACCAAGCAAGCAGCCAACCAAGCTGCCAGTTCAAGTTCTTTTCTCTTATTTTTTTTTGGTTGAGCTGCTTCGGATGTTGGTGGAACAACACAAGTTGGGCATGTTTCAGTCAATGGTCCAAACAAATTCTTGGTTTTGAGGATTTTGCACGATTTGTTTTTTGACAGGGTGGCGTTTGAAGGGGAAGTAATTACTCTTGGCCCTTGCTGCTTTCAAATTTGAACCTTGAGCCTGTTTCGTTTTTTTTTCTTTCCGCAAGATGTCCTTGTTGGCAGCTTTTCCATCCGGAAATTCACATGATTGATTGGACGGGTCGAATGGGTTGTGCATCAGTTAGGGCCTGCACGGCTCACCATGCATCCTTCCCAGTGGAAACCCGCCGTTGAAAGCCCCTTGCTGGATGTCCGCTTTCCCTGCATCCGAAGCGAGTTGAAGGCTTGCCGGTGACCCTTGAAAGTGGACAGTTCCCTCTGCCAAGATGCAGGACTTTGATCTCAAGAACGGCTCCGGATGCATATGCCGTGCCCCATGTACAACGGGAGGGAGGGTTTTTCATGAACACTCCTCCCGTGCGGATTTGGTTACGACACCCATGTCGCCAAAAAGCAACTTACGCCCCATCAGTTCAGGATATCCTGCAGTAGTTGCACAGGCCTGCGCATATCACGTCATCAGGGAGTGGTGGTAGCCCAGCCCTCTGAAGAATACCGGACCTGGGGAGACTGTGACCAGCCTCCGGAGGTCCGGCGTGCAGCACTTGGGTACGGCATCATCTCGTAGATCTGCGTGGCGTTCTGCAAGCCATAGCCATGTGGGAGTGGTATTTTTCATCGCCCGGCGGAATCATCGCCTCCAGCGGCCGCCTCTGGCTCTTCCGACTTCTGCCCGGCTCCAACCACTCTTTGACTGGCCAAGAGGTCTTGTCCTCCTTTGCCACGCCCCCTCCGCTTGCGCATTGGTTTGGGGGTGGCTCCTAGCCTCATGCTCCCTCCACCTCCGGTAGTCCTGATGTGGTCCCTCCACCCCGGCTTGTGCTGACTGTTCTGCTGATCGTCGATGATGTTTCCTTGGCCAGTACTTCTTCTTCTTCCTCATCTTCCCGCGACCTCATAGCTCTGATCTGTGGCAGGAACCGGCTATGGCACGCCAGCTCCACCAGTGTGTGCAGGACGATGGAAAGGATGCTCACCACTGTCATCAGGGCCTTCAAGGTGCCAGTTCGGATCGCCGCCCTCCTCGACTTTATCTTTGACCTTAGAGATCATGCTCACGAGTGCAATCACCTTGATCATGGCCGCCGCGTTAGCAAAGCAACCTCCTTGGTTTCCTTTTCCTCGCTGGAGTCCTCAAGTGTCCACAGTCGGCGCAGATCATCGATGCGCCTTCCGGCGACGTTTTCGTTCTCAGCATCGTCTCCCCCATCACATAGTGGATTGACCAGCTCTCGTCCATCAGCCTCCACGTCCGGACCATCCATCAGCCTGAGGCGTCTCGTTCTCCAGCTCGAAGCAATCGCGATCGCCGCAGAGCTAGCCGACAAGAGCTGCCTCTTGTAATTGTGACCAATCACCTCTTCGTCTCCGAGGTCTCCGAGATGAGGGCTTCCACACTCTCGCTCATGATGATGCCCTTTATGAGTTCCGCTTCTCCTGTCGACAGCGTAGGGCTACCCTACCTTGAGCTCTTCCATGCCTGGCTGACTGGCGGCTTGGCTGGCTGGCTGGCTGGCTTGCTTGCTTGCTTGTCCGCTTCCTTGTTTGCTCGCTTGCTTGTTTGCTTGTTTGTTTGGTTGGTTGGTTGTCTGTTCTTGTCCAAGAATGTGTGAACCCGAATCGGGCCCGGCAAGCAAAGCGTCCAACCCCGCGCTGGGTGTAATGCAAGTTGCGCCCGAAGGGAGGCAACCGCTCCTTGCTTGGGAATTGTTTGGGCGCCATACGTTGCATAAACACAAAGGTCCCAAGTCAAGAATCCATTGATGAAGGGCGGGGAGGAGAAAGGAACCCAAACAAAAGGGCTCAAAGTTTGGATTCTGTCGCTTTCGCAGACAAGCCTAGTGGCAACACACACACACACACGGGTTTGGCGAGTTTTGGTGGCCAATCACGTTCCAGCTGTGAGGCTCCTCGCTGCGTGTGGCTGATCCGCCGCAGGTAGGATTTGGGGGTGTTGGGGGGGACTTTGTGGGCTGAATGGGAGCCCAATTTGCGAGTGTGGGACTATTGTTCTAGTTTTTCTCTAAATTCAACATCAGGGACATCCAGACCAAAGGGAGTGTCATGGTGTGTCTCAAAAGGGGGACCCCGCTTTAGGTGGGTGCTAAGGAGAAGCAACAGCAATCAAGCCCAATTTGGTGGTTGCAGCTCACCCCGATTTAGGTCCTACGCAATACCGGTATTGAATTATTGTACTTGAAGGTGGCTGCGCGGTGTGGGCCGTCGTATTTTTTACGGTAGCACCCCAGCAGACAGCAGCACGCTGCTACCAGCTGTTGCCCCACCGTCTAGCAAACATGTTGCGTATATCCGTTCTTTGAATTTTGCGGGGACTAAGCCGCAAGGCCGTCGTTCGTGCGATGGCTGCACGCTGTGAGGCTGTAAGGTCTACAGGCCTTGGTGCATCGGCAAGGGGGGGATGGAAATGAACTATCACCTAGACCTTTAGTGGGGCCTTTTTGTTGTTTTTGTTGCTTGGAGGGTGCAAAAAGGGGGCCGCAATTGAAGCTCCCCTAGAACTGAAGATCCGTTTTGTTCAGACTTGGGGCCCTGGCATGTCTGAACGGCAACGCAACGGTATAAAAGACTGCCAGACTTCCAGGCCAAGTGTTGCCTTGGTCCTTTGCAATCGGTGCCTCATATTTGACGTTTGGCGTGCTACGAATCCTGAAACATCGCGAGATGTTTTGCTCGCATTCGTTTCCCCAATGCGTCAGCGTGCTGAGCCAAGCTTCAGCCCCCCACCTGCAAGCCCGGTCCCTTCCTCTGTTTCTCTGCTAGTGACGACCTCTGATAAAAGTGAAGGAGAAACAACCCAAAGTCAATCAGGGGCTTTCCGATCTTGGGTTCCCTGCTGCAACCCACGAACGCCCATTACTCTCGCATGCTCCCGCACTGGAGGTGGAGGAGGTAGCTGACGCATGCGTGGAGGAAGTGGAGGCAGAATGGATGGGGAGGCATCGAACACGGTTCCGTTCCTAAGATCTAACTTCAAGATTCCAACTCGAATCAGACTTTGCAAATACATGCATGCCATGTCTATGCCTGTGAAGGCCATTCGGAACTGTGTCAAAAACAAGGTTCCAAGAAGAGGTTAGCCAGCAGCCCTCAACCATTCGGCTTGTGTTTCGGGGGCGTTTCCTTTCGGCTGATTGATCCATGGAGTTACGAGCCAAACAGGCTGGCGAGGGCGGTCCTTTTCAGGCTTTTGATTTCAACTTTGGATTGATCTGGCCCCAATTTAGCCCATGCGGGGAATTCCTTTGATAGTATGTCCTTTGGTGCGCATGGACTGGCTGGCCTGTGGCTGATTTGCTTGAATAGCTTCAGTTTGTTGGGAACCCACATGGAAAACGTCCAATTGGCCCCTGGTGGACCCTTACTGGCGTCCTACGAACGGTGCTAGTGTAGTCGCAATATTAATTGCCTGCCTGTTGGGTTCTCCGGTTAACAGCTGGGGACAGCTACTACTACGTCCGCTATTCGCTTGTGAGGGTCCTGCCGCTCAAACTGCACTGAGATAATCCCAGCTTTTGTGCCCAGGACAGGCAACCTGCAGGGCCGCCGGGGCCCTCAAATGAAAGAGAAGCTTCAGGCTTTAGAGAGGAGTTTGACCGGTTAGCAAGGTGGGGGGACGCAGAGGAAGAAAGGAAGGAAGGAAGGAAGTTCGAATTAGTTGAGAAAGTGCTCTCCCCTTTCCGGGCCCAAACAGGCCAAACAAGTTAACGGATGTTTGTTTTTAAGTAGGGAGTTACAAAGGGAGCTGCAACCTTCTGCTTTCTCTCAAAAACTCATTCTTGGTGACGGGAAGACACGTTGGCGGAGAATTCGCAAGGTTAGTTTTTGTTTCAATTGGGGCTACTCCATATTAGTATTGGGCCAGGGTTTCGGACAAACATATTCGGGGAACCTTGACTACCACGGGAAACGGAATACCGGCAGAAGTTGACCCTTTTTTTTGTTTTGTTGAATGCTTGCTCGTTTTCGCGCTTATTTTATCTTCCAACGAGCAGGGTCGGCTGAGCAGAAAGTGGGTAGGTAAGCAAGCATGAGGTGTTTTGAGCACAATCGGCCGTTTGCAAGACGCAACATCTTACAGTTGCATCCATGCGTCAAGGCGGCATGATGACTTATATGATGTTGCAATATCCAACATGTTGGGGTTGCGTCGTTTGACTTAGAAGGGAGGTTGCGCACAACGCGTGCCCTCATCCATGTCGAATAGTCCAGCCTTCGAGGGAACAACAAAAAAAAAGCAGCTGGTGTGCGAAGGCGGGACACGTTGTCCAGTTTTTGCACGTTGGCCTTTGTGGCACATGGCTTGCAATGCATGCACGTCTACACGAGGATCAGTTTAGAAACGGCCATGTTAGGCCCTGATCCCAAGCTGCCTTTGCAGAAGCACTAGCTTTGTTAGACTGCGGAAGTTTGTTTTTGAGGGTACCCCCTGTCGGTTGGGTTTGAATAGAAACCAAAAAGTATCCATCTTATGGGTACCCTATTTTAACACACGCCCAAGTAGCCTCTCAAAAAGTGATGCTTGTTGACAGACTGGAACAAGCTGAGATGATGTGCCTGCTTGCTTGATCATGCTTGTCTTGCTGGTTCCACTTTCACAACAATCACGAATTGCCCACTTCATTTTTGAGGTCGGTTGACATGTGTCTCGCGTTTTTGCTCTCCGGCTTTATCTAGGCTTGCTTGCTCATGGGTTCTCAATGCTTGCCTTCACGTGCTTCAGCAAGCACATGGCCCGCCCAAGTCGCAAAGCAGGTGCGCAGATCAAAAAATGACACCTTCGGCGACCCACATGTTTCTCGAAGCTCGTGTGCTTGCTGCTAATCCATTTGGATGTTGCATGCATTGCAAGGTCCTGGCAAAACCTGTTTTTTTGATGAACGGACTCCATCTCCAGAACTCCAAGCCTTAGATTGCTCCAGAGCAGTCGGCTCTCCAGTCCAACCCCCAAATTCGACTGGAAGGGGCGCAGGCGTAGCTGTCACACTGGCCCAGGCCCTTTCTTGCTGCCGAGCAGTTTGAGGGTGCGAAAGCAGGCGAAGCCGCTAGACACGGCATGTAATCTGGGCAAAATCAAACATAGTGGTCTCACCTGGTGTAAGACTAGAGGGTTCTCTTGTTGCTTCCTTTGTTTGTGCTGATTTAGCAGGTAAACTAATGTGGTGCAAGTCGGTATATTCAGTTTGGTTGAAGCAACTGCTGGCAACAGCAAGCATGGTAGGTATTTGGTAGTCATGCTTTGGTCCTCATGACTTTTCTTGCTCCTTGAGCAATGTTTGAACACCTTATTGGCAGGTTTCTGTTTGGCTTCCGTAAAGAGCTGCAACTGTAGCCAGCTTGTTTTGCTAAATAGTGGGCCCATGAAAGGGCATATTTGTTTGACTGGCCAGTTCCAGCAGCAAAGGCGGTGGCTGGTCTGTTGTTTGACTGCCTGGAAGACTTGCGTTGTCATTTGCAGCTGGGCGCGGTGTGTGTTTGTTTAAGCACCGCCTGCCCTTGCTTGAGATGACCCGTGTGGGTTTACAGCACCAAGCGTTCTAACGATTCAGTGCCCGCCCTCCTTTGTATTTTTGGGGACTGGCCCAGTCCTTCCACTTACTAGCATGTGTCCACAAGAGAAAATGCAGAATCAGATCCACCTTGCGTGGGATGTTCAACCTGGTTGGGTGTGAATCGCTGGCCGTTTTCTCCGTACGAGAAGTTTTGACCCTGGCAGGTTACTACTTCGGCACAGGTGAGGAGGGCCTGGGCTACTACCGGGACCTGAGGCAGCGGAGGCGGGCCGGATGGGTGAAGTTCGTTGGGTTCAAGAAAATTATGTTGGTCAAAATTAAGCCACCAGGAATTGGACCGCAGGTTTGAATGTCCATGTTTCCACTTACCAGGGCACGCCATTGTGGGGTTACCCCATTTTTGACCCATTCCCATTTGTTGTTGAGGGGGCGAGGGACGTGTCGTGTCCATCGTTTTGATTCATCTCCATTTTGGGGTGGGGGGGAGAGGTCACACGGGCAGCGTATGTTTTCTTGTTCAAGGGATGAAGGCACACATCTTGGTCGTGACTTTTTTTTGCAACATGGGAAGGCGATGCCTGCAGTCCGGCCCCACAAGGGCTGGCAGCCTCACTGCCTTCCTGAATTCGTTCCTCCCCCTTGTCATTGCCTCAAGCCAACATTTGCTGATTGCTGACTTGCCAGACTGCAGCTTAAAGGAGATAGCTCGGCTTCCGTATGCCCTGACAAAGGCACGGGTCCCTGTTTACTTTCAATGCAACGTTTGTGTGTCTCATTCATGTTGCTTCTGTTATTTTGGTGACTAATCAGGGCAATCCGCAGGAGGTTTAGGACCCTTCTAAGAACCTCTGCCAACAGAGCGTTTGAGAAGTTGGGACCCCCGCGCGGTTCGCAAAGGGACTCACTTTCTCGGACCCCCCGAGGCCAGACAGACCGGTCAAGCCCCCGGAGCCGGTTCCTCCGGCGGGGCCGCTGGTAGAGGAGGCCTGGTCCAACCGATGGGCTCTTCCAGAAATCACAAATCCCCAAAGGGCACCAAGACCTGCATGTGTTCTCTTTTTTTTTTAACTTTCATACTCCTTTGTTTGTAAGCTTTTCCATGGTCAAATGTCTCTGGGTTACACCGCTTGAATGAGAACAAGTTCCAGACATATGAACACGGTGTTTCATCCAGACGTCATTATCTGACCCATTTTTTGAGACAAATGGACCCTCTGTGACCCGTCCCAGAGGCAAGCCATGTAAAGGTGAACTCATGATGGGCCAAGGCCAAGCGTTCCCCAATCTCGTTCCACATGGGACCCCCCCAAAACCTGCCTTAAGAAAGCACATATGGTTGTTCTGTAATCGCGTTTTGGAGAACCCCTTTGTTCGCGGGTCCGTGTCGATTTGCAGGCGGGGAGCCTTTGGACAGCGAGAACATGTGCATAACCAGGTACCACGAGCGAACTGTGATTCAAGTCTCGCTTGTGGTGATATTTTGGTGGCTCCTTCGATGTGCCCCTTTGAGTGGCTCAAGATTGCGCTGCCCTTGATCATGGGTGTATTTTCACGCACTGCTAGTTGTAGATGGGTGAAGATTTAGCACTTCCAACAAGCAACATGTTTTGCCAGACAGCATCCTGCTCTAAGCAGGCGAGAGCCTTCAGGGCGGCATTTGGTGCAGGATGAGAGTGTGTTTCAATCCGTCGATCACTACAGCTCCAATTTTTTGGGACGGCATAGGGACGCTTTGTGCCCCCATGCCTGCTTGGAGAAGGAAGCAACATGAGATGTGATGGACGGGGGGGGGGGGAATTACTGAATGAACAAGAGCTGACTAGGAAAAGGTCGAGTAATGAACCGAGTGGTCCCAACACCCCTACTGCACCCTCGCCGACTCCCTCATTGTTCTCTTACTATTGTATGGAAGAGGGGCAGAGATGCAGAGATGCAGAGATGCAGAGGGGCGGGGGGTGGGGGTGGGGGGGACTGCTGAGATAGGCCTCTCTCCTGCATGTAGTTTTTTTGGGGTAAAAGGAAAGCCAGACGTGGTGCCGTGCTTTTTCCTTTTGAAGGGTTCCCCTTGATAAGGCCCAACAAAAAGCGTGCCAGTTCTCCCTTGGTCGGGGGGCTCCGACATTCTTCCCGGGGATGCAGGTGGAGCCTCGCTATGCCGAGCTCCCGGCCTATGCCGCGCGATATTTGGAGGAGCCGTGGAACTCCCTCGTTCGGACTTGACGAAGTTAGGCTCATGGCCCTTTCTTGGGTCGCAGTCACGGAGCATCGCATCTTCTTGTCTTGAAAGTGGCAAAGTAGAAGTAGGGATGGCCCACGTTGGTATCGCAGGAAGGGCAATTGTCCACAATCACGTTCTTGTTCGTTTTTGCATGTTCAAGGTTCTGAAAGCATTTTCCAGATGGTTTCACGCAATGTAGTGCATGGCATGGCTGATCGACAGTTCAAAAGTCACGCTGGACACCTTGAAGCCACTCACCGCCTCTTCTGTTGAGGTCCAAGGCCCACACTCCCGCCAAATTATTTGGGTCAAGGGGGTGCTTCTGGCAATCTGCGCTCCTGAACCATTTGTGCGTTCAATGGCTCAACTTCGCTCGTTTCTTGAACGGAATCCGTGGTGCTGTGTCACGGCGCGGGTGTCGCGGCGCGGCTCAATCCTCAGGAGGTGGACGCCCTATCCATGCGGCTCCCAGCGGAGGAGGCGGAGGTGGTGAAGGAGGAGAAAAGGGATTTGGTGGCTGTTCTTTGCCCGGTGGTTTGCTTGACTGCTAGTGGGTTGGATCTTTAGACTTTAACATTGATTGAATTCAAGTTGGGTTTTCCACTAAACCCCCCAAAAGTTGTCAACTTTTTGCAGGGGGGTCAACAGCAACCAAGTTTGGATGCAAAGTCAAATCCGATGCGGCAGCCTACAAAATGCAAAATCCATTAGTTTTTTTTTTTTTTTTTTTTTTTTTTTACGGGGAAACCACAAGAGAGTGAACATATGTATTTTCTCCGGACCCAGCATTGAGGTACCCAACTTGGTGTTTTTGCAAATGTAAACAACAAGGAACCTATGTTAAACTACCCTGACCCCCTGTTTGACACACAGTCTGCAAATTGTGATTATTCCGCCACCCTCAAAGCACTGCGTGTCATGTTGCGGGGGAACCGCATATTTTGACCGCCGAAGGTAAGATCGGGAGATGCCGTGCAACTCCCGTTGGCCAGACTGTTCCTCAGCGGGTGTGTTTGGAAATGGGCGTGGCCAAAAATGGTTCATCCCGTTTTGTGCAGGCAAGCAGGACATCCACTGTAAGATCAGGCCGCCTGATTCTTGGAAACACACAACTCGACCGGTAGTCCTTGCCGACTTGTGGTGAGCTGCACTGTGCTTCCATACAAAGGGTTGGAAAGGCAAGCGCAACCTCACTGGCTGACCTTTTTAATTCCTCATTTTCCCACAATATTGAGGGAAACTGTCCACAGATTTGGGCCAGAGAGCAGCATGGGAATTATGAGCGCTTCAGCACTCGCATCTTTGTTTGAAATTATTTTGAACTGGGGGGGGAACTGAGGTAGTGTGAACGTTTAGTCCTTGTCCTGCACAATTTGCGCAGATAGCTTTTGTCCTTGAAGTTGAAGTGGCTGCGGTGTTCGCAAGGCGGAATTCACGCTGGCACGAATGTTCCCACCCTTGGGCTGATGTTCGTTCGGCTGGCTTTTGCCAGACAAGCCAATGGGCAAACAGGCCGTGGCCACGATGCTAGGGATCATTGGAAGTGTAGATTGGGCGCCCAATGCAGGCTCTTGCAGCAGACGCGCAGACGAGATGATGATTTCATGATTTCCGTTTCCCAAGATGGGGCCTGAAGATGCCTCAAGGCTTAGTTGCAGAAACCCATCTTTGGGGCCTGAAGGCTTAGTTGCTTAGTTCCAAGAAGGAGGGGTGGGATCCTATGATTCTACCCATTTCGACCGTCAGGAGCCCAGCTTGGAGTATCGCTTGGGTCGGCAGAACCTCCTGCTGCGCATAGCCCTGGGCGAGGACAGCGGCATGCTGGCAACTACTGCAGATCTCACTCTCTGAGTTCATGGACTTTCAGAACTTTATAAGCTTTCTGGGAAGATCTTTTGTGTGGCAAACAAACAGTTGGGACCTTTTTTTTGGCCCTCTCCACTCAAAAAGTGAGGGATGCGCAAAGTGGACTTCGCTCCAGTTGCTACCAGGACTCCTAGCCTTTCATTCACCTCACCCGGTGCAGCATTTGGTTCATGCAGTATGTTAAGGTTAAATCCCAAATCCTCCTGCATGGCACGCGGATATTCAACACGCGGTTTTCCCTGAGTGGTTGGGCTGGGTCAAGATGTAAGCGGATTGATCCACAAGTCTGGGCTCACCAGCTTGCGGTAGGGCAGCGAAAAACCGAGTCGAGGGAGCGAGCTGCGGGAGAGGGCTGCGAAGAGCTGGAAGGGGGGGGGTCCTTTTTTGGATATTCATGTGGGTATAGTTGCCTCCCGAAACCCGCCCTGATGTTTGGAAAGAGGGCACGCTTGGGCCTGTTGTTTGACTGTTTCACGGTGTTTTCCCTTGTGAGTTACAAGTTAGAAGGGATGGCCGATGGACCACATTGCTCAAATCGTATCCCAGTTGTTCAGCGGCACCCTGGCTTCTGTCTTTTTCGAGGTTGCTTCCCCACTAACAAACGAATGGTCAACCCCAAAACGGGTCTCCTTGTTCCACCAGCGCAATTGCCGGCCTTGAAGCTGGTTGCTTTTTTGATCGACAGGAAGACGCGGCGGACTTGCGACTCAGCCTCGTGGGGCGGCGCCTGATGATCTCCTTCTGCTCGCGGTGCCTTGGCTTTGAGCACTGCCTAAAAGTTTTTTTAAGTGTACGACTGATTGGAGAAACCTGCTGCAGTGGCTGATGTGCGCACGCATACACAAAGAAAGCAACCATTGCAATGAGTTGAATTGGCTTTGGAGGGCTTTCGTCAGATTTGGCTCGGAGTGGCCATAGTCGATGCGAGGCCCGCTCAAGGCGTGGAATCGCAACATGAGAGCGAGTGGGTGAGTTTGTGCGTCGGCATCGTCCCTTTGAGGGTTGGGCCCGGTTACAGGAACCAATCTATGGAGTCGTGCATTTTTCGGGACAATTCCGGAAAATGCCCAACTCGATTCTTTAGCTTTCCGCAATTGTCTCCCTCACAAGGCCCTAACTTTCCTTGCTATTCTTGTTGAATCATTCTTGGAAGAATCTCCAAAGTGAGGTTGCTGTGCCATCTTGTGCCAGCTTCCGAATTGCACTTGAGGCTCGAAGTTGTCAACATCCGGTTTGGGTTGACCCCGTTCGTTCGGATGAGATCCACCGATGGTTCGGATCCATGCTGGCCATCCATCCATGCCCTTAAGGTGTTTGAGGTAAATCTCCATGGACAGATCGAACCGCTGAGGGTCCCTGACTCTCAGGATCAATGGAGGATCCGGTTTGCACAACGCAAAAGCTGAGTCTGAGGCCCTCAGTTCGCTAAGCGCCCTTTGCCAGCCGGGGATCCATTGGTTGCATTGGACGGACCTGCCAGGGCTGTCATTGGTGAGCACTGGTTCGAAGTCTGAAATCGCATGCTTGACAGGCGGGACCTAGAAGAAACCCTAAAAAAGACACCCATGTGTCCATTGGACGGGTCACCTGACTTCGCGCGTCCAGTGCAACACGAGTGCTCAGAGTGCGGAGCCGAATCTCGTGCGCTGACTAGTCCGCAGCTCGGCACGGAGACATAGCGCTATACCAAGCTCATAGTCAATATTCGTGCTATGTGGGGGTGTCTCTGTTGGATTTGGCCCAACATGGCTTCAGTGTTCCTTTTGGTGTGCCTTTCAAGCCACCAACACAAAGTGCTCTTGAGAAAAGACACACCTATCACTACTGAGGGCCAGAGACCATCATCCTATGGCACCCCCATGGCTTTAAATCAGCATTGATACGGGCCAGTGGTCCAGTAAACCATCTGGAAGCTGCTGGATTGCCCACCCTGCTCTGCCAGAGGTAAGTCTTGGTCCAGCCATTTAGAACGGTGACGCCGTGACAGCCTCAGCACATTGACAGCAAGGCCTCGTAATGACTGTTGATCAGCTTGGACCTGAAACAAGCTGATGCCTTTCAGGAGAACGCAGACATATCCCGCGCCAAGCAGCCAGTTGGCTTGGGGCACGACGTAAAGCTTCCTTCTCCGACCCGCAGACACATGGATGACTAGTTGAGATTGTTGTCATGAAGTTGTGCTTGCAGAACACTATTCTCCTGAGAAGCAAAGCTTAGCAGAAGCTGCACAGCTATCAACTCACACGTCCGAAACTGCTTCGCCTGACGTGTCTAATTCATGAAGCCGTTCGGAGGCGTCTTGGCTGTCCTACAGAGTGGGTCCCTGTGCGCCATTTCTGTAGGAGGGTAAGGCATCCGTGTCCTTTCTCTCTCCTTCTCCCTCTCCAACTTAACCCCTTCTTCGGACTACTGGACTTGCAACCCTGGTCGGCGAGCACCATTCCCCCGTCAGTAAGTAACACCCCTCGTAGGTAATTAACCCTGTTGGTAAGTGAACCCCGCACAAAAAAAAAAAAAAAAAACTAAAAACTCCAAGGCCGCAAGTAGTGACAGGTATGTTGCTTGCCGCCTGGAGTTCTTACAGGGCAATTGTGGAATTGGCTACCTGAGGCCTTTGAAGAAGACTATGGTGCTCCCAAATCCTTCTGTCATCTTTGGTCCAAGTGCCTTGTGAGAGTGTACCTTGACCTGTTTAGAGTCCCCAAGTACATCCTTTGCACCAATTCTGGGCGATTGGAACGGCTCAGGACGCTTTCTCGCGGCAATGTTCCGGAAGCTGGTGACTTTGGTCAGCCTGGCGGCGGTGCATGGCGAGCCTTCCGAGGCTGAGCTGATGCAGGAGCCGCGGCAGGGAGGCCAATTCGTGGAGCCGGGTGCCCTCAGAGACGTTCGGGCTTGAAGCACGACATGTACCAGCTTTTGGGCGGTTTTTGCTTGCAAATCATGTGGTTTTCGGATGTATCCTTTCAACAAAGCCTTGGATGTTGCATGGAAATGAGTTCCATGTGTTAATTCTAGGGGACACTTCCCCATTCTTTCCAGGGATCCTTCTTTTCAGAAAACCGTCAGAACCCCGGAGAAAAAAGCAACTGGTGGTTGAAAAGAACGCTGGTTGATTCAAGAATGGACAAGGAATCAACCCCTGAACTACCCCAGAAACCAATTGGGAGGGTACCTCGCACCACCGATTACTTGGTGGGAGGCTGAACCCTGCAGATCCACCCCTCTCCACTCGATCCGCGCGGGGCTCGGGGCTCGGGACAGGAGTTGACCATGCTGCAGCAGGCCGTCGCGGAGCAGCAGCGCACCATCCTGGCCCGGGCGAAAGAAATACTCTTCGACTCGGGCCTGTCCTGTGGGTTGTTTCTGTCTATTTAGTTTTTTTCCCCTGGGGGCAAGAGGTGTTCTCTCTTCCTTTTTTTCTTCTTTTGTTTTTCCGAAGAAAGCCGTTTTGGATGTTTTGGTTGGTGGCCTGGTTCCTGAAAATGATGAACCCCATCGTTCTGAACCATCACTGAAGAATTGGGATGAGTGGCATTTGGTAAAGTATCCAGTCTATGATCAATTGGGGAGAGACTTGTGGGGACTCCTCAAGTTTCCCGCAGGGCGAGGATGTATTCTCACAGCCTGAATTCCGTTCGCCTGCGGGAGGCTCACTGACTGCTGGAAAAACGAGTGTCCCGCACAAATGCTTCGTAATCGTCCATTTGCCTGAGAAGATTACTTTCCCCCTACTACTGGACAAATTGTCTTATTCTTCCAGAAGACTTAAGCAACGGGAGGTGCGCGTTGCGAGAGCAGCAAATTGTTTTGATTGAACCCAGGGGCTGGCAAGTCAAACAGTCAAACACGCGGCCCTTCCCATTCAAGCACCACCGAGCTGATCACGAGGCCCTTTGGTGGCGTCCTTTGCTTTAAGCTGCGTGGAAAACATGTTTCTTTCTCTTTCCTTTCTCCCTGGCAGGGACGAAGCATTTGTATGGGCGGGGTGGGGTAGGGGAGTGGGAGGTGATGGGCAAGAGTGAGTGGATGGCTGGGTCAGTTTGTCTATTTGTTTGATTGTTCGACAGCGTTGCGTATGTTTGTATCGTGATAGTTTTCTATTTGTGTAGGTGTGTGAACTGTTTGTTTGTCTGTGCGTGTGTGTGTGTCTGTCTATGTGTTTTGCTATCAGGGTTTCTATCAGATTTGTGTTTTGTGTGTCGTTGTTTTTGTTTGGCCTTGTTTTGCAAGATTGGGGCTCACAGATCGGAGGCAAGCAAGGTTGCGGTTCATCCTGAACCAACAATCAAATGTCAGCTGAGTCAGCTGTTACGTGCGGACCAGCCGCAAACACACATTTGTTTTTCTTTTGCAATCCTTCCCAGCTCCTTTGGGCAAGGGAGGTTCAGGCTCCAGTGGCCAGGATGCACTTCACCGACGAGATACTTCCGGCTTAGGCATTGCACTTTTTTTTGCTGCAACTTAATTAAGCATTGACGCTCACCCTGTGCAAGGTTGCAGTGCTTTACAAGTTGGGTGTTGCAATCTGCCATCGCCGCAGGATCAAAAAGCGGAGTTGGAAGAGTACATGGACCACTCCCGACGCCTGCAAGTCTCTGTGAACGAGACCTACTACAGCAACACGATTGCAAGCCTGCAGGCCACAGACTACGGCTTCACCGGCGCCATTGACTCGGCATGGCTTTGTCTTTGCGGAGCCCTGGTCATGTTTATGCACGCCGGCTTTGCGATGCTGGAGACCGGCAGTTGCCGTGCCAAAAATGCATCCAACGTCCTCATGAAGAATCTGGTGAACGTTTGCGTTGGCACCCTGGGCTGGTGGAGCCTCGGTTGGGCCTTCGCCTACGGGGCAGAGGCTAAGACAAACGGCTTCATTGGCGCCAGCGGCTTCTTCGGCCTGGACTTCTACACGCAGGATGCTACCACAGGAGTTATCACCCCGGTGACCTGCAACTCCGACGGCTGCCAGAGCACCATGCTGAGCTGGTTCTTCCAGTGGGCCTTTTGCACGGCAGGGGCGACCATCGTGAGCGGAGGGGTGGCAGAGCGTGTGAAGAGCCCCACCTATGCCGCCTACGCCTTCTGCATGACCACCTTCATCTACCCCGTGATTGTGGCCTGGTCCTGGGGGGGCGGCTGGCTGAATAGTATCTTCGATGTGGGCTACATGGACTTTGCAGGCAGCGGCATTGTACACCTCACTGGGGGTGTCAGTGCGCTGGCGGGCACGGTGGTTCTGGGCCCGCGCAGCTTGAAGCAGAACTAACTTCGCTTTAGAGTGATGATGTCAAACACTGTGAAAAAAAATCACCCTGTTCGCATTGAGCCGAAACGATTTAGAGGCACTTATATTTTCTATGACACCTGTAAATTTCATGCACTCCTTGGGTTAGTGAAAGGCTCCAGGCGGAGTCCCCCTTTGGGCAAGTGACCTAGCAGAAACGGAAGCCTTCGGATGGAAGATGCGAAGCTGACGGAAGCTGGCCGGAACTTTTTTCGCAGAGCACGCTTCAGCGTGAAAACGGCAGAAAACCGAGCAACGGCAAGCCTGATTCCACGGTGGGCATAATCAAAACAACGAGGTGCTGACCTCTCACTAACTGGTTCTTTTACTAAAGTCTACACTATTCATACGGTTGATATATGAACAGTTTCCTGACCACCAGGTCACCAACAGGTGCCAACAAGGTCTCATGTCAAGTGGAGTCTTGTCGACGTTGTCGCTGTGGCGCACGTGACGCATGTGCGCGTTTGCGCACTGTTGTTCAGGCGGTGAGTCTCGCAATGCTTTTCCATGCAAGCCAATGGCAACGGGAATTTGCCCACCAATGTGCTTTCCCGCAAACCCATGGGAATTCGCCCACCAGTTTGTTTTCCGGGCAACCCCGTGGGAGTTCGCCCATGTAGGTTCCTTATGCCGAGGCAGCGGCAGGTCGTTTTGCCGGTTTCGCCCAAGGTAAGGGACGCTTCGTGAACCCTGAGGAGTTCGAGGCACAGCCGGGCTCGCGACTGCGCTTGGCTGCTCAGATCCGGAAACGGTTTGTTGGGTCCAGGAGAAAGCAAAAGCAAATCGTGTCGGTCTAATCATTTGCCAGACCCAACTCTCTCGAAGTGCGACAGGGCACCTGGATACCTGCGGTTGAAACTGCGCCCCTTCCTAAGATAGCACATGTCACGCCTTGGGTACACGGTATTCGGCCCATGTCTTTCGCGCGCGGTTGGATCCTGGGCTTGTAGAATCAGGGCCTTTGAAAGCTGTGTTTGGCACGTATAAATCACAGATGAGCGCAACCCCTTGCTGAGACAGAACAGGTGCGCAGGGATCACCGGACTAAAAAGGACGATGAAGCGTGAGATCTAGCCACTGTTGAAAACCAGCTTTATGTTGAGTTGCCTTGTCAGGTTGCCCCTTGACCAAGGAGAATACGGTGAACCCCACAAAATTACCTCGCTGCTTGTGACTGGGGCAGTGGCTGTGACACGTCCATTGGGAGCAAAATGTGTCAGGCCCACAACCTGCCCCTGGTCGTCTTGGGCACCTTTGCTCTGTGGTTCGGCCCGGCACCCCAATTTCCAGGTTCCTTACGGGTTGTGGGCAAACCCAAATCAGGACTTCGGTATACTTCGGTCAAATTCCCACTTTAGGGTTGTTTTAAAGGGAAAACCAAAGGGGAAAGAGCTTATGTTTGGGGGTTCCCTCAAAACGAGATACCCCCACATTGTCAAACTCCTTGAGCCCTCGGATTGCAAATCGAGTTCATTTGTAGCATCACCTGTCGGATCCCGAATGGCCAGCTATATGGCTACTTCCATTTGCTTAATATCATTCGTTATTTCCTTGTGGTGGTTAAAGGAATCTAGCACTAGTGGAAATATATTTTGCATTTTTCCAAGGGGCCTAAGCAAATGGAGGACTATGTGACTATATGAGTATGTGTTTGATGGTTTCATCTACCTGAGTGATTTGTATATGGCAACTGACTATGAGTAACCACGGCCATCAAGAGCCCTGATCAGGCCATGAGTTTGCCCTGGCTCCCCTTACCATAGCTCGCATATTGACGTAGAGGTAGAGGGCATATCCAACTATGAGGGCGGCTGCGATTTCTTTCATAGTTTCAGGGACTATGCGCAGTCAGATAACTACTAAGTGAGGCGTCGATCAAGCCACAGGGAGGGAGTTAGTATGTGACGCACCCAGTGGTATCCGCTTGTGCCAGGGTGAGTTTGCGCACTGCCCACGCCACAGACAATTTTTCGCGAGAACTGGGGCGCTCTGTGACTCACCGTTCTCCCTTTGTCGTGAGCGAACAAAAGCACAAACAATAGCAGTTATAACTGACCTATAGGACCAATTCGCCAGTCATGAAGGTCGCTCCCTTCGGAACGTCTTTCCGCTTGAGGATGAATGTCATCAGTTCAATCATTGCAATTTTGCGGAACACACACACACGGACCCAAGGAGGCATGTTGGTCTATTTTTTTGTCAGACCAGTTACTTTCCACCCAGTATTTCACCTCGACGTTGCGCTCCAAGAGTCTTGAGCCGGTTGTCGGGATGCAACTCTAAATTGCCAGGGATTGAGGTCTGTGTTCCCAAACAGCCTCCTGAGAAAGATACTCCGCTGGGCACAGTGAGTCGCGGCTCGGAACGCTTGGCCGGTTTGAGTCAGCTTGTCCACATCATTTTCGCAACGTCTATTTTAAGCTGTGCTGCCATCCAAACTTCGGATGAATCAGTGCTTCTAGCCTTGAGATACCCAGGCTGGTATGGATTCAACCCGGGCTCCACGCTGAGCATGAGCAGCGGCAACATGGGTGCCCTGGCGGCGCAAGTGGCGATGAACACCACCCTCTCCGCTGCCACGGGGGGGATCATGGTCTTCCTCGCCAGGTGCTCCGTGATTTTGCCGGGCGGGTCAAGAACGAGTCTTTTTTTTGCTGGATCCGGGTTTCGAGACAATGAGCAAGGGTCCCATGCACTAATTATGTTGTGAGTATTTTGTGTGTTGCTTTGGCCATTTGCCAGGTACGCCATCTTCGGCAAGTACGATGTTGGAGGTCTTTGCAACGGCACCTCGGCCACTCCAGAGGCTGCGTTGATCCTTCACGATGCCGAGTCAAGCAGGAATCGAGTCGAGGAATTCTCTCGACTCCAGGTGGGGCAGTTTGCATCATTGAATCACTGCTTGCTTTGGACCCTGTGCGTGAGCATCATCTTGCATGGTGGCCCTTTGCCCTCTACTTGTGCGCGTGCCTTTGTTTTTTTGAGGGTACCCTTTCACCTTGGCTTTCAAGGGCAAACCAAAGAGGAACTGACATGTTTTATCCATTTTGGGGAATTCCCCTGTTTCGACACCCTGAGCCAACCGCAAGGCATTTTGGCCGGGCTGGTCTCAATCACCGCCGGCTGCGGCAACATGGAGTCGGGCTGCGCGGTTGCCACGGGCTTCGTTGGTGCGCTCGTCTACCAAGGCGGGAAGGGCAGGTCAGATACGGGTGTCATTTTTTGGGGGAACCCCTTTAAGCATGTTCCTTACTTAGGTTTTGAGGGAAAACCATAGGAAACAAACCAGAGGTAGCCCTGCTTGAAGAGACAATCCTATCTCAAGGCCAACTGGCGGTGGGCAATCCGAGCAGCGCCAAAACTTCCATGGGCTCGTTTCATGTAGGGTGCAGTAAGAGCCACGCACACCTTTGTAAGCAAGATAGAACCAAAAAGTTAATGGGATTTGGGCTCTTACATCATCACTTGCCTCGCCCCTCAACCGCACCCGGGAGTTAACCCTGGCAACAGCATGAGGACCTGTCAAACGTGGAGAATCAAGGACTTTCCCTGGCAAGATTGAATGACATGCCGGGAATTGGCAGCTGGATGGAGCAGTCAAGAGCTATTCCTGGGGTACCTGCGAATCGCGCGTCGGAACCATTCAGGAAACTGAAGTCTGATTCGCGTTTGAGCGCAGCCCGCAGCTCATAGTTTCCTTCCTTGGTAGGGATGAGTGTTTGCAGCATTCACCAACAATTCGTGACTTTGCTTCAAGTGGCTGTGCAGTAATTACAGCGGGAAGCAACGGACCAAGGAGGTTGATTTGGATGCAGAGCTTCTGAATTCGTTCTTCTGTTGGCAAGGTCAGCATTTAATTTCATGCAGGGATGAGATGGTTGTTGGCCAACAGTTGGCAACAGCTCCCCAGTTTGGCTCGATTTTTTGTTTTGCGCAGAGGGTCCAAGTATGTCGAAGTTCCGATCAAGTGATCAGCGGTTCGTCCTGGGCAGGCTCTTCCATGCTCCTTCAGAAGCTGAAGATTGACGATCCCGTGGATGCAGTCCCAGTGCACGGCTTCTGCCTCTCGGCGCTGGCTGTTGCAAATGGGCTTGCTTCAAAATAGGTGAAGCCTCACGCGTGGTTTGTGGCTTTAAGCATTTCCAGTAGAGCCGGCGAAGCCGGCAGAGCAGGTACATATTTCAGATTCGGGGGCCGTAATTGCACGTTTAAGATTTATGAACAGCGGCGGCAACTTGTCAAACCGCGCGCTTGGTAAAACTGGAGCCGCGAAAGGCCGGCGAATGGACCGCGAAAGGCCAACGAATTTATTAGTGCCGACGCACGTCTCGCTGATTTGGACTGCGCGGGCTCCAGCAAAAATCCTATTGGAGTCCTGAATGTTGATTTCCTTTGTGCAGGGCCAGACAGTGCTTTCCAAATCTGCTTGCTGGCAAGGGCTGGCCGGAAGCTGCGATTGGACCGCGGTTGGACGGCGATTGGACGAGTTGCACCAGTGAACCCCTGCCCATCCGAGCTACATCACTCCCTTCTTGTTTCCATGAGATAAGACCGCGAAACTCGAAACAGAAGCAGCAGCGACGCCCAACGTTACTGCGCGATTGGAATGTGTGGGACCGCGATTGGCCGGCGATTGGGGGGTCCCCAGGCGAAGTTATGTTCTACAACCCCCAGATAGATTGGTAGATAGACGGGTGGGTTAAAAGATAGAAAGAAGGGAAACAGAGGGAAATGGAAAGAAGCAGAAGAGAAAGATAAGAACAAGATAGATGCCGAAACACGAGAAAGAGAGAGGGAGAGAGTGAGAGACAAACGGAAACAGAACGAAGAATATCAAGATGAAGAAAAAGAGTGAAACAAAGAGACTTGGGAGATAGATAGAGAGAGAGAGAGAGCGAGGGAGCGAGAAACAGATAATAAGAGACAACCCGACCCAAACTCTAACATTGTTGAATTGTCCCCATCTATCTATCTACCTACCTATCTACCTACCTACCTACCTACCTATCTATCTTCTATTTCTCTGCCGATCTATACGCCTCTGTTTAGCAATGAATCAAGCATTCAATCAAATTAGCTATGTCTACCTGTCTAAGCTAATCTAATCAATCTGTCTATCCTATCTATACTCTATCCTGTCTATCGTATTTATGTTGCCTCTATTCTATATCTATCTCAATATCTATATCTGGATCTCTTTCTCTATGTCAATCTATCTATCTATCTATCTATCTATCTATCTATCTATATCTGTCCATCTCTCTATTTAATCTATCTATCTATCGTATCTACCTATTGTCCCCATCAATCCACAAATCTCACTGTTTGTCTGTCTGTCTGTCTGCCTGTCTGTCTGTCAATTTATCTACACATCTATCTACCTGTCTATCTGCCTTTGTCCCTACATCAATCTATCAATCCATCTATCTATCTATTTATGTAGCTCTCTCTCGCTCTCTGTCTCTCTCTCTCTCTCATGTCTCAATCCGTCTACACATGCGAACACTTGTTCTCGCGTGCGTACTCTTCTCTTGTCACCTTTCTCTTCTAAACGTCCTTTGGCCGTCAAGGCGCAAGTCCTGTGAGTGAGAGTTTTCGAAAGTGCTTGAGAGAAATCCGAATCAGGGAGCCTCCGCAATCATACGGCAGTTCCCTCATGGCTCCCCGGCAGGCGCAGCACTTTGGAGCACGTTTCACCGGAGCACTGATTTGAGTAGCAGGCGCTGCACTCAGAGCGACCCGCAGGAGCATTGAAGTTCGTGGCAGGCGCAGGACTTTGGAGGGTAGAAAGCTAGACAGGTAGAGAGGCACACAGACACATAAATGAGCAGGCCGATTTGTTGACGCAAAGATGGATAGATAGGTGCGCAGAAAAAGATACTACTCGGCTTTGTTGATGCAGTTGATTGTTTACAGATGTGAATGAACCGATGGAGAGGTAGATAAAGGTAGATATCGAGCTAGCTGTGATAGATCAATAAAGCAGCGGAAAGAATACGGCAAGAAAGAAAAAGAGCAACAAAGAGAAGGAAGGAAAGCAAAGGAAAGCAGCAAGAACGAAGGAAAGGGAGGCAAGAGTAATGAAAGAAAACAGAAAGCGCAAGAAGGAAATAAAAAGCAAAAGAAAGGAAAAACAAATCAACCACACACAAATGACAGAAAACAGAAGGAGGACGAAAGTGAGAGAGAGCGAGACACACGCA
>CAUJNA010002101.1:698412-773412 GCA_963377175.1 Effrenium voratum | reverse complement strand
TGCATGGGCAAGACTCAAGATTTCAGCCCCATGTTCGCTACAACGTGTCTCTTGTATGTACAAACGAAGCAATCAAAAGTCCCTGCTTCAGGCAGAGAACTCATCATACGGACCCTCACAACCGAGCGAAGAGTGACAGAGCGTGGCTTTTTCCCATGGCCGGCATTGCGTGGCCAGCCTTGCAAGGTCTCTGAGCTCTGAGTGTGCATTCCCCTAGCACAAATTATCCTTGCACATTTCCAGATCCTTCCCTGCTGATACGCTGTGGAGGGGTGTCACCTGACGTTTTCGGCTGGGAACTCCAAATCACCCCTCCTGAGGCAGTTCTAACAGTATCAACCTTTACTATCAAGCTATCACGCGGGGCTGAATGATTACTGACCTTTTGCTCCTATCATGGCTCAACTTGATCTTAAAGCGCATGTTTACGTGTACTCCGGAACTAGGCCACCAGCCCCATTTTGGGCATTCACAGCATTGTGTAGGAGTTCTGCCAGCTGGGGCACTTGCTTGACGATCGAAAGGACGCAGAATGTCGCTCATATGCCCGGCGCATGTCGCATGCCTATCGAGGGCTTCGAAATCTCATTCCAGAGAAGCACACAGCAGCAAGATGACATTGCACAAAGGTTGCCAATGTGTTGCCCGACTGCTGTTGCTCAGGGCCGCTGGTGAGTGATCCAAGTCATTCGGTTTTGTTCTTGTGAACAAAAAGAAACATGGTTGACATTGGAATTTGGATCAACCGAATGCTGACATCAACTGCACGGAGGGCCACATTGAAAATGTCGGCATAAAGCGGGACAGCCTTAAGTGCTCGGCTTCTTGAGTCAAAGCGCATAGCAGACGCCGGGCAGTGAGTGATGTGAGTCCATCCCCCTGCTGGTAGTGGAGCTGCCTCGGGGATGAGCCAAATGGCTTCGCAGACCGTGCAAATTCCTTGCGTGCAAATTCCTTGCGGCGAAGGATACGTCGTGAGGTTGGCAGTCTGCTGGTGTAGGCCGGTGCCCAAATGTTTAGCTTGCAGCAAGGGTTTGCACATTGTCCGATTCTTACGCCAGTATTCCCGAAGAGGTACGCAGCCTGCCCAATATGCTTGGCGCATACACGCAAAACCCATTTGGACATGTTGGTTTCTTAAGGATTCTAGTAAAGCCTACGCCATATTAGAACCAAAAGTCAATGGGTTTTGGGCTCAAATTGGGGGCACGGAATCCAGCGACCCATTGAGAGGCAACTTGGCCTGAAAACATGCCAACAGGCTTGCCAACCCTCACCGCGCCAGCTGAACAAAGTGAGCGTTCATCGGAGGCGCCGGGACCCCCAACGGCTGTAAATTGGTTAAGTGACCTTGGAAAGGCTTTTGGGGGCCCTTGCAAGCCATGGGGGGGGCTAGCAAATACTGGTTTTGTTCAAGTGGGACCGAATTTAATGGGTAGTGCAACTGAATGTGAGATTCCTGAAGGTATCACACGACAAGACCAACATCATCCAGAACTTTCTCTTCGGAAACTCCTTCGTCCACGCTGGTATTGCATCTGTTTTTGTGGGGTTTCTTGACAAGTTTGACATGCATCGGTGTTTTTGCCCTAGGCATGGCAGGCATGGCCAACTCTGCGTAGACACATTTCCAGCAAGCTGGTTCTCATTTGTTTCCTGCGCAAGCGCCATCCCTCATGAGTGGTCCGTGAAACAGCCCAACCGGCAATCAACTTGCTGGTGCTCAATAAGGAATGAGTTGGAATGCCCCCTATAAACCATCCAACTAGTGGTTTCCTGTATGGGGATTTCTGGGTAAACCATCCAACTGGTGGTTTCCGAGGGGACCAAAGCCTGGGTTCATTCCATTTCTCATTCCCTGCCTATCGCACCAACAAGCTTTGGAGGTTGGAACGAACTGGCGCGAGGCGGGTCGGAGCCCTCCCGGTGGCGCCGGCGGAGTGTGAAGCGGAGCCTCTGCGGCGCTGCTTGGCTCGGATCGAACGGGCAAGGCCCTGCTTGAAGGGTACGTCAGGTACGTCAGGTAAGTGGGTGATATGATTGATATGCCCATGAGAGAACAAACAAAACCAGAAAGTCAAGCCCAGATCCAGTTCAGGCTGAAACATGGCACGACGGGGATCAAGAGGCTTGTAGTTCAGGAGGCTGAAACATGGCACGGGGATCCCTTCAGGCGTGCTTTGCAGGTGCCCTTCAGGCCCGGAAAGCGGAATGCGAGTGGCTTGCGGCAAAGCGGCGTGGGGCAACCCTCGGGATCCATGGGCGTTTTTTTTCTCCCGAAAGCCACAACGAGATGGAGATCGTCGTCGTTTGTGCGGCAGTTTTTCTTTCCGGACCCCAAGTTTTCTGTGCTTGCCTGTTTCCGATGTTTTTGTTTCTGAGGGCTTCCCGGCAAAAGGCCTAACCCCGAAGAGGGTTGTGTTTTCTGCTTCACTTCCTGGCTTTTCTGTCAGTTTCTGCTTGAGGCTGTCGACCTCAAGCAGAGCAGCGCAGAGGTCACAGGCGAGTGCGACGTGTTGGGCGTGGTGTGACTTCGCGTGAATGGAGAGCTGATACTCCGGCAAAGCAAATCCCAAGCGTCACGTGCAAGGACTGGGATGGTTGTTTGCCATCATGGGAGGGGAGCAGGAGAGGTGCCCACAAACCGTGTTGTCGTGTTTGTTTGCAGGTGTCCTACGTCACAGTGCTTGTCCATTGTTCAAGCCCTCTAAACCACCTGTCAGGCACCGGTCACTGATGCCTTGACCTGCCACTGTTTTGGGAACACGTTTGGAGAATGACTGGAGACGGGGAATCCAACTCAGAGAATTGCTTATTTGGAGCCAGGTTTACTTGCACAACCGTGGTTGAACAAGTCTTTCTTTTCTCAAAGAGGGCATCTACACATTTGATCAGATCCTCATTTGCTTTTAATACTCAAGAGGGAGCAACGGATGAGCCCTGGATATTGCAGTGTTTGCCTGAGCTGTTGGGAGGATGTGACATATTGTGATCCAACGCTTTCGTATGCGCCGCATGTCCTCATGGCAAGAGTTTCAGGAAACCACTAATTGGTGGTTTGATTTGAACACCTGGTTCTTGCAGAGGGTCACTGGAACGCCCTTCCTTAGCCACCAAACCACCAAATTGGAGGGAAGCTGAGTTTTGTCAAGGACTCCACACATGGCCCAGAATCAAGCATATCAGTTTTGCTTGGGAACGAAAACTGGTGTGGTTTCTCTTGTCGTTTTGTCCCCCAATTTGGGAGCGATTTCGGCCCTTTTGACCTGCTTGAATTTAACACTGTTTGAGAGATTGAAGGAACGAAGCTGCAATTTGGTCTTACTTAAACCCTTAAGAGGTACAATCCAAACTTCCAGCTAGTGGGCAAATTGTCGTGCTAGTGCTCAGTAGGGAATATCCCCCAAGATTTGTTTGGGATCTGACGGATTTGTTTTCTTTCTTTTTTGTTTAACAGAAATCAATATAGGATGGATGGTTTGTACAGGTCATTCCAGCTCATTCTTTGCCGAGAACAAGCAACTTGTTTGCTGGGGCCCTTGGCACCTCGGGTACCCAGGGACCCTCTTGTGACAGGCGACTCCCCTCGGGAGCTTCAGGCAAAGGGTGAACCGAGGGAGAGAGGTTCGGAGTTCTCGGAACCCGGGATTTCGTGCCGAAAGAAGAATGGGGTTCTTGAATCTGGGGAGCTTCTGGACTGTTTTGAGTGTCTGGGATTTGTGGGGGTTTCGTGACTTTTGGGAGTCGTTTCTTGCATTTTTGTGGTTCTGGGGAGCCCTTGAAGCTCTCAGGGCTCACCATGTTTTGCTCGCTGGTGCAGCTTGAGGTACTCGAGCCCCACTGGGAAATGGCAACCTTCCAGTGCCACGGGAGCCCTTGGCCAACTCGAATGGGCAGCGCATTGGGACATCACCTTTGGATGCTTCCGTTTGCTGAAATGAATATGTTGTTTTTCTTTCCCTTGTCGGTGTTAAAGAGAATCTATCACTACTATGTATTTTTGATCAGGCTGCTTAAGCAAATGGAAGGTTGAGAGCACTGGATAGTACACAAAACCTGTTCCAGCGCACCCTTGTTGCTCCCTATTTTCTGGTGCCAACTCCTCAGGAAGGACCCCGGAAGGATCCCTTTGTTCTGGTAGGCTCAGTGGGCAACCGGCTGAAAGAGAGCTTGGCCGAATGCGAGGAATCCGGCGTGAGTATGATTGGCCATCCTTTGTTTCCCTCTCTCCTTCTCTCTTTGCTGATTATCGTTATTGTTTATAATCACGGATGAATGTCGCCCCGTGCAAGGCTAGATGTGTTAAGCAACTGGGAACACCCCGTACCTGGAAAATGACCCTTCCCGACTCACCAGGTTTCTTGGCGGGTTGAGCTGCTAGTTCAAGCGGCAGGTTTGCTTGGGCCCCGGCTCGGCATCGAACGAGGAACGTTAAACGTGGAACACTGCGACACCACTCTGAAAACTCGAATACTGTGGTCGGTTTGCCAACCAACTTGTGAGCGATGCTTTGATTGGATTTCTTGACTACTATTCTTGTGAAGAGTTGGGTGATGGGCGGACGCGCGCGGCAGCCAGGTGGTTCTTCGCAAGGCGGTGAGGAATGAGGCCAGGTTTAGCGAAAAAATGGTTGGAATGGGTTTGCCGGTTCCGAAATGGCAATGTGGCCGTGGACGTTAGCACTATCCAAGCGACCGGATTGTTGTGTGTCTCAGTTGTCCAAAGCGAATCGGCCTTTAAACTTCTTGGTTTCCCTTTCTTGGTCCATTTATACCCAGTTGCCCAGTGGGTTGCTTCCGTTTTTTCCTTTTTAGGGTTTCCCTTTAAAGTCAACCAACCAAAAAAGGATGCCCTGTTTTTCCTATGGCCACTGCGCATCTGAGTATATACAGTAAAAGTCCCAAAAGGAAATCCCCATTTCTTCAGGGTACCACTTTAAAACCATGGGAAACCATGACAGAGGAATCATTATCCTTCCAGGGTTTCTTAGGTGGTGCACCTATGCAAGCTTGGCAGGCTTAGCCTCGCTTGCAAGGCTTCACGAGGTTGGGGCCGACTTTCAAGCGAACTCATGCGGAATTTGTCGACTCTGGCCATTGCTTTTGCCATTGCCACCCCAGGTTTGGGACTATGCCTTCGAAAAGACCGAAGCCTGTGCAGAGAAGGAGGCGGCGCTATGCTGTTTTGATTTGCCTAACGCAAAGCCACCCTTTCTGGCGTCTAGCGCCCTCCGTTTTTGTGACACATGCTCTTTTTAATATGCCCGGCCCTGGCGCTTTTTTTGTTGGAGGGGATCAGTTCGCTTCGCCTGGGTTCCGATGAAATGCTCAGCATTACCCCGCCAAAGCGTCCATGGTCCATTTGAACGTCCCATCCCCGTGTTGACCACTGCTGAACGTCCCTTCAAGCAGAGCACCAACTTTTCGGCCTTAGCCCGGCATCTTCTTGCTTCCGACGGGCAGGGACTGAGACACGGAGTGACCCCAAGAAAAGCTTTAGGAGTCCCAAACTGTTGATTCCCAACACCCGGACTCGGTCATTCCCTGCTGAGCACCAGCAAGTCTTCTCGATTTCGCCGAAATGGAAATCAACGCCAGGAGGCGATTGCTCTGGGCTTGCAGGCGGCGCCCGCGTCGGAACCTGCGGAGCTGGAGAGAAGGCAGGGGGTTTTGTCGTGAGCTTGGCAAGGGGGGCCGCACGGAGGAGAGTTGCCGCCGGAGGTTGAGTGATTGCTTCACTGGTTGATTGGTTGGTCGCTTGTTTTTTGTTTTCCCCCTTGCTGGTTCTTAGGGAAGGGAATTCCGGACAGCGAACCCTATAGCTACGTGCTTCACTGGTTGATTGGTTGGTCGCTTGTTTTTTGTTTTTTTTTTTTGTTTTTCCCCCCCCCTTGCTGGTTCTCAGGGAACGGAGTTACGTGCAGGCCAGAGGCGCAGCAGGATGCGCCGGAGGTTGTGGAGGACCAGCGGATGTCCGGGCCGATCTAACGTCTAGGATCGGGCCATCAGTCAGCAGGACACCATGCGGAGGGCAATCACTTGACAGATATGTTTGGCAGCCAAGGCATGCATATCTCATATATTCGTTCGTACATGCATGTATGCATTAACAATAGATTAAGTGCAGCTACATTTGCATGGTTAGACTATGTTAGACTGTTTGATTTGGGGAAGTCCAGTGACCCCCTGTGAGCCTTCGAGGACTCCGCAGAGTTGGACGTGGCGCCTCCTGTGGTGCAGGACAGCACGCAGGACGGGCGTGTCGGGGCCAGGAGTAGGGGATCCCGGTTTTTGCTCGATCTCCGGGTGGTTGGGCTCATATAGGCAGAATTGATCTTCACAAAGGCTTGTTGGACAAATGGTTGGCCCCTTTCTGGGTGCCGAGGGCCGAGGGTTTCATACATTCGCTTTCCATTCAGCTTACGTGAGGGCCCTGCTCTTTGAGTTTAAGCAGGCAATTATGCTGGTTTTCAGCGGTTTTGCTTGGTTACCCGCTGCGAGACTTGAATCGGGGGGGAGAAAAACAACCTTCCAGTGAATCAGCTCAAGGTTCCTACTTGCAGCTCTTGTGAGGTGGCACACGCTTATTGCCACAGGCGCCAGTGCGGCAAGTGGAGGCGTCGCCCAATGCCGTGCAGCCGGGGCCCCGTGAACATCTCGAATTTGCATTTTCAACTGGCAAAAGGAGATTTGAGATTCCTCCGAGCACTTTTGGGGTGGGGTTGGCCCATGTTCCGAGCCTTTGAAAGGAGCACTTTGATTGAAACTATATTAACTTTCTCGACATCGGGCTGCGGACCCCGGCACGCAAAGGTTGACAAGGGGCCACTTTGGACTGCCAGCAGCCAGGCTTCAGAACGCCAGCATTTTCAAGCATGGACCAGCAAGCACCTTGATTTGCTTCATGGGTTTTAATCTTCAGCCCCAAAAGGGTACCGACACAGCCACCCTCATTTGGGGCGTCTTTTCCAGGGGACCCCCAACAAATGATGTTTCAGCTTCAATGTCCTTACCCATTTTTTCGCTCGACGCGCCCCGCTTCTGGGGGGCTGTTGGTAACCCTTGGATTTCCGAGGAGCGCGGTGGTCATGGGCCAGCTGGCGCCCCAGACACACCCCCAAACAGCTGGGTGCGTTTTTGTTTTTTTGAGGTTGCCCCCCCCCAAAAAAATAAATAAATAATAATAATAATAATAATAATAAGAGGGAATGGTTTTTCCTTTAGGGGTTTCCTTTTGTTGAAACCACCAAAGAAGAGGTACCCTGAAAACTACACCCTTAGCTGCCAAATCATGTGACCCTTGTTGGGACAAAATTATTTTGTATCATTTTGGGCGACGGCCATTCAAGGGTGTGTTGTAGTTGTGCCATTTTTATTTGCCCTTTTCTTGGAGTTTCTTTTTAAAGTCACCCCCCAAATAAAATATTAATATGGGCGTTTGCCACCAATTCGCTTTGATTTGCCCAGAATCGCGTTCCAAGTGGACAGGAGGGTGTTGGAAGACTATGATCTTCTTGCAAAGGCCCCTTCGCCTTCTGCGCGCATTTCCGTGGTGTTGGGAAAGAAAAGACGGCGAACCTGTCCCATTATTGAATCATTGTTGGTGATAAAGCACGTGCAGCGGGAGGGCGGACAGGGAGGGTGAACAAATATACCAAGCATGGGGGCCTTGGCGTCCATGTCGAGCTTAATTTTAGAGCGCAGTGCCGGCTTCCAGGTCGGTCTGCTAACGCAAAGGTTGGGGAGCGCAGAACTTCAGTGAAATCCTTTCAGGGCTTGCTGGTCCCGTTTGGCAGGGTCTGAGCATCTCATGCAGCATCTCCAGTTGAATAGGCGGCGGGGGTTGTGTTCAGCGCGCACCTCGGAGAAGTGATCTTCATGCGAGACTTATCAAGCACTATGCACCTGGACCCCCAAAGGACCCCTTTTTTCTGCCTTTGACCCACACAAGAAGGGGTACGAAGGCAGAAATAAAGGGTCCTTCGGGGGTCCAGGTATATATTTGAGTTCTGTTTAACCCCCCCCCCCAACATGTGAGGGTAAAATGGCCGTGGCCATAGTGCGGATCTAAGTCTTGCGGGCTGAAATGCCAGCATCAAAGAGGAGCGGTTCAAGATGGTTCGCCACTTCTCGGCTGACTCGAACAACTTTGGACGCTTCCAAGGCACTAAAGGAGTTTATGGTGCCTAGGGCCCCTGGCACGGTAAAGTTTAACTGGAATAGATCCGTGCAGCACATCAACATGCCTCCCGCATTCGACTTGCATGCTAGCACGTCCCCCTGGAGGTCCAAAGCTTGACCAGGACATCAGAACCAACCCACACCATGTGTCTGTGCCACGCAATCACTGGACAGCCGATGATGGTTAATTATAAGTCTCCAAAGTGTTCCTAACCATCTACCTGACGCACCCAGCCCCTGGGTCATGGGGCTGGCGCCAAGGTGCACGACGTATGCCCACCAAGAACAGCCATGCAACAGCTTTGCACGCATTTGGCTCCAAGCGCTCTCAGCGTGCCGCACTGAGGTCAGTTCTCCTACAGAACAGGCTCATGTACCAGCTCCTCTGAGTGCTACCATGCAATACATAAAGCTGAGTGCGTGAGAAGGAAGGGATCCGTCTCACGGGACAATGTGACCTCACCCCATGATATTTATTCCCTGAAATATGCTCTCAAAACAGGGCCCTTTCAAGGCAAACGCACATACAGGCGGCTTGCGCGCTGGCGTTCCAAAGGTGAATTTGAGTCATTCATAGAGCCCTAGCCTTGCATTTCCAACTCCGCTGCCATGCATTATGACTGCTGTGTGGTACCGGGAGCGTTTGGAATCCCAGGTTTGACTGCAGATGCCCAACTCTCTTTCTCAACATGTCTCTGGATCAAAGGGAGCTGAAAGCAAGTCGGAAACGGAACCAACATCCAAGGCCGTTTGAAGCGAGTCCGGCATGTTCAGCTGCTTCTCCTTCAGTTCCAAACTACCCTTTTGCCAACATGACTAGAGACCGTTCCAGGATTCCGTTGTTTTTGGTTGCTTCCGAGTTGTTCTCTCACGTGCGCTTCAATCAAATTGGTCTCACATCGTGCCAACACGGCCCGAGCCTAACGAGCTTCGGGACTGGTGCAGCTCTTCCCAGACCTACGCGATTCCTGAAGGATAGCTTTCACGGCGAGGCCTTTTGCGTGTCATGCTCCAGAGGAGTGCAGCTATGCTTCGACTATCCCAGGATATCCCAGGAACCACCCACGTGGCCAAGAGGACCTCGATTCTTTTTTAGCCCTGCGCATTACACGGCAAGGTTCACAATATTGACCTGCTCACAACATCACATCTTCAAGGGAAGCCCTATCTTGAGCTTGGGTCCAGGTCTTTGCGCGTGTTTGTTGAAGGCTTGCTTGTTCTTTTCAAACGCAAGTGCTGCAGAAAATGCAGGTCCAGTCTTAGCCATTTTGAACATCACTTGCCCAAACTGTTGTGGCGGATTCCTTGCGAACCATGCTGTGTTTTTTTTTGGTTGCAAACAACAGTTGAGTTGGCTTTGCGGCCCTCGCACTGAAGAGGCACCTGCTTGGTCGATGCACGGGATCTTGAGCGTTTAAGAACCAACAAAAACTGGTCTGCCACATTCTGAGCGAGGAATGTGATTTCAGTAACTGTGAGCGTGATGACATTTGAGAGGCTACATCCCGTGTTTATTGTGTGTGTGCGTCATCTTCCAGATGACTGCAGGTTGCTCTTTTTGTTCAGAAGCGCGACCAAGGGAAGCTGTGCAATATGATGCAATATGCCTTGCTAAGATGTGGTATGAGCTGTCGCCTTCCCGAAGGTGTGCACGCGTGCATGGCATCGAAAAAGGCCTGTGGATCGGTGAGATCCCCAGAGTGAATCCGTGCAGATCTCGGCAAAACAGGGAGGCCGGCCTGGAGCGGGGGAGGGGGGTGCATTGGTGGCTTGAGCCGGAGTGCCTTGTGGACGCTCGGCATACTGATCCGAGAACTGATTTGAGCTGGAGGCTACGTAGTCTGGAAGGCATTGGATATTGCAACAGCGCAAGAGAGGAAGTTGGGGCAAGGAGGGTGTTGCCGATGTTTATACAATCGAAAACGCCAACAAATTGAATGCACAGTCATTGTCAGTTGTTCGTTGCAGATCTCTCCAGTTTGCACCCCTCAGCATGAGACCCTGCAAGCATTAGAACCATCAATCACGTGGCAACTGGCCTTGCCTCACAAGCCCAGACTTGCCGTATAGGAGCATTTAGGCACATGTGAGTGGACATACTCTCTGCAAAGATGTTTGGCAAGCATGCGCCTGCCCCGGCTTGCTAACGGCAGTCCATGCTGGAAGGACTTGGCAACTTGCCAGAGCCCAGCTGAGGCTCTGATCATTAGCCTTTAAGGGATTAATCTTTGGCTATGCCTGCAGCTTTCTGTTGGAAACTTGCCGAAGGCCCCAGCGGGAAGCCCAGAAGCGTTGCCTGCGCCTGCGCTGTCATTTTGCGGCCTCGCAGCCTTGTGGCCCAAGAGATAGCAGGCAACCAGATCCTTTCCTTGCCGGCCTAAGCCTCTTGCTGCAATGGTTCGAAACAAATTGCTCAAAAGAGACTACTGGAGACCACCATATGCCACGCACGGATTCCAAGAGCCAGCCAAGGGCTGCAATGGTTTCACAATTTCAAGGTGCTGCAGAAATTAGCGCCATGGCCCGCCAGACGCATCTCCGTGTCCTTGGCCTGGTGTTTGGCCTGCTGTTTGCAAGGCGCGGCAAGAACCAAACGAACCGAAACGGTGCTTGGGAGCACATGTGGCTCAAGCTTGTAAACAACCTGCTGATTTGGGGATTGCCGATGCCAAGCGGGTTTGGATGTTTCGTGTCAAGAAGCCTGTTGCTAGGCCATGTCAGATTTGCACTATCCCTTGAAATCTAGAAAACTGTGCAGGTTTGCAGAGGCCCTCTAATTTGTGAGGGCGATAGTTCCCGTGGGATAGTGTGGATGTCAGGGCTGCAACCAAAAGGATACCCGCCATGCAGCTTGTCGACTTGTCCGATCCTGGCAGGGTCCAACCAAGCTTCTCCCTGAAATCGCAACCTTCTTAAGATTCCATGTCAGGATAGTGCAGTGCAGTTCTCCCATTGTGGTTCATCACCGCCCTTGCCGAAAGGGATTTGTGCCATCTATTCTGTTTTCACCCTGGTAAAACTTTACATTTGCAGGTAAGTTTGTTGTGCCCTTCTGGGGAAAGAGGTTTTTTCGGGGCAAGAGGCTTTGCTGGGGCAGCGAACGGAAAGCCGAGTCCGACCGCTGGACGACCATTGCCGGAGCCAGCAAGCAGAAACAGGTGCCGCCATCGCATGAGTCGGTATGAACGCGGAGGAATTGCAAAAAGTCAAACGCAATAAGCAACAGGCAACCGAAAAAGTGGAGTTTCGGCATAGCTCACTTGGATCGTCTTTCCTGACAGCGGACATTCTCATCAGGAGTGCCGGCACCACACAAGTACTCCACGCCCGCCTTCACCATGGTGGCACTCGACTCCACAACAACAGAACCCTTTGGAAGAGGGGTTGACAGACACACACACAGACACACACACACACACCGCCACACACACAGAGACACACACACACAGAGACACACACAGAGACACACACGCAGAGACACACACGCAGTGACACACACGCAGAGACACACACACAGAGACACACGCAGACACACACACACACACAAAGACACACACACACACAGACAGCAGACACAGACAGACAGCAGACACAGACAGACAGAGACAGACACAGACAGACAGCAGACAGAGAGAGACAGAGACAGACACAGACAGACAGAGACAGACAGAGAGAGACAGAGAGAGACAGAGACTGACAGAGACAGACGGAGACAGACAGACACAGACAGAGACAGCAGAAACAGACAGAGACAGACAGAAACAGACAGAGACAGACAGAACCAGACAGAGACAGACAGAGACAGACAGAGACAGACAGAACCAGACAGAGACAGACAGAGACAGACAGAGACAGACACAGACAGACAGACACAGAGACAGAGACAGACAGAGACAGAGAGACAGACAGAGGCAGACAGAGGCAGAGACAGAGACAGACAGACAGACAGACACAGACAGGCAGGCAGGCGGACGGACGGACGGACAGACAGACGGACAGATGGACAGACGGACACACAGACACAGCAACACAGACAGACACACAGACACAGAGACACAGACATGCAGACACACACAGAGACGCAGAGACGCGCAGACACACACACAGACACACGCAGACACACGCAGACTCACGCAGACACACGCAGACACGCGCAGACACGCGCAGACACACGCAGACACACGCAGACACACGCAGAGACACACGGAGACACCACACAGAGACACGCAGAGACACGCACAGAGACACGCACAGAGACTCACACCACGCACAGAGACACACACACACACACAGAGACAGACACACACACACACAGACGCACACACACACAGACACACAGACACACACACACACACAGACACACACACACACACAGACACACACACAGACACACACACACACACACACACACAGACACACACGCACAGACACACACACACAGACACACACACACACACACATATACACACACAGACAGCAGACACAGACAGACAGAGACAGACACAGACAGACAGAGACAGACAGAGACAGACAGAGACAGACAGACAGACAGACAGACAGACAGACACACACACAGGCACACAGACAGACAGAGACAGACAGAGACACACAAACACGGACGCACGCACACACACACAGACACACAAACACAGACACAAACAAACACACACCCACCCACCCTCCCACCCACCCACACACACACACCCACACACCCACACACCCACACACCCACACACCCACACACCCACACACCCACACACCCACACACCCACACACCCACACACCCACACACCCACACACCCACACACCCCCACACCCGCACGCACACCCACACCCACACACACACACACACACACACCTGAAGGGGCAGACGCCTCGCATCCATGGAACTGGGAGTGGCATTTTTTCTTGCTGTCGCGACCCGGGATGCTCGGATGGACTAAAAGCTGCGGTCGCACATAGAGACAGACAGAGACACAGACACGCGTTCGCCGCGCGCACACCTGGAAGAACCACCACCATCTCGCGGCAATAGGTATTCGACACGCACGCTACATGTTGTTGCATGCGTATGTGCAACACTTGAGAAGCATGAGGGCTCCCCTCCCGCTTTTTGCAGTTGCCCTCTTGAAGCCAGCAGACCAGCACTCTTGGGTGAACCAGCAACATGCTGGCTGTTGATAAGTGCTCTGAACGGAGCATTGTGTTGCCTCATGGCCGTACTAATTAGCGTTGCCAACGGCAACAATACAGGAGACAAAGACATTGGACTGGCACAAGTATAGCTCGTTGGCGCGTTTGACCTGGGTGCGTTGCGCATCGGATTTTTGTTTTCTGTCGGCAGGTATGTGCCCTGCTTCGATCTCTGGGAAAGTGTCTCGGCAAGTTGGGAAGGGTGATTGATTTAACTGACATTGAATGGCATTATGGAAACGACAGGGTGGATGCTTCCGTTCGTGGCTGGGACTGTCCCCTGCTGGGCTTCAAACACCCATGGACAAATGAAGGTCAAATGAAGGCCTAGGTCTTGGATGCCTCCGTCCAACACACACACACACACACACGGACACGCTCGATGTGTCATATCCTTTGTGAACATTGACTGGCAAGCAACTCCGATTGTGACCACGGGCCAACCTATGCCTGCATAAGCTGCCCGAGGCCTGCCCTGGAAACGAAGCCGTGACATAACCCCTACCGTTCCCCAGTTCTCAAAACTGGCTCCGGAGAGATCCAGTGAGCATGACCCCCCATAAAGGGCAGTCGTGACTCCTTGTTTGTCGTGTCTTTGTTGAGCCTTTTGAGGGTTTACTACAAGCGTCATGAAGATGCAGCACGCCGATGCACTTGCAGTGGCCAGCGTTTGGGATGATCTGGGGGCCGAGAAAGGCCGCTGCCAAACAACCTGGACCCCCAAAGGACCCCTTTTTCTGCCTTTGACCCAAAACAAAGGGGTACACTGGCAGAAATAAGGGGTCCTTTGGGGGTCCAGGAACTTGGGCTAAGGCTTATTCAACGAGAAGGATAGCTGGCGAGACTACCGCGGCCTCAAGCAGCGGGGCCTCCGCCCAGTGCCTGGGCAGCATTTGCGAGAGCCGCTTGACAGTTCCCTTTGTCAGTGATTTAAAGATGCCGAAAGGACATGCCCCACTTTGATGCACTTCTGACCTTGGTCGTGATCTGATGCTGAAGCCAGCGTGCCTTAGGATGCTGGGCTCAACATGTCCTTTGCACTTGTCAAGGCCCAGACCTTCTGTTTTTGTTGCTCCTGGCTTCCCAAAAACGATCCATCCTTGGGCTCTTCCTTTTGGCTTCCCTCTAAAACCAAGAAAAAGAACACAGCGGCACAATCGATTCTCGGACCGGACACCCAATTCGAATTTCTCCCCGGATGGGAAAGTTCAGTGCGGGCTCGGCGGGTTTTGGCGCACGAGGACAGATTTCCGGACTGGCGCCGGAAGAATGGCGAGGGCGCCCTTTGGGCACATTCGGCGCCGGAGTGGGCCACGGCGAGGCCATTGGCAATCCCACCCGTTTATCCATCAAGCAAGCCATCAAGCAAGCAGGCAAGCAATCAAGAATTAATCATTCAGTCAGTCGATCATTCAATCAATCAATGAATCCTTCAGTCTATTTGTTCGGTCATCCAAGCTTAAATATACTCAGCTCTCCAGTTGTTGGCCGATTGCAGCGAAGCACTGGGTTTATTTCATACGCATCATACCGTATCATAGTTCAACTCGGGACGAGATTGAAATGAAAGGAACGTGAGTGCAATAGAGTTGTTCCATTTTGCAGGCGAATCCTTTCATGCCTTTTTGCGCAAGGCAAAGGTTCCCTGGCTTAAGCCCCCACACAGCTTGTAGCCATGTATGGTGCCAGGCTGAATGGAAGCGACTCAGGGTGGGAAGAGGCAATCGCAGAGGAGGACGCTTGGAAGGATTTGTTTGCCAACCCGGACAGCTGGAAGGACTACCGCGAGGGCAAGCAAAACCCAAGGTTCCCAGACTTCAAGCGTGATGACGGCCAGGCACTATGGCTAGACTCCTGGTCTACGCCGGACTGGGTGTCAAGCAAGCTGCAGGACAACGACCAAGTCTGGACCACGGAAACACAGAATGTGCCAGGCGGCACTGGTGCAAGCACTGGCACCAAGCCAAAAGACAAAGAAATGGAAGAACTTTGGAATCACTTGTTTGCAAACGGAGACAGTTGGAAGGACTACCGCGAGGGCAAGCAAAACCCAAGGTTCCCAGACTTCAAGCGTGATGACGGCCAGGCACTATGGCTAGACTCCTGGTCTACGCCGGACTGGGTGTCAAGCAAGCTGCAGGACAACGACCAAGTCTGGACCACGGAAACACAGAATGTGCCAGGCGGCACTGGTGCAAGCACTGGCACCAAGCCAAAAGACAAAGAAATGGAAGAACTTTGGAAGGACTTGTTTGCAAACGGAGACAGTTGGAAGGACTACCGCGAGGGCAAGCAAAACCCAAGGTTCCCAGACTTCAAGCGTGATGACGACCAGGCACTATGGCTAGACTCCTGGTCTACGCCGGACTGGGTGTCAAGCAAGCTGCAGGACAACGACCAAGTCTGGACCACGGAAACACAGAATGTGCCAGGCGGCACTGGTGCAAGCACTGGCACCAAGCCAAAAGACAAAGAAATTGAAGAACTTTGGAAGGACTTGTTTGCAAACCGGGACAGTTGGAAGGACTACCGCGAGGGCAAGCAAAACCCAAGGTTCCCAGACTTCAAGCGTGATGACGACCAGGCACTATGGCTAGACTCCTGGTCTACGCCGGACTGGGTGTCAAGCAAGCTGCAGGACAACGACCAAGTCTGGACCACGGAAACACAGAATGTGCCAGGCGGCACTGGTGCAAGCACTGGCACCAAGCCAAAAGACAAAGAAATGGAAGAACTTTGGAAGGACTTGTTTGCAAACCGGGACAGTTGGAAGGACTACCGCGAGGGCAAGCAAAACCCAAGGTTCCCAGACTTCAAGCGTGATGACGACCAGGCACTATGGCTAGACTCCTGGTCTACGCCGGACTGGGTGTCAAGCAAGCTGCAGGACAACGGCCAAGTCTGGACCACGGAAACACAGAATGTGCCAGGCGAAACTGCAGGCACGAGCACCCGTGCAAGCACTCGCAGCAAGCCAGCAGATAAAATACAGGAAGAGCTTTGGAATGACTTGTTTGCAGATCCCGACACTTGGACGGACTACCGCAAGGGCAAACAAAGCCCAAGATTCCCAGACTTCAAGCGTGATGATGGCCAGTCACTATGGGTAGACTCCTGGTCTACACCTGACTGGGTGGCGAGCGAGTTGAAGGAAGACATGTGGGCCCAAGGCTCTCGCACTGAACCTGCCTCAGACCAGTGGTCGGATTTGTTGAAGTCGCCACATCTTTGGGTCGACCATCGCCATAGCAACTCGGTTTCTCTTTGGCATCAAATTTTGAACACACACACAGCCTTATGAATATTTCTTAGCCAGCCAGAGGCTTACCCCTTTGCCGGGGGCCAGATTAAGACCAAGGCAAGCGCTCGGAGAAGTATCCCGACTTCATCAAGGTGGACGGGACCGCGTTGTGGCTCGGCAGCTCTTCGACCCCCGACTGGGTCGGGGAAAAGCTGAAAGATGTCGCTGGCTTTGCGCAAGAAGGCGATGGGAAGGCCACACCAAAGGCAGGGCAGTTGCCGGGGTCTCCTTCCAAGGGTAAGCTAAGTATGAGTAGAAAGTCAGAGTTTGTAGCTTTCGGTGTGATGTGCGCCAAGCCCACCTTGTGGATTCACGTACGCCCGCAGGGTTCCACGGAACGTAACAAGTATCTTCTGAGGATTTTCCTTTTGGCACCCGGCTTTTAGGGTTTCCATGGTTTCCTGTTGATTTGAGGGGGATTTTGTGCATCGGTGTTTATTTTGTGAGGCCAAGATGTCCATGTCCTTTTTCGCATGGCCACAGGGTCCCCCGTAAGCCTTTTGGGGCAGTGAGATTAGAACGACTTCCCCGGCATTGCCCTGAAGATGGTTCACGTCGCAAAAACGCGCAGGCGAGGGCAACGGACCCCGAGGAGATTGATCGCCTTTGGAAGGCTTTGCTGGGCCCAAAGGAGAACGGCTGGCTGGACTATCGCGAGAGGAAGACGCTTGGCATGGTTTCGGTTTCCTGGGGATTAGCGGTGCCAGTGAAGTATCTCCAAATCAAACATGTGGCTGGTCAAATTAGCGAGCAGCTCGAGAGTTGCTGGGTCCGCTGGTTGTGTCCAGACGCTTATCTCCTTGGCCGTTGGTTCGTCCTGATGCAACATGGCTTGGCTTGCTATCCTGCTGTTTGCATTTGTTTGCATCCTCAGACTCATATTGGACTAGGCGGTGCCTTCCCGCGTGTGTTTCCAGGCCATGGTTGCTGAACGCTGCAAAATGTTCAACTCATGATTCATATTTCAAATTATTATATTATTATTAGTATAATTTATGCTTATAATATGCATCATAAAGTAATTGTTTAAGTTGAACAAGTCAATGAAGCTAATGAAACATTCTAAGTCAGGTATGTGAGCTCAAAGCGAATGGGCTCCTAAGCAAGCTCCGCTGGGGCTGGAACAGCTGATTCTGAGTTTGGAATCGCATGGCGCTGCAAGGCAACTTTTATGTTGTGCAGCCCATTTGCGCGAGAGAACACGACATCCATTGATTTATGGTACAGTATCTAGTTCTACCACTAGTTTGGAGCCTATCCCGCAAGACCATCTTTTGTTAAAGGGCCCTTTGGGAGGTTAGTGGTGAATGGCCTCGGCCCAATGGGTGCAGGTTCCAGTTCCTCCTAGCTGGCCTGAGGGTCTTTGACACGGTGCCCAGGATACAGGGCGCCGATCCTCCGGATCACCCGGATTTTCTGAATGCCAACACCCAGGACAGAATTTGCCAGCTAAACACTTATGGGATAGTCTCACTCCTGAGTTCCTGGACTTTAGACTTGCGACCATTTTGGTGGTGAAATAAAGAAGCTTGGACGTTTTTGGCCAATTTCAGGAAGTGAGTGGGGTGCTTCTAGACCTTGATGGCGATGAGAGACAGAGAGAAAGCAAACAAAAACAAGGAGTGGGGTGCCACATCCCTTGGGCCGTTAGGGTGAGCATTTTTGGGGGGTCCTACAAGTTTTATTGGGATGTTGAGGGCAACACAGTCGTGTTTCTTGTAGGATGGGCTTTGGCTTGCCGACGCGCCGGACTGGGCGGTACCTCAGCAAAGTAGGAATGGGGGGGCCGCGAGGGGGGGGGGAAGGAGGGCATGAATCAAAGGCAGGGCGGGGGCAGAAGGGCAGCAGGCTGACTTGCACTGTTTGGTCAACATTTGGTAGGCTCTTTTCATCTATGTACATATTATGTGCAGTTCTCCTAATTATGCGTTACGGGATGAATAAAATGGTCAGCTCGATTCGGAGTATATGAGAATAGCGCTTGTTGTGAATGATTTTGGAACCAATCTGCTCTTGGTGTTCGAGAGAGTTTGTTCTGAGCTCTAGCGTTTTCTGTCGCCGGCCCTTGCCTGGCCTTTGTGTGTGGAGCTTGGCGATGTGCAGCGATTCAATTCTGATAGGCATTGACCATGTACAAACCATCAGCATATCTGCTATAAATCCATGTTGCATCACACAAAGCCCGGATCACATGTCTGTCGAGTTCCACCTCGAGGCTTACACTGACTTCAAACTAACACCAAACACAAATCTGCATCATTCGGCTCGAACCCAGGCCAAAGTCATGTCGCAGTCAAGTCATGTTTGACAATCGAGTTGTTATGTTGCCTGACGAAGTGAGAAGATATTCGTACAGCAGGAGTAAGCGAGCAAGATAAGGAAGGGAAGGAAGGAATGAAGGAAAGACGTTAATAAAGAAAGGCAGGAAGAAAGAAGGAAGGAGGAAGGAAGGAAGGAAGGAAGGCAGGAAGGAAGGAAGGAAGGAAGGAAGGAAGGAACATAAACACATCAAACAAACACAAGCAACAAAAGGCAACATTGAAGCAAAGAATGCAAGAAAGACAAAATCAATAAAGAAGGGAGGAGCATGTTCTGAAGATGAAGTCCGCATGGCCCTCAGGCGAAGGGAGGCTTTCGAGGAAAAAGTGCATTGAAACTAAAAGTTTCGCAGCGCTGCAAGAAAGTGTCGCAGCAATGATTAAAGCTGATGACTAACTCCCAGCTTTTCAAGGCCCTTTCTAGTAGGTTCTGGACACGAATTTCAGCATTCCAGCGTTGTGAATTCCGTGCGGACGTATATCCCGTTGATCGTGAGCCAGCTAGTTCCTGAACCTCAGAGGCTCGTTGCCTTTCTTGCACCGTGGAAGTGGATAGGCGGGTTGTGGAAGACTCGTCTTGAACAAAGGCCTCCTGTCCACTTCCATAACTTGATGGATAAAGGAGTACCCAGACAGAGTCTCTCAGCTGAAGCATTTAGGCCATTTCAAGAAGTGATTTTTGCCCGCCCATTTTGGGTCCTTGCCAGAAACATATCATTTTGGCCGTGTCCCCTTAGCCGCCGCACCGTGCTCAGTTGAAGAAGCTGAAGCAGCTGGATGCCTGAGAGTTTGGGCCGGATTCCCGGGCTTTTGGGGTTTTGCCCTCCGAATCCTCTCGAAGCTTTCTTGGGAACAGGGGCCGCACATGGCACGGTGAAACCATCACTTTTACCAGCTGATGCAGGACCCCCTCGTAAGCAAGTAGTCTTTGGATGCATCCTATGCAGATGCCAGATGGAAATTCGCGAGGATTTGGAGGAGCGGGGGTTTGATGATACCGGCCGGATGCATGCATGCAGGCCTTGGATCATGATTTGCTCGGGGCAGAGCGCAACTTATGCCAGGTGCACCATAGCAGACAGCAGAAAGCGCAAAGGGGCGGCCCACAAAAGTCACACGTGTCAGGCGCCCAAGCCAGGTGACGTGGGCAGACATTGCAGGAAGCTTTTGTGCAAGAGCCATCGACAACCTGCATTCATTCACCTGGGTTTGTCAACTTTCAAAGCCGCTTCCCAAAGTCTTGAAGGCTCATTCATCGTCTTCTACTGCTGTTATTCGGAACTGACGCATCCTTTTCCTTCCTGACGCTAGGGAAGACATTGAACACACCTTCGCATGCATCAACGAAAAGGGAGAAAGGAGAGGCACCCTCTCAAAAACGTTGAAACCTGAAAGAGGGTCCCTGGAGCAAAAGGGTTGGTTTCCTCTCGGGCTACATCGATTGTAATAAGGCAGGGTTTGACTTCTCGGTTTGGGGTTGGAGAATGACCAACAAATCCGGCTGTGTCAAACCCATCTCGGAGAGCCAAGAGAATCAAGCTTAGGCAGCCGGGTTGCAAGTGGCCGACACGCGGAACGACTGGTGTTTGCGTCCCCTCGCCGATCCATCAGTTTGAATTCGCATCAGCCACAAGAGAGGCGCTGGAAGAATCTGATCCGCAGCTGACAAATATGGCCCAAGGAATGTACATTTGGGCGCCTTGCACGCACGGCCATTTTTGAAGCACAGCCTTCAGCAGGCTAATAAGCTTAGGCCGCGATTCCTGGCTAAGATTGATCTTTCTGATCTGGATGTAGCCAGAAGGAACCCAACATGCTTTTGGCAAAATCATGACCGACTTGTTCTCGAATTGAATCAGATGCTATTTGCGGGATCCACCTAATTGTTCTAATCAACAAAGTTGTTTCCATAGTAGTGAGTTTGGAAAGGAAACAGCTTTTGACAATCCTGCTGAATGTGAAAGCCAAATGCAACACTGAGGCAACATTGAGCCAAATACTATCTTCCAACCTTTCTATCCTATGAACATGCGTACATGTTCTGCATGATGTATAGAGCATACGCATACTGATGTATGATTGCGCAGACGTTGCATTGCACAGACCATTTATTTGCTGTGCACAGCCGACCACCATTTACGCTTTTGGTATCCAATTTCCCCCTTTTGGGTGCTTTTTTAGCAAGTGGGTCCCAAAAGGTTCACCTGTTTCCCCGTTTTGGTCCATTTTTAGTAAGTGGGTCACAAAAGGTTCACTTTGTATTTCAGGATCCTTTGGGCAACGGAGCTTTCCCGCCAAAAAACCAATGGCGGCACTGGGCTTTCTGGCGGTGCTGGCATCGGTGCCTCGGCTTCACAGGTCCCGGATGGCACAGGTCCCGTGGGATCGCACTTGAGCTGCTGGACGTTTTAAACTTTTTGGGGAAGGCGAGTTTAGCGATACCCGCAAAGTTTGAACTTTTGTCTTGCCAACCCACTCAAATCCTAAATGGGGCCAAAACTCACGGAACCACATCCCTAAAGCAACCCTAAAGGCACTGCTTAACTACAACCAGCAGCACAGACAACACAAATCAGCTCCAAGCCAATCCCAAATCCGACCCTAAACCCGACCAACAGCAGACTGACATCCCTAAATCAACCCCAAACCACTTGAAACCAGCCCTCAGCAACTCCCTATGCCTCCCAATCAGAGCCAATAGCAACCCCCCGGCCAAGTGAGGCTGGTGATGCTGGGGATGTTGCCAGCCCTGCAGGAAAAAAAAGAAAAACAGCCCTGGGAAAAACCGGCCCAACACCTCTACCGTCGGGGGAAAAAAACAACACCTCCACCCACTGAGGAGAATGAGTAGTAGATGGTAAGTAGAGGTGAGGGAATGGTTAAAAGAGGATGGGTTGGAATTGTGCCATCTACTTTCACCCAACTTTACAAGGAGCTCACCGATTCAGAGTGAAGCGCGCTCACATCTGAAGGTCCTGCATTTGAGTACTCCTTCACGAATCGGACCAGGAATTCGTGCAGGTGTTCGCAGGGGTTTGCAACAGATGTGTATTGCTATATTAGCTATACATGTGTATATATATATATATACATGTGTGTGTGCGGGTCTGTGTGTGTATATACATGTATGTATAAACCATGTATATATGTATATGCATATAGATGTATAACCCTGGCTCTCTCGGCCCTTCCCAGTTCGACTTCCTGAGGCGCTCTTCTATGGCAGCTCGGCTGATGGTGCGGGTGACATTTTGGGCCTCAGGTCCGAGGGTGGGCCACTCAACGGAATAGTTCACAACTTGATTTAGAGCTGTTTGCGAAGGTTGGATCTGCAGGAGCGTAGTTGTTCAGGGCCGGCTGTGCGGCCAACCGGTTCTTGGAAGCCTCGGCAATTCCATCGGCAAGAGCCATCGAGTTGCGCACTTGCCCTGTGGCCAGGTGTCAAGGTGTGTAGTTACATGAACCGGTTGCCTTCACGGGGCAGATGCTTGAACATGATTTGAAATTTGGCTAAACAAGCTAAGTTGGCTAAGCAAGCTTCCTTCCAAATATATTTTTCTCTCGAGTCAGGCGGGCCATCAATTTGATCAACGTCTGGATCTGGTCAGCATAGTTTTGGGCCACAGCGACATCACGAGGGTTCGCGACCTCCAATCATCATCCCTGGTCTTTGTAGGGTACATCACTATGAGCTACCCTCGCGTGCACTGAAAAGGAAGGAAAATGGTCCAGGGTTCTGCTCGCGTTCGAGGCTCGTACTTTGTGCCGGCAGCGTGCCCAGCCGTCAAGATTTCCAATCTGACAGGGATTGCGTGCATGTCGGGGAAGGCAGGGGACCGGAATTAAGCAACCCCCCTTTCCCCAAAGGTGGTGGGGATGTGCAAAATAAAACCAACAAGGGGATGCAGTTTGCCGGCTCGCCTCGCCGCGGGCCACTTGTCTTCAAGGCTAGGTGGCTCAGCCGCCCCTGTGTCCATTCAACATTGAACAAGGAATCCACAAACAAAGGATGCCCTTTTTCCCACGGTACGGGGCAAGAAACAAGCAACAAGTGAGACACGATTCGATGATCCGTGCTTTGCAACACGTAGATTTGTTGTTCGATGGACCGCTCAACCTGTTCGGGCAAGTTGCCACGGTGCACCCTGCTTTATCAGGCCTTATCATAGCCTTGTGCTAGGCGAAACCTCCTTTGCACCGGCCCTCGCTTAGGCCAAGAAATACGACATTCGAGATGGCCTGGTTTTCCAGTGGTACCAGTGCCTCAGCCAAAGTAGGGACGGTGCCTTGGAATGCTGACTGAACGAGGCCTTTTTCCCATGACTAACGATTGGCGGAAGCTCAATCGATGGTTTGGTTGCAGCGTGTTGCTGTTGTGCAGCCTTGACCATGTCAATGACTGTTCCTTGGCTAAAGGTTTGACTTGGCATCTGGGGGTCAGTTGTTTATGCTTGTTGAGCAGGGGACCCATGAGCTGAACGAGGATGTTCGCGCCAACTTGTTTAGCTGGTAAGACATGCCATGTGCTGCGCATATGTAAACTTGTGAAGCCTGGATTTGAGATGTGCAACACAAAGCATCCAACATTCTGGCATTCCCCGCGTTTGCTTCTCAGTTATTTTTGCTTGAATGGTAATCACACACTTCACAAGTATGAATGAACCTTTGTTGCTGTGCCACAGTCAAGGGCCTATGGCGTTTCATATTGTTTGACTTGCCACAGTGTGTCTGTGTGTGTGTGTGTGTGCGTGTTTGCTCACCGTTGTAGAAGGATAGCTTAGGCCACAGCGGTGCAACATGTAGATCATGGCAGATCTCGGTCATGGCCCTTGGGACACCCTATTTGGGGGGCTTTAGCTGTGTTTGGTTGGTGGCGGGTCGCCCGGTTTCTGCAGATGTTTTTCGGGTTTGCTTGAGCTTGGGGGGGAGAGGGTGAGAAGACTGCGGGTACAAAGGGGGCCTGACCTTCCCGTTGACCCTAAGAACATTAGAAAGGGGGGAGGTGGTTGCATTTTTTTAACATGGCCGGGGGGTTGATTGCCGCCCTGTCCGGGCTGCATTGTTTGGCCACATGATTCGGTTTGCCATTTCGACGTTGCTGGTCACAATGGGGGATAAAAGCTAAAGCAGGCTGGTGAAAAGGCAGCGTTGGCACTTCTGGCACGCGGTACCAGCTTTTGGCCCGAGGTCCAATATGGGAGGGGCGCATGATCACGAAGCAGTTTGAGGGGATCCCAGGTTTCACAACGTTCAGGGCTTCAAAGCGCTGCCCAGGTGCAGCGGCATTATGCGATGGCCTTAGTGTGAGCGGCCAAGAGGCACAGCAACACAAACCCCTTTGCGCCAAGATCTCAAAGGGGCAGGGTACTTAGTAAGTGGCTAGTAAGCCTGGCTATAACCTACTTAGACTTACAACCATGGCAAGTGAGGTTATAGGAATGGTTGTTAATCACTTACTAAATACCCTGCCCCTTTGGGAATTCTTATGATATTTTAGCGTGCCAATGAAAGTAAAAGCCATGGTTCGCTGCGAGAATTTCTTACTGTAGAAGCAAGTGGAATGGCAAGCCGTGGCACCGCGGCTGCAGCCCACGCTAGCGCGCTGGTTTCCACGAGCCCCGCTCAGAACACTCAAAGTACAGTGCCAACTCACCTACCCGGAGGGGGGGGTTGGGATATATCGAGGGCCATTTCTTTCAGGTATCGAGCTGAATCTGGACCCACTGGATATCTCAGGTTTGTGAGGTATTGTCCTGCTGTTCCCGTTGGTTAACTTTTGCAAGTCGCCGGCTTTGTTCAGTGAACCTTATCCAGAGCTTGGCCTCGCAAAGCGACGGACTTTGAGTCGTGCTTTTTCATCACGGCTTGCCCGAGGCAATTCTCATGAAACCACCAGTGGATTCTCTCCTATGTCCCTCAAGCGATTAAAACTCATCACCGTTTTGGCCACAAACATATGCTCCTTTTGGGTGGGGTGGTGCTTGAAGGAGACACTAGGTCCCCCAGTGGTGCCCTTTCACCCTTTTCTGGGGGAGGGTTCCCTACTAAAATAGACTACAGGAAAAAAGGGTGCCCTTACTCTAATCTCTCTACTGGAGGACCTACCGTTTTTGTTCCGCTCATTGAGGCTGGCAGGGCTGATCTGCGCAATGGTCCGCAACGTGTGGGCCGACGACTTCAGAAGCCTTGGTCTCAGTTGCGTCGAGCGTTCCTCGACGTCGGGTAAGTGGTTAGTCTGGTTGTCATCCACATAGGAGACTTGTTGCCATGGTAACTTATAATTAATGGATGTTGTGTGGGTTGCAAGCATGTTTGTTACCCGCTTAGCTAGGTACCCTTCCCCTTTCAGCAGCATGGCTGCTGAGTGGTGGCAAACATGCGAGTTGGCGGGGAAAGGAGCTGGAAGGTCTCCTGAGAAAGCTGCCCATCCATATACTGTCCGACGGCCCCCCCGCCTAAAGGGGATCTGCGCCTGACGGCCCTTGAGGCATTTCACTTCGTGTTGGTTTTCTAGGGGTAGCTTCCATTTCCATTCTTTCCAGGGATCCTTCTTTCTAGAAAACCACCAAAAACCCTGGCGAAATGGCTGGATTTTGAAAAGAACGATGGCTGAAAAGAATGGACAAGGAATCAACCCCTGGAGGATTGGCACAAAGCGCCCTGTGAACATGAGTCACAAAGGAACTGGAGCACGGCAATGAAGGTTGGGGATCCAGACGCGGCGCAACCAGGACAAAAGTGCAGCCCGGAATGTGTGTTGCTGACCCGGTGTGCCGCTTTTTCAAGGGCTATCGATGGGGCTTACTCAGGGCCCCGTTTTTATGGTGGTGTCCCTTGTTTTAGTCTTCTCTGGCTTGCAGCTTAGGGGACTCAGGATCTCTCCATTTGGATCTATCCGGAAACTTGAACAACCATTTGAAGGAGATCCCCCCCCCAAATAGGATACTTCCATTTGCGTAAATGAATATGTTTCATTTTCCCCTGTTGGTTTCAAGGGAATTTATCACTGGCGGAAATATTGTTTTTCCAGGGGACTTAAGCAAATGGAGGGATAAGGATTGTTCTCCCCCCCCCAAAAAAAATAGGATCCCGGGTGGTTTGAAGGCGTTGTCTCCGCAAAAAAGGCTCTGGCTTCTACGTCGCGCCGGAGGGCCTCATCTCGGGGTCCATTTTCGTGCACCTCGGCCGAATCGTCCCGGATCTGATGAGCTGAAAGCGAATCGAGCCTCAAACCTTTGGGGTTCCATTGGGAAACGGGATGGCTGATGAGAATGGCAGGCAGCTGGTATGGGCGCGTGCACGATGTTGGTTTATGATGATTTGCAAAAACAAGTTGGTTCTCACAAAGGCTGGAACCAACTGGGGTTTAAAGTTTGCCATAATTTGAATTTGGCGATTCCGACTGACCCTCCCCATGGACTTGTCAGCCAAACAATATCCCAACCACGTGCAGTTTTTGGCTTGTTAGACTCGCCCTTCCGTTCCTATTGAAGGGAGGCCCTTCCAATTTCTCACGGATGAGGCCAGTGCACTTGGCAAAAGAGAGGCCCAGTGCACTCGCCTCCCGGCTCCATCGGCTCAAGGATCGGCAACATTGTGGCCACCATCTCGGTCAAGGCCACGGAACTCGCGAGACGGGTCGCTGAATCGCCCATGCCTTTCTTTCATGGTCCGACAAGGAAACCCAGAAGGAGTTCCAAACAAAATGTGACATGTTTGTTGTCGACCCATGTTTGGCACCCAGCGCAGACTTGGACCAGAAGTAGCAAGCGTCAGCATGCAATTTTGTTTGTTGGGCGCTTGGCACAGTGGAGTCAGAGAACTCAGTATTGACTCGGATTTCTCATTGAATTCATTGGCAGTGTTGTGGCTTTGTTCGTGGATTTGAACCCCTGACTCTTGTAGAGTAAATGTGAAACTACTCCTTAGACACCAAACCGCCAAACCACATTACCAATCAGAGGGAAGCTGAGTGTTGCAGGGAGTAGTTCGGCACAGATCTTTCAACATCAGAAAGAGTTGATGCGCACACTCAGAGTCGCTGTGCATCGCAGCAAGCCAGGCCTCTGTTCGAAGTCAGAAACAGTTGTTTGCATTGATCAGTTTCAGGCTGTGATTCTGGTTGTTGCCAGCTTGAAGTTTGATGTAGGAAGATGAGTGAAGATACTTACTTCCTGAGTTCCTGGACTTTAAACTTTGTGGTAAGATCATTTCAGAGGTAAGTAACAAGTCTGGATGTGAAGTGAAGATATGCTTGCAGCAGCACTCCACGATACTTATGATTGTCTTTCTTCGACAAACCCCAGGTTTCCGCAAGAGGACGCCTTTAAGATGGCAAGCTGTGAGAAAACCCCAAGACAGCCTGGATGCTTTACAAAAGCGTGGTTTAAACACCCAGCCATGCGACAACATCAAAAGCAGAGTGAAAAATAAGGTAGGCGAGCTATTTGGTTTACCTGTTCCCTTGCAATATGTAGAGTATTTATCAGAGCTCGAACAAAACCTGACATATTCAAGCTTTTCACGGCCAGGCGTGTGGGCTGGGCAACTACTACACGGTGCTGGACTCGGCACAAACGCCTGCCGGGCGCGGCTTGATCCCCACGCAAGTACGAGGGCCACAGAATTCCCTTGGTTAATTTGGCCACGAAGTACCCTCCCTCCCACATCAAGACGAAGCTGATCTTGGTACCTTCCCACAGGCGCCATGAACCCACTCTAAGTCTTTAGGCCCCGTGCACCGAGAGCGGCAACTTCCCAGAGTGGCAGTGGGCCTTCGAGCGCGGCTTCACCTTGGGCAGGGTGTCAAAATAGAGACGGCTCCCACCACGTGAGTTCATGGTGGCCCTCGCAAATAGGGCTTGCAATGTCATGATTCCAGTTCAAATAGCTTGCCAGGTTTCGGGCTCCATGGTCACCAAGCTCCCTGAAAGAATTCTCCTCAGGCCCAAACACGTGCATATCTTTGCCTTGCTGCTTCGGAATGCTCAACACCCGCAGGTCTGTTTGTCCTCATGGAAGTTTCAGCTCGACGGAGGTGCATCAGCTCTCCAACCTGGGCCTGACATTCGCCATTGGGGTCCGAGCCACGGAGCTTTCTGCGGGTTTCTCCGGCTTCCAGAAGAACTCACCCCAAAAATCATTTTTATGAGTGTGTGCGGGTCAAAATAGGTGTTCAAAATAGGGTGCTTATGGGGGACCCCAAATTTGTAGGGTGTTTAGGGTGTTGTTTCTATGTGGGGGACCCCAATAAATGGTGTCCTTTGACTTTTCTTAACCAAGGTGAGTTGGGCGCCCTCAACAAACACAGCGACCCATTGTATGTACACAGGACATTTGCTGGAAAGTGTTGCTTCCAAAACGGTGTCGGTCGGGGCTATTTTCTCATATATGGGATCTCTTCAAACAGTTGTTAAGCCCAAACCAAGGTCCATAAAGTAAACTCCGGACAGCATCATGCTACGTGTTGAATGCCGTGCTAATCATTCGGGCTTCGAATGACCTTCAGGCTTGCTTGTTTCTTTGTGCCTGACCGGCTTTCTTACCTGACGTACCCGATCCCTTTAAGTAGCGAAAATTCCAACATCCATCTTGGCATGCGGAACCAGATGTGGCCCAGGTCTATGGCAAGAATGTGGGCGTGCGCCAGGGGCTGCTATAGAGGAAAACTCATGTATCTGTGAATTTGAGTTGGCAATCCAATCAACAATGGTTCCAGCAAATGGGTTGGATGTTTTTGTGGATTTTCCATGTTGTTTGTCCAGTTGTTCCTCTTTTAATACTCTTTTAGACTCTTTTAGTACTCTTTTGCTATCTTACAGGAGTGGATCCCAAAAACCGCATCCAAACCGTTTCCTAGAATGGTTGGTGGCAGACATGAAACCCCACCCAAATGATGTCCACCAAAGGGTCCCCAATGTACATTCATACCCATGTTCAAGAAACTTACGGCTGCCCTTTGTCTTGGTCCCTTGCCTTTGTCGCGAACGGCCCCAAACTTCCCCCGAGCGGGGCAACTCGACGCAGTGCCATGGTCAGCTCGGGGCTACGTCTTGAAGCCCAAACCTCAATCATGTTATCCAATGCTTGCAAAGGACGATGCATATCTTTCTGAGGGGGTCCTTCAGTCGAGAGAGTGACACACTTTGGGTACCTGTGAGTCCGGAGACATCGGTCCGTGTTTTCCCTGAAGTTGCTTAGAAAGCTTGAGTCAGGGATGGGCGCCTAGAGATGGACATCCAAGCCCCCAACCCCCAAGCTTTCCGGGGTGAGGCACTCATGAGAAGTGCTAACAGCATACCAAACTTTAACATGAACTACACTAAATGGAAGCCCGCTGGAAGAGACTGTGTGTGTGTGTGTTACTTGTAGTGGTTACTTTATGTTATTTGAGGCTTCAAGACACAAATCAAGAGGAATTTGATCACGAGAGTCCACTCAGACTCCAGCGCAGGTACAAGCAGAGCCTCCAAAGGAGGCGCGTGATGCAGATGTCAGATGTTGCGCCCCGGTCTCCTAAACTTCTACTTGTCTATAGGTAGATCACCGATTTAGTCTGTTCAGGGATCCTGTTTTTTGGGGAAGGCCACCCAAACTCGCAAAAGAAACAACAACGAGGGAACCGGCGGAGGGTTGAAAAGAACGGCTGGAACAGGGGAGTCAACCTGCCAGCTGGGGCTAAGATTTTGGGCAGCCAAGTGAAACCCGGCATTCGCGCTGGATGCACAAGTCGAGATGCCTACTTTCTGCTCGTGGCAGGCCATTTTTTGTTCAGCCTCCACAAAAAAAACCACCGATTCTGAGGCTTCCGTGGGGCGGCTGGAGTCTTAATACCTTAATCCTGCCTCCATACCATCGGCTTTTAAAAACAAGGGGAAAAACTGGGAAACAGAGGGGTGGTTTGTTCTGTCCAGCGAAGATTGTGAAGATTAAGTTGTTGAATTGCTCCTCATTTGCAGCTCACAGCTTTCAAGACATAGGATCTCAGGTGCAAGCTGGAGCTCCAATTGGCAAGGGCTTCAGAGTCGTGGCTTGGGGCCAATGAGTTTCCGAGGCATGTAAATAAACGGTTGCACCATGACGGATGCGTTCAAAGGCTTGTGTCAAATATCAGTGGTGCACTCACTCGGACTCACAACCGTGTCCATGTCTTTGGGGGTAACCGCGCATGTTGACCCTGTCTCACCTCGTTTGTTACATGGGTGTCGAAGTTCAGCAAGTACCCAGGAACGCTTAGGGAAAGATGACACCGGTTGAAGCTCTAGGATGGTTCGCGCTAGCCCTAAACCACTACCCGCAGAACCTTAAGTGGCTATGAGCTGTTTCGCCGCCCTGAGGCGTTTTCGCTCTTGACTGTTGAGTTTTCAGATGACGGCAAGCTCACATGACTTGATGGAAAAGGGTCCCAGGGAAAACACTTCAGTGGCTGGTGGTTTTGTATCCCATTCAACCGGTTTGGTCAAAGGGAAACTGCCCCAAACCAGGACCCCCCGAAGCGTCGAACGGTTCCATGTACGCAACCATGCTATCAGGGGATCAACCCCAGTTGCCCTAGTTATAACTCCACGCTTTTTCACCCACTTCAGTCATATCCACAGCTTTTTGTTGCCCATCATACCCTCAGTTTACCCCAGTTAATTGATGGGAGATGATGGGAAGGTCATCAACCACTTCGGCGGGGTGGGGGCGAAAAACCTTTTTCCGTTCTCGCTTAGATCGGCCTGGCCTTCCTGGGTTTCGTCTTCGTGCTCCTGGGCATGACGCCGGCCCGCACCCCAGCACAGGCTCGAGTGCCCGTCTTGGGGACAGATCCTGGGTCAACATTTGGCCACATCTTATATTTTTGCCGCATGGTAGAAGAGATGAAGGTCGAAAAAAAGTCAACAGATGTAGGAATCTTCAAGCATAGATGATGGTGTATCTATAGACTTGGCTCAAGCTCCGCTCCTTTTGGGCTGGGTTGGGCAACGTCAATTTTTAAACAATCAACCTCGAGGAAAAAACTTTGCAGCATCCTGAGGCCGGCAACAAATGTGCAAAGCAGCGGGAGCAATTCTTTCCAAGATCACTTGGATGAAGACATGGGAGCAACTGTAGATGAATGTAGAGTTCGCAGGGAGCACATTGCAAAGCCGCCAAGAGTCATGCCCATTCGCACTTTTTTCGCCAACGCACCTTTTTCGGCAGTCGAAGGACCTTGTTTACCCATCATTAATTCCACCATGAGGCGGCATTTGGTCCACCAGTTTTGGCCTTTTGGCCGGTTCCCTGTTCTGCTCAGACCATCTCGCTATGTTGGCTGCTGGGTCTGTGTGTTTTTCCTCTGGTCAACCTCAGGTCATGTTCATGGAGAAGGCGCGGCAAGTGTCGAGCATTGCTTGTAAAGGTGGCTGTGAAGTCCTCCCCTGTGTTTCCAGGCATATGCGTACACGTGTCGTGTAGCAAGACGCGAAGCAAATTTCCAGTGTTGGTGGGATGTGTAGTGCTTACCCCATGTCCAAGGTTAAATTTCTACGTTTTGACTTGCCGTTTTGCGGCACGGACTTGGATGCACGGGCATTGCCAGGTTCGCTGGGCCCGTTGGTGCAGTTCAGCCCTCACATGCGTCGACGCCAAAAAAACACCTCCCAGCTCTTTGTGCAGTAAAGGGCGCTCCTCGCTTTTCATGTGCACTGGTTCATTCCCACAGATATTATCGGCCCAACATTTGCAAGCAGGATGCACTGAATACACCCTTTCCAGAAAATGAAGGAACCCCCTTACAGAGTTTCTTCAGGAATCTCGAAGGCCCTATGCAAATGGGGTCATGACACCTGAATTTACTGTAGCGCCCCATTTCAATTGGCCATGGACCCCCTTAACCACCAAGCAGCGCATCCCACCCCACCCCAACTGCCCAACCCAACCAACCTTTAGAAGTGTCAGCGCGTTTAGGCGGTCCCGTCAACTCTTTTTCCTCGAAACGCCATGAAGGACGGCGCGATGGCTGAGCCCAAAGAGATGGCAAAAGCCACCCCTGTGTCGCGGCCTTGGTTGGCAAAAGCTCGAAACCTCTCAATGGGGTTCGTTTCTTTCGGCATCCCTTAGTCGCTTCCCCCTAATACCTTACTAAAAAATATTCGCTGGAATATTTATATACCTGGGCCCTCGTAGGTATGCCTTTTTTGTGCTGTTTGGGCCAAAGGCTCCTTTTGGTGCAAACGACACATGTTTTTGCCTCAGCGCATTTTTGCATATTTTGCTGTTTTGCGAAACCAGGATGAAGACGAAAAGGCGACATTGCCCGACCCAAAGGCGACATTCCCCGACCAAAAAGCGACATTTGCCGACCACGTGTTGGCAAGATTTTGAAGCAGCACTTTTAAAAGAAAAAGGCTCTTTTTGGAGCAAACGACACGATATATAGCTTTTTCAGCAAACGGCAGAAAAAATGCACACCTGGAGGGTCTAGGTATAGGGGAATTAGGAGTCAGATGGGCTCCCCCAAAAGCAACTGTACTCATTCCTTGAAACGGGCCCAAACTGCCAAATTGTACCTTTGATAAATAATTAGGGTGTGTGTTTGGGGGAGGCCAGGTAGGGAAACATATAGGCAGTGCATGGGTTACATGGCAGTGCCATGCAGGGAACCCTTTGTTTCCTGGTGCGACCTAACTAATAAATATCAATTGCGGGAAAAGAAGGGAACAAGAAGCCTTGGTTTTATCATTTCTGGTTGGTATAGGCTATAGGGTTAGTACGGGGAGCTTGCAAGTGTGCATTGGAAGGTTCAGAATTGTTACTTCCGGGTGTTTGCGAAAACACAAGGATGTTTATTAACAGGGTGCATTTATCAATAGGGGGGAGGGATGAACAGGAAGATCTGCGGTGTTCTGAAGATATGACTCAAACCCGCAATTTTGAGGACGCAGTCCTTTGGTGTCCTTTTCCGAGCAAATTCTAGGGGTCCCGTGCCCGGGTTGTAGCAATACTGTAAAGTTTAAGTCAACCCGAGTTTTTTCTGTCACCAAAGATGCCAAGCGTGACGGAACGATGTAGAGGACTGACTCAGTCAGCCGACAGCCGACAGCCAGCTGACAGCCTGAGCAGGTGGGCAGATTGCAGAGCAACGTCGTCTCAAGGTGATTGCCCCCATTGCAGCTACAAGGCTTCGCACCAAGGCCAAGGATTTGGGTCTACAAAGAATTCTGGACAAAGCAGCGACTCAAGCTCAAGCTGCTCCCTTGGGTGAATTGTCATGGATGCATTTGTGAGATGTACTGGAGTGTGATAAGGTCAGAACAACTGCAAAACAACGGCCGGTACGTAACAAAAGTTCCTCAGTGTGCCATTTGATGTTATACAATGTCACACACACACAGTGCCTGCCTTGCATGACCCCAAAACCCTTGTAACATGAACGCGGCGTTTTGAGTATAGGCTTGTAACACTGTAGGCATGTTCCATCATGTATTGGATTGTTGGGTTATGATGCTTTGCAAACCAGGCCGCCACAGCGTCGGACAACCAGACACTTCGTGACTTCTCAGTTTGCTTCGCACCCAAGCCTCGAACACGTAGCACAAGTAAGAACGTGTGGGGATTTTCTATTCAGGCTCTCCGAAAGATCCACAGTCACCCTTTGATCAGTTGGCATGTGGTGTCTGACTGAGCCACGGGTGCCAAACATCCTTCGGCGCCTTCCGCCTTCCGGGGATGCCTCAGGATGGCAGAGTTGCCGATGGCTCACTCCAAGCGCGCCTTGGAACGAAGATTCGGCCTGTGCGTTTGCCACACTCTGTGGGTTTCCGGCTGCCAACGACACAGACAGGCAGGCAGGCAGGCAGGGAGGCAGGCAGACAGAGACTCAGAGACGCGGAGACATGGACACGGACACACACACACACACACCCACCCACACCCACCCACACCCACCCACACCCACCCACACCCACCCACACCCACCCACACCCACACCCACCCACACGCACACGCACACGCACACGCACACGCACACGCACACGCACACGCACACGCACACGCACACGCACACACGCACACGCACACGCACACGCACACGCACACGCACACGCACGCACGCACGCACGCACGCACGCACGCACGCACGCACCCACGCACCCACACGCACGCGCACACACACACACACACACACACACACACACACACACACACACGCGCGCGCGCGCGCGCGCGCGCGCAGAAACCTAGACACACACACACACACAGACAAGCAGGCACACATGCACACCGGCACACAGGCACACAGACAGAGAGACACACACACGCACAAACACCGACACAGACAAAGACAACCACACCCACATCCACGCACACCCGCACGCGCGCGCTCCCGCACACAGCACACACACACACACACACACAACACAGGCGCGCCCACCACGCACACCACGCTCCACAATCACACACAGACAGTGACACAGACACGAACAAACACACAGAAACAAGCAAACAATCAAACACACAAACAACCACAACACCCAAACACAAATTGATAGCGTCTGCATTCACCTACTGCGTCCCCCGCCCCCCATTACCCCAACATGCGCACGCGCTCCCTCCATATGTGACACATGTTGCAATTGTTGGTCCCTGAAGAGTGCACCAGATCGCCAGCACCCCTGCAGTTTCTGGCCCACGCGCCAAACCCGCGAGGCACACGCTCAGGTGTACGCCAGCCCTTGGCTGGGTTGATTCCAACTTTGCCTTTCTATATATATACACATATCTTCATATGGTACTCATATTTATTTATATATAGATGTATACATGTATTAATGCGTTTTGGCCGCTTAAGGCTTGCTTGTCAAACGCGACATCAGCCTCCGAGGATCCGTTACAGATCTCTTCCACGAGACCGGCGCGATCTCCGCAATCCCTGAGCCCTTTGGCCTCAACTCGGGACTTTGCATGGTGGGCTAGGTTCACTGCCAGGCTTGCCACAAAACAGACTAAATGGATCGAACAAATAAAAGGGTCAGATGAGTCTGGCAATGCAAAGTTGTGAGGTGCTCTTCCAGAATTTACGAGCCTTGCAGGCCTGTTTGTTTCCATTGCCCACGGGGGGCACAAGTATTGGTGGGCACTCGAGGAGAAAGAAGATCCACCGTCAATCAATTCTAATGGTGGGCTGAGAAAGTGCCTGAGCCACGCAAGCCAAACGCTTTGAAGTTCCCGTGCTCAACCTGGGGGTGGGTATCTCGCAATAGGAAATTAGAAATAGCCAATACCAAACTAGATCTAAACGGGCAAGTTTTGCACCGACGCCGGGTCGCTCGAGTGACAACACGAAACCATTTGCATGCATGAAAAGTCGCATTGATTTCTGCATGTTGAATCAAGTTGCCATTTTGGACGACCTTTGGGCCCGGAAAGGGGGGGACCCCATTTGGACGAGTTTTTCCCGGTACCCGAATCGTTCGGGGGAACGACGAAGATCGTGGTGCCTCCAATGTTTTACTTGAGCATGGGGGTTGAACGGGTGACCTTGTTCGGGGGGCAGAACATGCCCCTGACGCATGTCAAGGGGGTCTCTACTTTGGACAGTGTTCCATCAGGAAAGGAGCTTAATGAGATCTATTGTCACTCACTACCCCCTCCAGTCAATAGTCTGCATCTATCTGATGGGGTTAAGCTCCACTCACGGACTGATATCCTCACCGCGCGTTTAAGTTGGTGCACCAAGCGACCGTTTAATCTTTTGGCAATAAACGAGTGGAAGCAACCGATGGGAACCAGGTGAAAACCTTGCACAAGGGCGGTGTTGTCCCACTGCCGGCCAACCTCCCCCCCCCAAACAAAACAGAAAAACGAGAACAAAGCAATGGCACTTAAGTACTCCACTACTCCAGTATTTTCGCTGGCTTCCAGCCTTTGTCGTTCTTATAAGTTTTGTGGCAACGCCAATATTTCCCCCTACTTGCCCCTTGTTTGCCCATGCCGCGTCGATTTAGCTGCCGCTCGTCGTGCACTGCCGCTCGTCACGCCGCGTGTGGGACCACAGAGCTTCAGATCCCACTCGCAGATTTGTAGCAACCGCTTCCGCTTGTGCAGGCTGCAGGTCGCGTTCGTTCCGTGATTCCTTGCGCAAAGGATGACATATACTAAATTACACAGTGAACAAACAAACTCAGAATGCTTCTACTTTAGTAGGAGTTTCAACACTTAAAACACGAGACGGATATAAAGTTAAATAAATATGAAGACATGATTATTCAGATAAATATATGCTATTCCTTGTCAAGCCTTAAAAAAAAAGCGAGTCAACACCTCTGAATCCAGGATTTATGGAGCGTGTCAACGTGCTTGAAACAGTTTTGGAACAACAGGAGGCTTGGTACGGATCTAGCTGCACCTTCCCCATTCTCTTCAAGGAACAGGCATCCCTGGGAAAATGGGTTTCTAAAGAGAACGATCAAAGAGAATGGTTGGAAGCAACCCTTACGGATGGAGCCTGAAACATCACACGCTGGCCTTTCAGGCCGAGTCGCCAAGAAGCAGACCGTCCCTATGTGTTTTAAAGCGGGGAGGAATCAAATCCAAGCCGTGGGGGTCCATTTGCTGACATGAATCTGTTGTACTTTGCCCTGTTGGTTTCAAAGGGAATCTACCACTACGGGAAATATGTTTATTGGTTTTCCAGGGGACTTCAGCAAATGGAGGGTGAGGGTCCAATTCCCTCTTAGGATGCATTCCCATTTCAGTGGCACCAGTTTGTCCTTTCTCCCGAGGCATTCGGAGGTCGGAGTTTCTTCACGGCTTGCCGACAGGACCGGACCTGGAGATGGCTTGGTACCCAAACTGGCACCCTGGCAATTGGAAACATGGACTAAAACCTGCGGTCCAAAATCCAGGTGGTTTAATTTTGAGCCATATGACGGCCCTAAAGATTGCGGTTTTCTTTTGTTCCTGAGCCCCAAAGAAGGCCACCCGTATAATACATGAGTGTGCACGTATACGTTGAGTCTATCGGGCCTTTCCCGGTTTGAGGTTTGACTTTGCTGCGTGACAAGCCTGGTCCAGTGTGGATCTGATTTGATCAATTGCAGCCTTCTGTTTTGCCAACATACTTTTCTAGGACCACAAGAGTTTATTAGTTTCGAACATTTAAGATTCAACACCGCAAGTTTTAACACGACGGGTGGAAAACATTGGAAACACAGTTGTAAAATGAAGCCTTGGAAATTCCAATTTGCTGAACCCCTCGAACGTGACAGCATATGTGGATCACAATAGAGCCCACAAGCTGAGTTCCTTTGGTAGGGATGTTTTAAGGGGAATGATTCGGAACCCTGCATCCTCCATGTTTGTCCAATCCATAAGCACGTTCACCCTCACATCTCAAGCTGATGCCAGTCTTTTCCACACCCAGGCCCAGCATCATGTAGCGGATGTAGGCTGCAAGCAGGCTGCACGTGGGGCTTTTCAATCGCAGGGCGGACCCCTACCAGCAAAAGGAGATTCCAATCAAGATCGTTGTTTTTGGAAAAGGAGATCCCTCCCCCAAGATTCCCGACCGAGGTTCCGTTTGAATCTGCGCTGCCAATGGCTCCGCTGCGCCTCATCCAAAATGCCGCGCCCTTTCGAGGATCACCCGCCCAGCGAAGCTGCTCATCCCAGACTTTAGGCAGATGGGGATGGCAAGGCAGATGGGTGGAATAGCGAAGTACTTGCTGGTCTGATAGACAGGAACGGAGTTGTGGCTTCATGTCGTTTCCTTGGGAAGTTCATTCCCGAAGCCCCCGTTGATCCCGTGAGAGCCCGCACGAGCAGATGTGTTGTTCCGTTCCGCGCGCTCGCCTTTTTTTTTGGGGTCAAACGCGCAGAATCCCGTGAAAAAGCCTCAGAGGATTTGCGCATGATCACGTTGGGCTGTGCTTCAAGCAGCGAGCATTGGTTTGTTTCCGACGTGGTTTTGTTCCACTCGTCCGTTCACTTGTTTTGTACTGCGTATGTCAGTCCCTGCCAGGCGTGCAACTTGACCCTACGGGCGCAAACTGGAGCCTATGTGCTAAATGAAGGTTTGAGGCAGCCTTAGGCGGAGGCGAGCAGGTGGACGTGTGTTGTGTTGCCTTTGTGTTTCTGTTGTGAGGGGGGGGCATAGAACTTGGAACCTTTTGTGGGGATCCAACATGTGTGCGATCATGCCTTTTCTTCAGGTCCCTCCAGCCACAGCGCCTTGCCAGGGAGGTAAACTCTCTGACATGGGACGGCCGGGTGGCTCAGACCCCGCAAGCTGCAAGTCGAGTGTGTGAATCCTAGGTTCGGGATGTTGTGGGATTGAGTACTGACCGATCGGAGTGGTTCACTCAATTTGTCAGCAGACATTTGCCGTGCATTGAGCCCGGCACCACCAGACAGTGCATTATCAGCGGTGCTGCTGCACTTGCGTGCGCTAGCAGGGCATTTGCCCAGATTCCAATTGTGTCACATGTTGGGGATGCAAGGATGGAAAGCGAGCGGTGGGGTCAAAAGCTGAAAGTATGAAGCCACAAATTCCAAACCGGTGGCTCCGGGCAGTGTTGTCCGAAACGCAACTCTCTGGGAAGCCAACCACCACCTTTCAGGCCAAACATACGTAGCCATGGGTGCAAGCATAGGACTTGTGGAATTCATACACGTAGTCTGACCCGAGTTGCTGTACGATCGAAAGCCAAGGCACTCTTGGCCGGCCCCAGCTGCATGACGAGCCGCTTTCGCCACCCCTGTCCTGCCTGGGCGATATGAGCCTCTCTGGCTGAGCTTTGGCGAACGCAGCTGACGCTATGCCGAAAGCGAGCCGAATTTTGTTTACGAGCTGCAGTCACAGAGTGGTGCATCTCGTTGCAGGCCCGACACATGTGATCATGCCTGCTCTCCACTTGATATAATTCACATCCTCACTGAAGTTGGGATATTAGACAGGGTGTGGAACATGGATTGACAAGACACGTGTTGTTCTGGCCCCAGGATGCCTAGCATTTGGGGCATGCGCAATGGAAAGGCTTTGAACGAACACACGCCTGTGGACACAAGTTTTGCGATTGTGCTGATGACTGACTGCTGGATTGTGAAAGCTACGGGAGCCACCCTACATCCATGCCGGCCACATCTTGTTTGGGAACGAATTGCCTTCAAACGGGTGACGTTTGTCCAGGCTCGGCAGGAGATTCAGATTGATGATCACCCAAAGATGAACAGGGGGCAGTTCGCTGTGGCCCCCGAAGAAGAAAACCCTTGCCTCATTCTAGTCCAATCCTTTCAACCTATCGGGAACCCAGTGAGTATTTGCAAGGGTGCAAGTGCACCTTTTGGAGGAGGCAACAGTTGACACTCATTTCCTGAACGCAGCCAGGTATGGTGGCGAAGGAGGCTTGGCGGGATGGCATGGCTCCCCGCAATGGGTGACTGTCGGTGGGTATTTCGTTGGTATTTCAGCTAGTCACGCCGTGTCACGCCCTTTTTTCTTGTTAGAAGATCATATTGAGTGCGGGTTTCACTAGCCGAGAACAGGTATCTGATTTTTCGAAAACAGGCAATAATATCACCAATCCGATGAAGTTGAGATCTTAAGCTGAAGCACACAATGCCGGAAAGCGCTTGCGCCACGAAGCAACAACGCACGGATTCCAGTGGGCCAATCTTGCAGATGGGATGGGAGGATGTTACAGGCTCGCCTTCTCTGGCAGCTCTAGCTGATAGGTTTTGCCAGGGGGTTGAGCTGTTTATTTCGAGAACTTTGCATCGGTTTGGCAGGCGCCTGTTTCTGGAAAGGCATGGGTCCCCCCTCCAATTCAAGGGCTTGTTGAACTTGCATTTCTCCATGAAGCGAATTACTCAGGAGGCGGGATTCTCCATAGAATGCTCCAGCGCACCTGGGCATGCATTGACATGATTCTTGGTTCTCAAACAGGTGCCTGGCATTTCCTGTAGACTGGGTGCCTTTCTTTTGGGCATGGGCCTGTTCCCAGCCGAGCGAGGCAATGGGCTCGCTTTTTTGTCGGATCCGAGCCAGGTCTCGTCAGAGTACACCTCAAGCCAAATCAGCCCAGCCAAAAGCTTAGCGTCAGGTTGCACGACCAAGTAAAACCGCTAAGCCTACTCGGTTGTTCGGCCAGATGAGCAAGTGGTTAGCCACCAGTTTTACAACCCGCCAACCAAGGTGAACTTCGCTTGAGGGGCTTAAAAGAGGTTATAACTTAGCTTGCCAACAGCTCACTAACTTGGCCGAACACCCAAGTTAGAGCGCGCAAGATTGTGCGATCAAATCCTGGAAGGGAACTGGTTTGTCCAGTTGGGGCATGTTGGGGCGACTATGCCTGTTTCCATTGAGCATTGACCATACGCACAAGGGGTGAACGCCAGCCACGAAAGCTTGATCGAGCTATTTCATTGGTTCTCTCGCACATAGTCACTTTGAACAGAGTGCGTGTTCAGGGCTTGGGGGCTGAGAAATAATATGTTGTTTGCTTCCTAGTGGTGGAGGGAGGTTCCCCCCCCGCCTTGCCCCGGGTCCAGTGCAGCAGTCTTTTGTTTATTAAGGCTCCTTTGTGTTTAGTACAGTGCTGTTGCTGGTTAGTATGGCGTGCCAATGCTGAACCTGGGAAGCAACCAAGCGGCTTCAACGGAACTGGCAGAGATGGTGATGAGGTGCTCACTGAAGCGGCCCTTTCAACGACTCTTCGCTCCGTTTGGAAGATGTTTGTAACGAAATTTCGGAGCTGCGCCCCTCAAAATGATCGGCATTTTCCGGCTTGGCCGACTGTTGGCAAAGGAAAGGCCCGAGGCAGAGGAGAACAGGAGAAAAGAAAGCTGCCGAGTCATGTTTTCTAAGCTTACGGAGTTTGCAGATTGTGTTTCGGCATTGGGGATGCTGCCCCAGCAGTCGGATTCCGTGTCTAAGACAAACATGTTTGGCATTATTGATGGGTGCCTGTTTTGAACAAGGCTGTACGCTAGTCACTGGTGCGCTTGATCCACAAATCGGCAACAACGAGCGAAACTGTCAAATGCAAGTGGAGACTTTAGGCTGGGTTTCCTGCACAGCAGGGAATGTGGAATCAGAGTGCCTTACTGTTCTCGCTTGGGCATTGGTGGTTTTTCTTCTTGGATAACGTGGCAATCCTGGGATGTAGGCCTTTTCCTGGTGGACACCGCTTTTGCCAAGACCACCGGGGTGTGTGTGTGTGTGTGTGTGTTAACCTGTGGCCAAGTTGCCTGCACGACGCTGGCAGTTTTGACTCACGAAGGCTGCGGAGCCCTTGCTTGCTCCCGAAGACGACGGCTTTCGGAAGTGGCACCGCGCTAAGAGTGGCTTGGGCAAGTACGTGATCCCCGGTCCACGTTGCCATCGAACCCAAAGGGTCCCTTGCAAAGGAACGTCGTTTTCCTGGACCCCTCAGCCAGGTTCCATGTTAGTGAGCCAGCGGAATTTTGCGTGCCTGGGTTTCTGGACTTTGGACTTGAAGATCTCTTTGGCGGAGAAGCAAACGATTCGATACGATTCGGACAGTTGTAAGGTCAACACAGGGGCTGAAAGGGAGCTTCACAGTTTTGTTTGTCACAGCGGCCGGGGTGAGGCACCTGGGAGTCGGAGGCTTGAGTCAAAGCTGCCTGCGTCGACAGGATCATCCAAAGACATCCAATCTTCAGCAAGCAAACAGTCCTGAGACTTCTCGTGGGCCCGTGGGCACATCAATAATGTCTAGATCAACTCAGTCCCCAGAGTTGTTTTCACCTGATATGGCACTTTTGTGAACATCATCTCAGTGTTAAGTCTTGGTGCAAGTGAAGCACCCGCTAGGGTAGGCGGCTTGCTGCTCTCCCTGGTGGCTGGGGTCTTGTACTCGGCCGCGATCCCAGTGCAATGCGCTAGTGGCAGACGCGCTTAGCGGAGTGCTTTGGTGCCTTTGCCAATGCTGTGGGGTGGTTTTCCAAGCGTTTGGACAACATAGGAATCGGTCTCTCCGAATCGTTTAGAACGCAGCCTGCTTTTCGGGCCTCAGCCCTATTTGCAGCGCTTGCCGCTTGCCTAAAGTGCGAAGGCAAGAGTTGAGGACTGCGTTGAAACCGTTCGAGCCTGCACTTAATTCCAGCCCGACTGGCGAGAACACGAGCTGTGGCAAACCCCCTAGGCAGTATCGTTTGGAAATGCAGTGGAAGCTGAATAAGCTGTGCCAAACATCGCGAGCGAGACGAATCGTTGAACACACGTGGGCGCAGCGTGAACATAATACGTAGTGTATTGTTTTGCTTGAGTCTTGCGTGAGTTCTGAACGAAGCGGCCCCGATTTTGCGCGAAAGGCCTTTTGTTGGCGCGAAAGGCATTGACAAAGCGTAAGACAAGCGTGAGGGCAACGTGAGTGCAGGGACTACTGCGTTGTCAGGTTTCACAAGCCAGTATTGCCTTTCCCAGCCCTTCCAAAGCACGTGCTAAACCAGGGTTTTTACACAAAGACCCCGCGTTACCGTTGAAAGACCCCAATTCACTTCTGCGCGCAGTTTCTCTTGTCTCATCTACAACCAGAATTGTCGGAAGCACGCAACCAAAATTGCAGCCACACCTTTCCGAAAACGAGCTCTCGCAAAGCGAGGGATTTTGCAAGTGCGTTCACGGGCTTTTCACGGTTTATTCACGGGCTTTTCACGGTCGTTTCATGTTGTGTTCACTCTACGCTTGGTTGAAACAATTTTGCTCCACGTGTTTCAGTTACAATGGCAAAACTATCGGGACCCTGCCAGCGGTCTGAACACAGCAAACCACTGGTAAAACCAGGTCGTTTGCAAGACCGAGTTAAGCGAGGTCAAGCAAGTCCTGGGTTTACAAGTGCTGCCTGGCTTTCACTGTTTTGCTACACGGCTTCGGTAGAATCAAACATTGACAGAAGTGTTTCCAGCAGAAAAGCGGCTTGCTTTCGAGCGGTCTTTCATGCGGGTGTTCCACTGCAAGGGGTCCCTCTTGCAGGATTGTTTTAACAACTGCTTTCACAGTCTTTGGTGCTAGAATGAGGGCCTGCCAAGGTCATGCAAAGCTCGGGCACCAGTTACCCAAACCGCTCGATCTTCAACTGCACCTTATGGCATAGGAGGTCAAGACAAAAATACCCAAGCCAGCAAAAAAATCAACTAATGCCTTTTCCCCACGACGAGTGCATTCTGGGTTGGACATGCGTTTTGCGGGTCATATCGTAAGACCTAAAAGCGGGCCTTTTGGTGTTCTCGCTTTATCTCCGGAGAAAACTTGCCGGTGCTTAGTAGGGAACAACCCAGGGTTTTGGGAATGAACCTAGGGATTCCCTTAAAGCAAGCAGGGGTCATTCCCTCATTCTCTGCTGAGAACCAGCAAGAGAATCAACAATTGGGACAGTTTGGTGTGACGTGCGAGAGGCACGAAAGCAATCATATGCCCTGAGTGCGTTGCTTTGTGTGTGTTCTCCTGTGAAGCGGGCTCGGGAACTTAAGGACTTCCCCCCAAACAAAAAATAGAAAGCACAAACAACGTAAAAAAGTAGGCAACCGCAAAACAAAGCAAGGGCCACAGACAAGTGCACGGACTTATTTTATCAGGCAATGTGCCGTCGCCGGAATGAGGGGTTTTTGGTGAATCAGATCTTTTTGCAACCATCGATGATTGCCAACGGAACATATGTGAGCAAATGGGCCCGCCCCACCCGAACTACCGCTACCACATGTGGCGAGCGCTCTCTCAATTCATGGGAAGTTTGATCTGTTTGGCCAACCCACTCAGGAAATGAGTTTGCTTTTGCATAGAAAGCAAAACGAAAAGGGGATCCACCATGACACCCATCATGGCTGCATTCTCGTAGCCAAGTTCGAGGCCATGTATGTGCCGCAGCTGCTGTGGAAGACACGGCTGCAACTGGAGGGCTCCGAACTCAGATGCAGACGATCGGCATCGGTGCCCCAATGGGCAATGCTTGGGTGGGAAGGACATGTACTTCAGGACTAGATCCATTCCGCCCTTGTGACTTGCGGGCGCGCACGCGCGTGTGTGCCCAAGGTGCAAATGGGTGCGTGTTTTCTAGGGGACTCCCCAAATCCTCAAAATGATGATCTTCCTTTTGGTCTCCCTTGAAAACCACCCCCCAAAGCGGATACCAACTCAAACAAAGACTACAGCAAATGCTTACTCCGAATCAAAGCTTCAATCTCTTTGGCCAGCGACTGAAGTGGAGCTGCAAAGAACGTAAGTTTCAGGGGGAGTCAATATTTGTGCGTTTGTGTGTGTGTGTGGGGGCGGGCTTTAGCTTTTGTGTGCACATGTATTTGTGTGCGTGTGTTTTTTTGCTCAAGGCTAGTTTCCATTTTGGGTTGGCTTAGAAGGAATTTCGAGGGGCACCACCAATGCGTGTTTTTCCTACGTTGAGACAAACCCATTCTTGACGTGTTCGGAGAAGATTGTGTAGCAGAGTGGTCCAGCGAGCGTCTCAGATGCCAGGCTACAAAGCCGACGGCATCGATTTCTTCTACTCCATGACCGCGCCCCGGCTCAATATGTGCCTATTTCAGAGTTTAACCGGACCCACCTTTTATATATGGTTCCCAGGGATGCCTTGGACAAGTGTTTTTTTTACTTGGTAAAAGAGCCTATCTTGAAGTCTCCGAGGGGTTCCTTGGACAGGTGGAATCATTCCTAATTCAGCCAAGAGCAGAACAGACAGGGGTACAGCGCCCCATAGATTGTGCCAGGTGCATATGTCTACCCCCCCCCCTCCCCATAAGGCGACAGAGGTAAGCTTGTGGTCTGCTCGGACACACCTGACACAGAATCTGTGCGTTCAAAATGAAGCAAGCAATTTCACTGACTCGGTCGCTCGTGTGTGATTCTGACGGGTTATAATTGAATCAATATCACTCACAGTCATCAGTTTACCCAATCCACCAGGAGATAGATCTGTTTCTTGTTGGGCTTTCTCAGGCCCATTGCCCCTGTTCTGTTGTCGAGGCATGTTAGGGTTCACGATTTGTCCTCATCCGCAAGAGGGGAGAGCAAGAAGAGCGATACTTGTAGGCGGGGGGGTGTAAACAGGACTTGCACTCGTTACCACCCCAAGGGAAAACTGCAACGCAAAGATGTGAAGGGGAGGTTTCCGGACTCCCCCCTGAAGTCGGGTTTTGCGCACTTCCCTTTTTCGTCGGAAGGCGTGGGAGGTCAAAGCTCCGCGCCAAAAAGCTAGCTTGAGACAAGCAGGGCATTCACTTTGTCATCTGGATTCAGCTCATTTATCCACTGGCCATGAGAACTCAGGCCTCGCACCTCGCGGCAAACCTGGCTTGTTGGCTTTTTTTGCGGCCTTTAGTTTCCTCTGCTTGGTCCATAGCTACATAGCGGGGCCCATGAGGTCAGAACGGGCGACCTCCCAGTCTTCGGGACTCAGATCCCGAGTCGCAGATTGCCTGAGGTGGGCGTGTACGTCACCTCCACGGCGTGGCTTCTTTGCGGCGGCGCGTATCGAAAGCCGGGCGACCCGGGGCCCGAAGGATCGGATTCGCTGGATTTCTCGGCGTGGAATCCTGGGCTGGGCTTAAAATGGGCAACCCCGAGGGTTCCAACTCCTTTTGGATTATGGCCAGGTCTCAGACAGGAGAGGTTTTTAGAGGAGCAACACAAGAAAAACACAAGAAGCTAAGACACTCAACAGCAAGCAAATGTGTTCTACCTTTCGGGTCAATAGTTGCAACTGAAGAGAAAGAGGGTTGCTGGGGTAGTGACGGATAGCGGTCACATTTGGGTGCCCTCTTTTGCAAATATGGTTGAGTCGAAAGGATCGTGCCCCTTATAAATGGAGTCCTCACCATGAGCACGCGAGTCCCTTTAGTATTTGTTTGGCTTGCAGGCTAGAAGTGTTCTTGGCTGCCAAACACTTGCTTTTCATGAGTTAGGCTGTGAGTTTTGAGAAGATCATTGAAAGCAGTGGTCTGCGAAACGCTTGGTAGCGTAACGGCCCAGTCCACTCAGGAAGTTGGTCAAATGAACTTTCTGGGCTGTGCCACTCTTGGAGGGGAATGATTCAAGTTCTCCCATCGATCACCAAGAGTCACCCGTTGGGTATTATCAGTTTTCGGAGAGAGCCCCGGGTAGGCGCATGTTTGGAACCTGTTCTGGCATCAGAATTAACACGTTAAGCTTCACAAAACATGGACCAGCATCTACAAAATAATACGTGTGCTTCGCCAGTTGCAAAAACTGTGGTAGAAGGGGTCACCAGATTCCCCCAACTCCATACTGATTGGGATCAAGGCATCGCTGAGGTTATCCCCAATGGGTGGTTTGGATTTGGTGGTTTTGGAATTTGACCCCCAAGGTTTTGTGGAGGGTCAATGGAATTTCCACCCAGGAGCACCTCCAAACCACCAATCCAATGCAAGAGGGAAGATGAGTGGCTTCTTTTCAAGGGAGACCCAAGGCAGGAACTTTAAGCAACCCCCCGCCCTCAATGAAGAGTGAAGGAACCCCCTGTCCTTGAGCGCAACTGGAAAACCACCCTGGGTCCACGTCTCCAAGCCAATCAACTGCAATCCCAGACAGAAGCCGAGCTTCCATGTGTTGAAATGAATACTTATCTAGGTGTTCTTTGTTGGTTTTTAAGGGAATATTTATCACTGGACACATGTTTGCTCATTTTTCTCAGGGGGCTTACACGGAAGTATTCGACATGTTTCTCTTGTCATACTCAGTGGATCCATTTGCCTGTGATAGGTAACCAAGGGCTTGCTTGCCACCCTGTAAACACCAGACCAATCGCTGAGGTGCCTACTCTCAGCCCCAAAAAGAAGAAAAGCCGAGGTACCTTCGGCAATCCATGGAGAAGTCGGTCTTGAGACCCGCGCTGCTCTCGGGGCTTCTCTATGGCTGTGCTGCCGGAGCCTCGGCGTGCAAGCCGCGTGCAAGCCGCGTGCCTGGCATCCAGCCGGGGCTTGGGGCCATTTTGGCAGGCGCCGAGGTTCAGATTTGATGTCCCCCTGTTGGCTTTATTGGGAGCCTATGACTGCACATATGTTCTCATTTGTTGTGGGGGCTTTGAGCACATGGGTATAGAAAGTATGCAATATAATGTATTAAGCTTTACAACTATGTTGGTAGAACCCAACGTGAATGGGCTTTTGGGCACTTTTGGGCTTGTTCGGTGGCTTCTATTAAGCTTCTTGTGGGTCGCTGGGCCACTCACCACCTGTGCTGCTTTAACTTATCCAGAGCGAATCGGCCTTTTGATCTGTGGGTGTCCCGTTGTCATTCATCTCCCTATTTCATAGCGAGCTCACCTGAGATTAAAAAAGAGCTCGCCATGATAAGGATCTTTGCTTAGAGATCCAATTATTATTTCAGCTTTTGGAATTATAGTTAACATTGTAGATGCATGATTTGTCGTGGCCATCGTGGTCCCAAAAGAGTAACCATTCACGTCCCAGTCCGCTTTGGTCAAGTGACATCCATTCGACTCCCCACCCCCAACAAGGAAAGGGATGATTGGGGCCGCTTTCCTTCTCAAAACAAGGGTCGCACGCGTCGCATACCGCATGCGTGGACTGTTCAGGTCCTGTGCTTTCTCTATGCCATGATGGCTGGGGCGCCCGGATTGGTTTGCTCGAGGGCGGCTTGTGGCTGGAGGTGACCGGAGTTGGCATGAAAGGTAAGTTGGTTTGTGCGGGTTGCATAAGATGGCATGGGCACATGAGGAATCGATACAAGCTGTGCGAGATGCTGGGCTGCAGCATGAGATTGCTTTTTGATCAGGTCTTTCAGTCTCCTCTTATTGGCACTATGCGTCGTTTCCTGCGTTCACTTGGAGCTTTCTAAGCTCTCGGGCAATGCCTTGCACCTTTAACCTTCAGGGGGCTGTTCCGCAGGGGGAAATATATGAGGGTTGTCAAGGTGTGCCAATGGAAGCAGCAGCGGTCGGTGAAAGTCAGCCTTCCAACTATCAGTTTCTTGGAGAAGCTGTTAGAATTCAAGCCTTGGCAATATGAAGGGAGCCAACCGCAGAATTTCGCAAGGTCTTGCCCTATGCCATCGGCTATGCTCTGGGCTGCGGTGGCGGGCTGGCTGCCGGGCCCCCCAAGCAAACGCATGCGCGAGCCTTGGGCATGGGCCTCACTACACCTGGGGCTCTTGTGAGTGTCAATGGAGCACGCGTTTGGGTGGCCAAGGGCAAGGGGGACCAACAGGACACCAACCATGTTGAGGGTTCAGGCTAGGAAGAAGCCCAAGTCGCATGTTTTAGTTGGTATAACCTGGTGAACAGTAAGTACGCCAAACGTATCGTCATCCTGGTTGCCGTTGGTAGCCTCCCAAATTTGTTGGAACGCGTGATGTGCTGTCCGAACTAGAGCTTGTTGGTTCTTGGTTTCACTGCGTTGGCTCATATTTCACGGCCTACAATTTCGTTTTTACAGCTTCGATGGCCTTAGTTTGGTTCCTGGTTTTCACCCCCTTGACGTCAGTTGCCAGTAGAAGGTAGAGTACAGGAGTCACTGGGTCGTTTTTCTTGTGTGGTGGTTCGCGGTGGAGCCAGCATCGCATTGGATGTGAGGCGCCTTTTGTAAGACACATCAGTCCGTTTGGAAAACTGGAGGGACTCAACAAAGGGGAGCCCTTGGCTGGGAATATGTTTGACATTGGCTTCCGGGAGGTTCCGTACAGGTTCTACGCAGCTTGCGGCGAAGGGTTTTGGCCCATGCTGCGCGGAGAGTTTTGTGGACTTGATCGCTTTCAAGTAGATCACAGTCTGAGGGCATCCGTCACAGGCCGCAGAATGGATGGTATGGGAAGCTTTTTGTGTGTGGACAAGGCCTGTTGAGGAATCAGGCAATATTAAACAGCCGGCTATACCCGCAATTAGTTGGACAGCGGCCAATGCACCGGCACGCTTGGGTCTCCAATGGTTTGCAAGTAAACCCGCCAAGTGTATCAAAATATAGGCCCGGAATCAAGACCAGCTCCTTATTTGCTATTTTGTTTTTCTTCAATATCCTGGAAGCCGTAAAGGGCTGACAAGAACAAGTTCCCGGTTTTCCTTGTTTGGACAGGTGGGTGACGGTGAGGTGTGCGCGAGCGCCCTGTTTTCGAGCACTTGAGGTGAGCCTCCTGTGGGGGGTCCTGGCCTTTGGCGAGGCTGGGAGACTCAAAGTGGGGGGAGACTCGGAGGCGTTCAGTGCGTTCTTGATTTGGGAGGTCATGTTGGAGGGTTCTTGATTTGGAGGCTTTCCCTTTCTCCCTTTCTCCCTTTCTCGCTTGCTCGGTGGATACCCCGTACCCCGCCAAACATGATGAACCCCAAGAAGGTTCCCTTTTCCCTTGGCCAAGGTCGCGTGTTTGCCGTGTTTTTGGGAAATTGGGACTTGGGAGATGACTTGCTTTTCCACCGTTTGGACATAGTTGAGCTGAAGAGAAATACTGGTTCGAGTAGCGCAGGAAGGGCGCGCTGTGCATCTTTCAGATGGACAGTTCGGCCAGCATCACCCTTCCCCATCATGGCCCAACTTTGACTTGCATGGTTACCCCCTGTGTATCGGCACCGGTGTTTTTCTGGCTTGGATGGTCAGTGTGGTGGCTTGGTGGTGTGATTCAATGGCAAGCGCCATGAAGGCAAAGAACCCAAGCATGAAAACTGCAAGAAAGACTGTTTTTTAAGCGTAGCTTCATGCGCTTCCAAAGGCTTTTGCTTCATCTAAAGAGAAACCACCGCGATGCTCACGATTCTGGGGTCACCAGCCAGCTGACCTATCCATTAGGTGCAGCAGTCTCCTGCAGCTCAAGTTTGTTGAGGAACAATGCGTAGATGGAAACTTGCCAGTAGTCATGTAATGCCACTGCTTCAGCTGGCTGAGGGCAGGATAGGAGAGGTGAGACCAACAAGGGTGTGAAGTCCCATTCTTCTTTGCGGGAGTTGCTTTGTTCCTTTTCTGAGATATGCTGGGAGCACGTGACCTGCCTTCGTCTCTTTCTCTGCAGAAGTTGATTTAAAGGGGCTCTTCTGATGACAGCAATCCACATGTTGTCAACATGTCGTGGTTCGGCCAGGCGTTTGCCGGGTTTATCCCCTTTCCTTGAAACCATGGTTTCAACAAGACATCGCCTTCGGTTTAACCCAAAAGACCCTTCCCTTGAAATGGCGCATTTAGCCGTGAAATCGCAAAGTTCATGGGCGACCATGAAGGGGCTGCGGCTACGCCAGGCCTCAAGCAGACATAACAAGCTTTGCGTGATGCCTGGGCGCCCGGATGGATTCAGAGTGCTTATTTTGAGTTTTTTTTTCATGCACGCGGTGCTTGCGCTGGGGTGTGAGAGGAGATACCCATGAGGCGATTCCAGCAGACAGGCTTTCCTTGGTTCCTGTTAGTGTCCCGTTCTGCTTGGCTCAATCAGTTTGTGCCAGGGTTGTGGGATCAGGGGGTTTATCCCCACTTCTGTGATACAAGGGAATCTCCCTCTTTTTCGGGGGGGTTAGTTTTTGGGAAGCCCTTTCTGTTGTATCACAGAAGTGGGCATTTCCCACAGCCCTGGTTTGTGCCCACTGTTGCATGATTTCGCCTTGTATGTCAGCACCACTTCCAATCTGCCAGTCACAGTTTGGAGCCCGCTCGCCTGTGGCCTCATTCGGGTCATGTGCGGAGTTGGCACATTGTGAGGGGATTCAGTTGATTTGTTCGGTTTGGTCGTTCGGCATCGAGATGGCATCGCCTTTGACTGATCTTCCCAGTGGCTGATGCAGTTGATTTGAGTATCCCTACAGCAGCCTGACATTAATTCGGGTGACTGCAGCGCTGCGCACGTTGAATTAGTTGCAACCTCCTCACAAGGGCTGCAAGATTTCACCAAGACAACAAGAGGTGTTGTTTGAGCTTGAATTTAACGTGACATGCTTGAATTGAATGAGTGCTGCAATCATGTAGCAGTTCCTTCCAGAGAGGATGTCTCTCGGGCAACACTGGAAATGGCATATTTCTTCAAACTGACAGTAAGTACCAACGCTTCATCATTCTGCTTTTACGCATGCGGGCCCTTTATCTTAGCGAGACATATTGTGCAAGGACTGCAAGCGCGTTCAGCGTTGCAAGTGCAACTGGGCATTCTATTGGTTGCTTGGCACTCAATACCCAGCATGCATGGTGCTCTCAAGACTGCGACGTGCAACGTTTCTTCCTTGCTGTTTCACATCGTTTGCTGGTGAGTTTGGCAGCCTTGGCATGGGGCTACTAGTTTCAGCTTGCTATGATTGACTTTGGCAGGGCCTGTTTTTTGTTTTTTTTGGATGAGCAGTGTGCCCTCATGGCATGTTCAAATGAGATACTTAGTCCTACTGAGCAGCTTTCCATTAGCCGGATGATAAGTGAACTCGTATATGCAATGGAACGCGCATGAGGAAGCGTCAGGCTTGGCAAATTTTTGGTCACAGCCAGGGGCTAAAGCCAGCTTTCTCATGGCGGTCTCTTACTTTGAGATCTCTCATGTCAGATTTCAGATTTGGCTTCCCCTTTACATGTCTCGGAATTGCCCTTAAGGTGTCTATGGGTGAGGCTTGAAGGGGAAAATTTGAATTTACCAGATCCTTTTGAGAAGTCGTTGGTTCTGCCAGGTTCCCTGTATTTGTCGACTCTTGATGGATTGAAACATTTGTGGGCGTTGGTTTCATTGCGAGTTGTTTCATTCTTGAGACGCAATGTAGGAAACTCCCGCGCTTTGCTTTCGCCGGAGGTGGTCGTTTCTGGGGGTCTGCATCGGCATCATACTACTGGGTGCCTCGGCGTGAGGCGTGGACATGGAAAACCCGCCAGGGATCTCACTTGCCCAAAGCGAATCGACCGGATCTGACCTTTTGGTTTTCCCATTTTGGTTTTCCCATTTTTTGTGAAGGTCCCAAAAGGTTAGCCTTTGATTTCAAGGTCTTTTGGGCAAGTAAGGGATAGCTCGGGCCACTTTGATCACCAGCTGATTTATAGGATCCCCGGATGTTTGTGTTTGGACGTATCCTTTGAGGAACCCTTATGGATGTTCTTCAGGACCCAGTCCGGTTCTATCGTACGGGAGGCTTCTCCTTTTCCTGTCCTTGTGGGGCTGTGGGATTGCCAGAGGAAGATGCAAGCGTCACTTGGCAGTGAAATCATCGCAACCCAGACGCACATGAGAGCAAACATGCCAGCGGCCGCCCTGACGTACGATGAAATCAACGTAGTTTCAGTACAAATCGAAGGGCTAGGTTTACAATCTTCCTAGGTTGTTGATTCCATGAGTGTGAAGCTGCTATTCTTTACCAAAAAAAGGTAAAAGGCACCGCTGAAAGCAAGCATTGGCAGGGTCATTGAACCTCTTCACTCCCGCTGCCTAGGCTTGGTTTCCTCACATGCCTTGACAAACGTAGAGTTTGTTGCAGCATATATGCATCTGGGATGTTCCATTTGTTTGTGGAATGCTATTGCCCTGCCTCACTGCAAGAAAGGTAGAGTCCGTGCGGTCAATGTTGTATGCAGCCCATGGGGGAGCGGCCGCTCGCTGAAGCCATTTGTGTCCTTTCCAGTAGCTGCACTGCCACGTGCAGGCGAAGGGCCAAGATGACCAGGTGCCGAAGCCGCTCGAAAGTGAACAGTGAGATCTCTGTAGCAGACTGTCATCGCGCTCCCTCAGGCTAACATGGAAGCTCCCAGAAGGCCGATGCTATGGAACCAAGCCTTCCAAGGGAGCTTCCATGTTCGTCCGAAGGTCTGGCTCTTTGGCAAGCCTGGGCGGCGCCATTTCAGAGCCACTGAATTCAGCAAGAGCCTGATGGCCCTGAGTTTCTGCCAGGGATGTGCGCCGCTGCTGTGCAAGTTGAGCGGTCCATCGATGATGGATTCAATACCTCTGGCTGGGATGTTGAGAAACATAAGCCTTGTGCCGGTGGAAATCAGTGGTTTCCCAGCTTCCCTTGTATGTCCCACCAGGGGTTATGCTTATGGACTAGGATTAAGGATCCCTTCGCATTTTGAATCACCCAGACTCTCATCGTTCAGGTGCCAGCACGGTTCCGGGGTTTGCCACAAATCGTGGCATGCGCATGCGGGTAACGCAACATTCTGCTAACTGTACAAAAGGAAGAGAGGCATGCGCACGCCAGTGTGCCCTTAGTGCCCTACCTGTGCGTCGCTCAGGGCCAGTTACGATGTATCTAGCTCAAGCATTGGCAAGCTTTAACAGGTTCACTCTGGCCATGGGCAGGACCAGCCCCCAGCATTCTTGCCTTGACACTCGCCTAAATTTAACCCCTGGCTAAGCGTGTGCTTTCCGAATGTTGTTGCTGGACGATGTGGGTATGTTTGGGTTTAAAGCCTTGGCATGATGATGCCCTTAGGGTTTGCCAGGACAAGGCTAAGATGTGCAGTCTTCATCAGGTGCAACCAAGCAAGGTGCCCAGGCCTGATCCAGCACCCGCTTTGCGCCGCTTCGGATCGATTTCTGCGCCCAGTGATGAACTCACAGCCAAAAACTCTGAGCCTTTGCAGCCGCAGCCTGTAGACGTGCTGTTTTTTTTTGTTTTTTTGGGAGGGGGTTGCTATGGCCAATCAACGCTTCCGAGGTACAGGATCAGAGGCTCCCTTAGCACTGCTGTGTATGTATGTGCGCGCGTTTTTGTTTTTTTTTTAATGCTTGCGCTTGCGCTTATCGGTGTTTGTGTTTGTGTTTGTGTGTTTGTGTGTTTGTGTGCTTGCTCGTTATCTTGAGTGCTTGTTTGCCAGTTTGTTTGTTTGTTTGTGTTTGTTTGCTTGTGCGTTTGGTTGGTCTTGTTCTGTTTTGTTGGGTTTAGTTGGTTTGGTTTGGTTGGTTTGGTGCCTGCCTGATTGTCTCTTTGTCTATGTGTTGTTTGTTGTTTGCTTAATTGTTGCTTGTGTGAATATGTCATTGCTCTCTTTCTTGCTCTCTCTCTTTCTCTCTCTTTCTCTCTCTCTTTCTCTCCCCCTTTCTCTCTCTCTCTCTCTCGCTCTCTCTCTCTCTCTTTCTCTTTCTCTTTTTGTGGGTTGCCTTGATTTTTGAATGCAATGAGGAGGCACACCAGGTGGCTGCTTGTTGAAACGGGTTTTTGAATGGGTTTGGCTTCATTGCTTTCTTCCGCAAGCGGTGCTCGGGGGGCTTACAGCTTTTGCCCAACGCCCGCTCCTTGCAAAGTCGGCTTCCCAGCAGAAATCCCACCTTGAGCACGGCCTTCGGCAACTTCGCGGACGGTTGCGCCGTGGGGTTGATAGAAGAAGAGGCCCTGTTGCGTCTTGCACCCTTGACACGGCTTCACACCGAAATGCTTCCCAAAACGGGCACCACGGCCCGGCCCGGGCCCTATTTCCCCGAGTGGCCGGCTGTATGCTGGGTTCTGGGCGACTGTTCTTTCTGCCTGCTTTGGGCGGATTCTCGCAGCTTTGCCCGACAACCGCAGCTGCTTTAGCTGAAGCTTCTGGTGGGAACATGCGGGTTGCATTCCCATGGTAAAAGCGCATGGTAGAGCTATCTTATGTTTGCTTGAAGATGATCGCCTTGGTCTTCTGGTGTCTTGATGTTCGACACATACTTTTAACATGGTTTGTCAAAGGGGGGGTGCGCAAAAAAAGTTCGGTCCGCCCATGATTGAGTTTGCGGCCAGCCTTTGTTGCCTCTGTGCTGTTTGTTTCCATTGTAAGGGTTGGTTCCAAGAAGGCTCCACAAATTCCGGGCACTTTCTTTGAACCATGCTTTCTTGACTTTCGACCTTAGCATCCCTGAAGAAAATGGGGAAGCTACGAAAGCTACCTTCAGACTGGTTCCCCGTCGCCTGCCTGGCCAAAACGTCTCGACGCCTCTCGAGTCGCTCGCCGCGATGCGGCAAGCGACCTTCGCGGAGGGAAGAGGTGCCGAGCTCAGCGGATATCGCTGTTGTCAAAACCGTTTTGGGATCCCATTTTGGTTGGGATTGGTACCCATTTTAGAACCTATTCTAGTGGGGATTGGGATGTTGACTGGGGGGTAACCGGGCTTTTGACCCATGGCCATGTCTCTGGTTGAGGGTTGACTTTGGGGTTTGCTGTGGGCTCATGATTTTGACGGTTTCTGGGGGTTAAAGTGAGAAACAGCTGGGTGGTTCCTCTTGTAACCCACCACTTGACCGGTGACTTTAGTGGAGAAGGAATGGGGCCACTGGCTTTGAACGGAAACCAAAGGCCCACAGTTCTTGGGGGTCCCTAATGTGGACAGATGGAGCCTGACCGGTTGTTAAAGACCGCGTTTCGTTCAAAATGACCCTTTGGTGGCTCCATGTTGGCAGGGTAGATCCAGGGGCGTTGGTTGTTTGGTTCCAGCCACTTTCTGTAATCGTTGGGAATAGCTCCCCAACGGATATCGCAGCAATAGGGCCCCTTGAAGGATGAGCAATACGACACCTTGACCAGCTGACTGAAGGATCCACTAAGCAGGTGATTGCTGGATGTGTATCCTTTGCTTTCCACCATCACGGGCTCAGGTATTAAAGACAAGGTCTCGGGTATTGCTGTTTAATTCATTTGCCTGGTGGCACCGTGTGGGTACTCTTGTTCGCGAGGCTTGCCTTCAAAAACTAAGTGCCAGAAAGAGGGTCATCTCTCACTATGGATTGCTTTCCGCTCTTCTTGGCCAAGTTGTCATTTGGCATATGTGTTGGGTAGCCTTTTTCCCAGTAGCTAACGCAACAGGGTGCTTTGAGCATCAGCCAACACAAGGGTGGAGATCGATTCATGCAGGGGCGGTGTTGTTTCTCCCACGCGTGTGGCCGTGCTTCAAGCTGCGACTGAGAACCCTTGGCAAATGGATTCGGAAAGCCAAGGGTTTGGGATAGCTCGTCAGCCATTGTCTTGAGAGCCTTTGACGGGAGCAAAACCGGAAAGCACCATTCGCTGGGAAACGTCTCGCAGTAACGTAAAGGATATCTTGGCCAGTGAACAGAGGCACGACAATTTCACCGTTCTTGGCATGTGCTTTTTGGTTCTGTTCATTTCTTGCAGGGGGCTGCAAACAACTTTTACATTTTGCTACCATACCAAGAGTTGTGCAGTGAATCAGCTGATTTGAAGGATCCCTTGTGTCGCAGGTCGTTTCTTGATGTATCCTTTAAGGCGACCTGTCTTGGGGAGACCGAAGCCAGGTGAGACTCTTCACCTAGGCGCCGAAATCGTTGGCCGACTGACGCAACCATGGCTTAGAGCTGCGTGCCGGTAGTTGGACCTAGCCGTTTGCTGTACATATGTACATGCAGTTGTATTGGTAAAGACGCATGTATGTTTATGTTTACAGACATATATACTTATATGGGTCTGTGGTTTTTTTACCGTGTCAGTTCTTTAGTCTTTGTGGGAGGTGGGGCTTGGGCGAGCCATACCCCCGAATCATACCCCCGAGCCATACCCCGAGTCATACCCTTTAAAAACACAAAAAAAGAACTTGCAAGAACTGTGGCATTTGCATGTGATCCATGGATAGCTGGAAGCTGTAGGGGGTTTAACTTCAAGTGAAGAAGGGGGTCTTGTCAAGAAACAGTGTTAGAGAGCTTGACATGTGGACCGATGCCAGGGGTAGGGACTCCGAGGTAATACTGGTGCACTTGTGGTTCCTGGATCTATTCTTGAGTCTGCGATGCTTGCATGGTTGGGCTCTGATGTCATGGGGCCAAGTACAGTTGACATGTCCACTCACACACTCACTGGTTACTCGTGGGGGCATTTTGGCTCAAGTGGTGTTCCTTGACGCTCGGTTACCCACCTCGGTCTCGGCTTGCTATTTTCAATGGAAAGTGCCAATGGGTGGAGTTATAGAGCAATCCTGCGGATGTGCTGGTACTAGAGTTGTCTGTAGCATCCGTGGTGCTGTGGCGGGGGTGCCGCTGCTGAGCTTGAAGCTTGGAGCTTGCTTCCTGCAGTCTGTCCGACGCGGTGGAAACAGCTGTCTGTCCTGGGCCACTGTCGCAGTGAAACACAAGCTGTCTTTGTGCTCCTGGGGTACTCTTGGTGTCTTTCCGGTCGAAAACATCTGTCCCCCGATTCACACCCCCGATTCATACCCGACTCATACCCCGATTCATACCCTTCTGCTGCCATTTGCAGCAAAGAGCCTCTTGCGCTCTGGGCAGTACTAGCGAAGCTATGCCGCCCAAATCCTCAGAAGACAAAAAACTCAAAGAGAAGCACTGCAGGAACCAGCTCGCGGCTCTTTTTGCAGAAGTTCGCCAGAAGGTGGGTTCGGAAGGCTTACTGCGATGTATTAAGCGCGACACAGTACACCACCTGTGAGAGGCCCACTAGCCTCTGCGCGGCTGCCGTTTGAGGATGTCACGCTGTCTTGCCCCTACGCTGGTTCGTGACTGGCGCGGGTGGCGGGTCGCTTGAACTCCAAGTGGAGGTGGCAATGACGTTCGCCTCAGGCAGTGGCTTTGCGCCTTCCACCTGTGCAGCAGCTTTAAAACCCACTCACGCAGAGTGGCAGCTGTCTAGTTCAGGCCACTCACAAGCGCCCCAGGCTGGCTTGTAGCAACTAAGCGGTCCAAATTCTCACGGCTATCCAGTTGCCAGCGCACGGGAGCTTTGCAGTGTCCAAAGCCACAAAGCAAGAGTTCAGAGGCGCGCGAGCCATACCCCCGAGCCATACCCCGAACCATACCTGCGATTCATACCCCTTGTACCAACCTCCCGGCACGGCCACGTCAAAAAACACATACCCACACACACACATATATATATATATATATATTTCCCGGGGGGAGGGGGGTGGGATTCGGTTCCGTGATTTTGTTGGCTTGGAGGAGTTGCTTCAGGCTTTTGCTGAGTCTGGCCTTCCAGCCGAGCAATTGCTACCCTGGAGAGTTCAAGGTAGCCAAGGATCCATGGTGCCATGCAGCTTGTTCAGTGCAGCGCTCAACAAAACCGCCTTTTTTCAGTGGACCTGGATGTCTCCCCAAAAGGGATGTAGTCTTCCCAAACCCTCCGATCGTCAGCTTCCGTTGTTAGAGGTACTTGTAGGGTGGCTTTCCTGGGTTTTGCAGTGCCCCAACATGATTGGCCGGCAGGTTTTGGGACTAGAACGCAGGGCCTTCAGAATCGGAGGTGGCCTTCAACCCAGAACAGTCGTGCCACGGCCCTTGCTCAATAGACAGCGGCCCCAATAAGGCGATCACCTTCCTTTTCTGGGTCCTTCGGGCAACTGAAGGCACATTTGTGGTACTAAATGCATTTGGCGATGTTTCGCCATTCTCACCAGTCGGCGTCCTGCGGATGCGTTTTGGATGTTTCCCACGGTTGGCAAGGGTCTTGCAAAAGTTGTTTGAACCCCCCAATCCCAGCGGAGGTGGATGGATTCTGAGTTAAGAAGGGTCTACTAGACAAGTATTGGTGTTTCTGTGTGATCCTCCATGTCCCCCTATTGAGGGCTTTAAACTGCAACAATCAAACTGCCGGAGAAAAAGAAAAAAACACCAGCATGACCCCGCAGCCTCCGGCTCATGGGCCTCGGCTACAGATGCAAGCACTTGCCATCCAGCCGTTTGGTTAGCCATTGGGATTGTGTCTAGGTCCCCCAGTGGTGCCCTTTTACCCTTTTTTGGGGGAGGGTTCCCTTACTAAAATGGACTACAGAAAAATGGGTACCCCTATTCTCACCTCTCTACTGGAGGACCTAGGTGTGCTTCACGTGGGGCAAAGAGCCAACCCCTGCATCCGGCGATCATGGATGGCCCCTTTGCAACCGAAGGCGGGTGCCCCGAGTCGATGGTGTGACAAATCTTCGGCATGGCCCTGCATGGCTTCTCAGTCCGAAAAAGGCGGAAACCATTGGTGAGGTGAGTGGGGAAGGTGGCGATTGTTTTTGCTTTGTCCCTCCGGCTTGCACTCGCTGCCTTCAAAGCCAAGCATAAACCCACCAAACCAACCTCCCTGGAAGCGAAAACCGACTCCGGAGGACAGCACGCCACAACTGAACCTACCCGAAACCCTTAACTAAACCCCAAACCAACCATAAACCCACCCGTGAACCAACCCGAAAGCAGCAACAAGCCCGCCCAAACCAACTGTCAACCCACCCTAAGTCAATCCTAAACCAATCTCTAAACGAGTCCCTCAACCCACCCTGAACCAACCTTGAGCTCACCCTGAACTTACACTCAGTCCCAAACTTACCCTAAACAAACCCACCCTGAATCAACCCATCGACCCTGAATCAACCCGCCAAAACACTAAATTAATTCTTGACCCGGTTCCTTTGGAGTTAAACTGCTTTAAACAAGCGGAGTCACGCCGAGGAACGACTTGCTTTCCTGCCTTTCGGGAGGTGAGGATTGCCCCAGCCAAGCCCTGGCCGAAAGCCGTAGGTTTCTCAGTTTTCCGCAAATAAAGATGGAGCAGTGGAGGCACACGCCGCCTGTGCCGCACCAGACATCAGCATTGGATGTCGCGTTGTAGCCTTTCCACGCGCTTGTGCGGCCAGAACATGCAGCCTGTTTGTTCCTGACAGAAGCTCTGGTGGGACAAGGGCCGACATTCATCATATCATGGAAGCGTTCGTCAGGCTCCATGAGAACATTCTGCACATGCCAGAAAAACTTGTTTTTTGTTTCCTTCTTCTTTTATACATATTGTATTTTTTTGGGAAGTACTAGATGATGATGCTTTTGTTGTGAAAATATCTTCGTCGATAGCAGGATGGGTGCTTGTAACTGCTATTGCTTCTGTTCTTGCAGCCTAACCCTCATCCCCCCTCTCTTGGTTTCCTCCGCATATTTGGGGAGGCGTCGTATTCGATCCAAGGGAATCTTCTTGCGGCAGGCGGGCTTTGCCGCTGTGGACGTGTTCCAGCTGACCAAAGCTGCGTCCAAGCGGCTGCAGCGGAGCTGGAAAGAAGCCTTGGAGCGACCCGACGGAAAAGACGGGGATAGCTTTTCAGGTAATGTTGATCCCAATACTCAACCCCAGTTCGTTAATAGGGGGGCGTGGGCTCCAAAGGGACACCCCCCCGATTTTAATAAGCTGGGGTTGAGGAAAAAATGGGGTCAACATTGCTTTCCTCGACAAAATCCTGCACCAGCTGGGACGAAAGCCCTGTGTCCAGAGACAAGGGGTGGTCAGATCTTGGGAACATGAAGGTAGGTGAACCCTGTGTAATCGCCCTTTTCGCTGGCTTGCGATCTCCGCGAGGAGCCGCTCGGTGATGCTGAAACTGGCACCCAAACCGTTGTGCATCCATTGGATGGGCCAGAGGTTCACACCTGAGATTGAAGTTCTGGCCCTTCATCAGGGCTCCTTAAAAGATACAATTTGCAACCATTTGAAACATGTTCGAACATGTTGCTTTTGCAACACCAAAATAGAGTTGGAAACCACCAAGTTGCAATGTTCAGGTGTATCATGTAAGGATCCCTGTTCATAAGCAGGCCTAACATGCAACATGTTCCTTACATCCCGAGCTCTTGGACTTCATACTATTTGGTATGACCGTTTGAGTGGCAAACACAAAGTTCCGACTTTTGCTGGCCAATCCACTCAGGTAGTGAGTTTCCACTTATTTCCCCTCGAGGCTTCCATTTGATGTGACCGAATCAGAAGGTCACAGTTGCAAGGGTTTAAAGTCTGGCCAAACATGGGGCAGAATTTCCATGTTTGGATGTGAATACTTCTGGTCGCAAGGAGGCCGGCGGGACCTCAGCATTGATATCTCCGGAGAGGATTTATAGAGGTGTGTCTGGGTGGGTGGGTGTATGTGTGTGTGTGTGGGTGTTTGTTTTGTGGAGATTCCTGACTTTGGAACCACTCCTCCTAAGTTTACGTTTTGTTTACTGCTAGTGTACCATGACATGGATTGAGGCGCAAGCCAACGGTTTGCTCTTTCGAGCGAGCGGAAGGAGCAGGGAGGTCACACCCGGAGTTCCCTATGTCGCCACAGGTGCACACTCTCTTTCACCTCCATGGATTTGAGGTGGGGGTGGCGTTCAAATAAAATCAAGTCCATGGCATTAATTTGGATTCCCTAGTTGTTTTGGATACACCGCAAACTTTGGGCTACGACATTTAAGCGATTGCAATTGATAGGGGGATGATCCGCAACCTTGCCATGGCTCCGGGCAGCTTGAGGGACTCCCGCACGTTTCAGACAAGTGGTGTTACCTCTCGCATGGTGCAATTGAGCCATGAAAACCCGAAGATGAAGGGTAAAAGATAAGCCGGACATGGGCGCAGTTATCCGGCCTCTTGATTGTTTACATGTTTTTGGGTAGACACCTTGAGTACCAGGTTTGGAGTGTGACTCACTTGATTGCCGGCGCCCGTCCCCATTACGTGGCTTAGCTCCTTAGCTCGGCTCGAAACTCCGCCTTGAGGTTGCTACAGTGCGCTCCAGACATCTCCGTGCAGCCCAACATTGTGTGCTTCAATGTTGCGCTCAACGAATCTCTTCTCAAGCCAAGACTTGATCCATGGCAAAGGGGTTTGGTAGTGATTGCCTTGCAGGGCCGCCTAATGAACCGTGTGGGTGTGGGTGTGCTATGTTTGTTTTCGCGCATCCTTTTGCTGTTCCTTTGGGTGCTTCAACACTGTTGCAAAGAAAAAGAATGTCAGTGCCACCAAGCGGAAAGTGGGTTTGGAGAGCAACATGCTCCATAAGTACGTATGCTACTGCGCTCGGTCCGCATTCCTGATCATTCATGCTTGTTGAACCTGACAAAGATGAGGATTGCAAGCACGCCTTGGTTTCCTGCGCTTCGGCTTTGTGTTGTTCTCTGCCAGCTTTACTTCTGCGAAAGGAGCTAAAGATGAGTCCGCGGACAATGCAAAGGTGTCTTGATTGGTCGAATCCACAACGGGTTAAATGGACAAGACAGCGGCTTCAAAGTCAGCACACACACACACACATTGGTTCTAGCCGAGCCTTTTGTTCAAGCTCTTTCGTGCGCGTTGCTATGTGTTGCTTCTACTACGTGGATCGGAAGACTGGTAAAACAATGCTGTTGCCAGAAGGCGCCAAGAATTTCGGCTCGCAACATTGCCCAACAAACACAAGTAGTTACTCCGTGAGAAAGCGAGCAGTGGATGAATGGCATCAGTCCAATGCTGATTCAGAGCAGCAAGGCAAGCCATGGGAACTGCGTGTTTCTCAATGACCCTGAATGAGGCAGCTGAATAGTCACTGAATATTTTGCCCCTCAATAGCCCCTAGTCGCCAATAGTCACTATTAGACTGCAATGGCTGCTTGGGGGTTGCTTTCCCTGGTTTCTTCCAAAAGGGAATGGGGGGGGAGTTGCAACCCAACCATTCAAAGTTCACTTCTTTTTTTTGCCCCTTTTTATTTTTTGGCGCTGGATGCTCTCTTCTTTTTTGGCGGCATAGACTCCAAACCGGTGACTTCTCGTCCAGCTCCGAAACCACGCCACAGGCCTACAGTCGCAGCTCCTGGCGATGGGCATTGCAGCTTCTGGAAGCAGAGGAGTGGGGCATTGCACGTGTAAGTGGGGAATAATTAAATAGCCATGGATATAATTTACTGACCATGGTGATAAAGTTTTTACAAGTGGGTTAGAACCAGACTTACTAACCTTACTAACCACTTGCTACGTGCCCTGCCCCTTTAAGCAAGAGACTCTTGGTAGCTGAGCACATTTGGTTGGGAGGGAGCCGGACTCGGAGCTGGGCGTATTTGGGTATCCAAATTTGCCTTCAACGAGGGAGCCGGACTGGGAGCTGGGAGTTCTGTAAGGAAATGGTAGCTAATGTCCTGTCATTGGGGTTTGATGCTTGAGGTCTTTGGGCAGAATGAACAGAAGTCTTTGGCAGGTTGCCTGTCGGCCGATTAGATGGCAAATGTATCCGGACCAGGTCATGATCAACAAGGCGTGGATGGACAAAATCCGTGCGCAGCACTTGCAAACCATGGGAAAGCATGGTTGGTTGGCATTCACAGGAGAATCATCATCATTCTAAGGTTTCTTCAGCGGTGCGGGATTTCGCCCATCCACAGGCGTTTTTGCCGACTGCCCTATTGGAGGTTTTCAGCATGACACGTGGTGAAGATTGCTCGAGCAGCCGAGTTGGTCGGAATCAATTTTTAGCTATTGCCGGCTCTAATCCCCACGCCTCCGGAGGTAAGGCCAAAGTCTAGCCCTGGCACACCCGATTTATGGATTGAATATGTTGCTTTGTGTCTTTAAGACTGTCTTTGTATGTCTTTGTAGCGGGAGCCTGCCAGGGGGTTGAAACTCAAAATGAGCGAGGGCATTAGCAAGTGGTGATCTGCTATCATAAGAAAGATTGGACTTTGCTGCATTTGAGTCCTTGTGGTCCATCACACCCATGGTCGCACACTTCCTTCCCAAGTTCCCAAGTTTCTGGGCTTACCTTGGTATGACCATAGTGGCAAACAAAAGTTCGGACTTTTCTGGCCAATCCACTCAAATGAGTGGTGTGTTTGGGGTTCAAGGTTTGCTTGTGCGATCGGAACCATGGAGGATCTGGACCTTGTGAGCTTCTTGGCTTGGTGGCAGAATCTGAGAGCAGCTCCACGGGGTTGCATCGTTAATGTGGCAGAATGCACGTGCTTGACATCCCCACCCCCCGGGGAATGTATTGCTAGGGGGGGCGTTCCCCCCCCCTACCAATACATGAATATATGGTCCAGGCCCCATATTTGACACAATTAGTCCCTGCTGGACAACACCCTCAGTTGTTTAAAGGGCTGTCTCTGTTTGAGGGATCTTTGTTTCGACACCCTAATGCACTATTAGAGGCTATTTCAGGCAAACTGCCTTTTGATGCTTGTTGGTGGCTGAAAAAAAGGGCATCGCGGGTTCTAGGCAGGGTTAACCAAAAGGGCAGGGTCAATTATTTGCTGCTGCTGTGTTGCCCATTTGAAGGTCCTTGTAACTAAGAAGGAGTGTTCCCGGGAGACTCGCATGAACCCATTTTGCCGGATCTCGCGCGAGACATGCCGCGGGCCTGTGCTAGCCAACATAAAGCCAGGAGATTGTCGGCCCAGCCAGCTTGCAACATGACACCGTCCATTGGTTGGCCTAACCATTTCTGGGACCCTTTCATTTCTGGGCAAACGTACCATCCCTGTCCAAGAAACATGGGTTATTTTTTGGCGCGGGGCTCATATGCAACGAGCCATGCGTGGCATTGGCGGTGGCGAGCGATGCCTTCGAGGCCTGTGGCCAGGCTTCTACTTTTGGACTACCCCAAGAGGCAGGTATCGGGGCCCGAAGCGGCGGAGAGTTTGGGGCCCGAAGCGCGCGAGATCGCACGAGCTTGAGCATCATAAAGGACAGTTTGGAACCAGAGCAAGCCGAGCCAATCCAAGCAAATCCAAGCCATCAAGAAAATACCAGTAGCCATCCACAGAAAAGTCATGGCTGTCAAAACGCAATTGAAATGATTAAAGCATATATCAAAGCGACACACCCCGGGGCCCTTGGTTTTAAGTCTACTTCACCGCTTTGGGCCCCGAAGTCGCCTTTGGGCCCCGAGCCGTCTCCAAGGCTTCATGCTTGAATCTGCTGCGGTCAGTCAGCAAGCACACCCTCTGCTGTACAAACAGGCAACTGGAAGAATATATGGTGTAGATTGTTGTTGCACCTCGATAAAACGAATTGTGAGGCAAAACGATATTGTCTTTACGCGTGCTTGATGCAGCCGGGGTTGCCTGAACCACCAGTAGCTTCGCCCTTTGCAGGGATCTGCGTTTCAGAACGTGGCCAAACCAACAGAGTCTGTGAGATTCATTCGAATAACAGTGATGGGGGAAAGCATACTTGTTCTCTGCACGCCATAATTTGAGTCTCTCGGGGGCATCCCCATTCTTCCCCTGCTCAAGTCAAAGCCTAGGCGTTTCTCAGGCAATGACACCCCAAATCGTGCCCACACAAGGGCCAGCACAAGCTGCGACATGCTGACATTGTGGACTCTGTTTCCTGCCAGCCCTTGTGAGAGCATGATACACCCAGTTGTTCAGCGGCCACTGGAAAAAAGGGAGCATTTTTTGGTTGACTACCTTAAAGGGAACCCACCTCAAAAAGGGTACACTCAACAACTGGATAAAGCCCCTAGCTCAGACTATGTCCATCACCGTAGGCAAAGCGTCAGATGACTGCGCACCAAGCTGGGCCAAGAATGCCCGGAAACCTTTTGATCCAGATACCACGGTCGGCGCGATCTCCTTGAACTTCGTCCACACCGCTGAGCTCTGCTGGTCCTGCGTCAAAGGCTTACATGCGAAGCCGGCCCTCGCTGCGAACCGTGTGGGCACCCTGAGTTTGAGCTCCTGCCATTGCGTGTCGCCCTTGATTCCTCGAACGCACCCTTTTTTAGTGAGAAGTGGCTTGCCCTCAACTTTCTCACGGAGCGCTCTCATCACCTCCATATACGCGGCCATGGAATCACGCCCACCTTTGGTTGCAGGGAAGCTGAACTTGGTGTACACAGTTGGCTCAAGCTTTGGCTGACCAACCGCTTCCCCTGCCACCTGGCGCAAAGCATCTCGAGCAGCGGAAGAATTTTCTACCAGCAAGTAGCCATCGGCTTCGTGGTACACAAGCTGGCTTCGCGGCACTTCGAATAAGATGGTCACATCGTCGGCTTCGGTGTTGCGAGGGTCCACGAGCAGCGCGTGGCTCTCGGCCGTGGCCTTGCACATGCACTCATGGCGATGCTCTAGCAAGCACAAATGCACAAATGTGGCCAGCTCAGCCTTAAATGGCCCAGGGTAGACTTTTGAAGAGGAAGTTGACGTCGCCTTGCGGCCCCGTCTGGGCATGCTCCCCCTCCAAACCTTTTCTGTCACGGCCAGCACTTGGTAGCTCCGTTTTCCATCCCGCAAGACGCTCCTGGGAGTGAACTCTACAATCTCCTGCGAGATGTTGGAGCTCCCTTTTTGCACAAGTGGTGCTGCTAAGTCCTGCGCAGACTTTGCAACCAAACGGGAGTAGGTCTGCCAATCAGTGAACCGACTCTGGCGCCCTCCACCCACAAGGTCAAAGACCTTCTGCGCCTTGCACAGATCACTCCGCAGGTTCATCTCATTCATCGGCCTTTGGCTCGACAAAACTTGTGGTGGAGAGAGAAACCCTTCTGCAAGGCGCACATCACTGACAGCCTTCATCATGGAAGGAAGCAAAGCTGCTACTCTCGTCAGGGCTTTGTCCTTGGTGTCATCCGCTGGAGGTACCCACCCAAGGAAGCCACACTGGTGCAGCATCATGGCAGTGGCAGAAGCTGAAGTCGCGCTGGCAGCTGCCGCATTGCTCTCTGCTGACCCTTTTGCATCGTCCGCCAGGAGGCTGCTGACAGGGGGCCCAGCGCACTGAAGGTCGCAAATGTCTTTCTTCAGCTTGGCCTCCACTGCCAACTGACTGAGACTTGAAATGACAGGCTCTTCACATGCTGGCGGCGGGTCCACTTCCATGTCCGACTCCTCCGCGTCATCAGAATCGTCATTGGTGTCAGACAGCTGGAAGCCAAACAGCAGGCTCTTGCCAATGTCCCGGTACCAGGATGACAGCTCTCTGGCAACCGAGGCGGCGGTCGCGCCCGCCTTCGAAATGGCCCACAGTGTCGTGGCAGCTGTGTGAGCTCGACCAGCGATCTCTGTCGCCTGAGCATCCGTCACGCCTGCCCAAAAGCGCTGCTTGGACGGATCCGGCAGCTCTGGGCGCCGCATCTGCCGCAAATGCAACAGCTGTGTTGAAGAACTGCCAATTTCATCGAAGGATGTTGGGAGCAGGCGGCCTTGACTCTGCCAAAATGGTGTTCAGCGGCGTCCTTGCAGGGTACAGATGGGATGTCCCTCGCAACCGACGCCGGGCGCGAGCCTGCGCAGCCGAAATGCACATAGGCTGCATAGCTGAAGAGCGTGCGACACACCCCGACTTCAGGCTAATTCGGGCCATCCACTTCGCGCGAGCCTGCGCAGCCGAAACGCGCATGAACATTTCACGAGGCTGCACAGCGGAAAAGCGAGTCCCGAACGCACCCCGATACACCGCGACACCGGGCCAAGCGCCTTGCGCGAGCCGCTGAAATGCGCATGAACATCTCACACGGCTGCAATAGGCAGCGCGGCCGAAAAGCGAGCCCAAACACACCCCCGACTCCGGGCCAACCACATTGCACAAGCCTGCACAGCCGAAATGCAAGGCTGGGTGGCTGAAGAGCGTGCGACACACCCCGACTTCAGGCTAATCCGGGCTATCCACTTCGCGCGAGCCTGTGCAGCCGAACCGCACATGAACATTTCACGAGGCTGCGCAGCCGAAAAGCGATTTCCAAACACACCCCGACACACCCCGACACCGGGCCAAACACTTTGTGCGAGCCTGTGCAGCTTACATGCGCATGAACATCTCACAAGGCTGCAATAGGCAGCGCGGCCGAAAAGCGAGCCCAAACACGCCCCGACTCCAAGCCAATCAGTTTTGTGTGAGACTGCGAAGTTGAAACGCAAGACAAGATTTTGCAAAGTCACGATCGTAGGTAAATACCACGCAAAATGGTTCGGGCCTAGGGTCGCTCCAAAGAAAGCGCCCTGACCCCCCCCGCCTCGCCCTTAACTGTTACTGGAATCCTTTAGTGTGGACGCAGTGTTTGTGGAGTTTCGAAAAGACACAGCCTCGAAATCCCTTAGCACGCTAATTACTATGCAATACTTTACCCGAAACTATTTGCAGACGGCTCCTCCATGCAGGAAGATGGGGACCATGGCGCAATGCTTATTCCAGGGTGACGCAGGCACCGCTCGATTAGGTGCCCTGCGCAAAACAAAATATTGCGCGTGGTCGTCAACGACCATGTGTGCGTCTGCCATCTGCCACCTGCGTCCAGCGAATATTTCCCGATGGAGCAGTTACTCAAATGTTACCCATGGTCATTTAGGGGCCCTGAATGGAAGATTGATCGACCCCAAAAATGGCTTGGCTCAAACCCGTGACTTGTGCGCCCAAGATAGTGTCTGGACCAGCATCCCCCCCCTGAACTTGAGTAATCCCCATCTTGCGGGCAACGAGTCTGCCAGGGAAGCAACGTCAGCCCGGCCTGACGCGTTCCACGCGAACATCACATCAAGAAGTGTCAAGTAGAAGCCCGTCAAGGCGCATTCCAGACGAGCCAGGGGGCTAAACTTCAAGGCCGCGTGCCACAGGCCGCACGCCAACGAGGCAAAATGGCGATCTCAAGCATCCATGCTGATGTGTTTCGGATAAAGCCGGTGAGCAACCTCGCGGTCAGATTGGCAATCTCGGCCCGAATAAGCGAAGACCGGCAAGTTCTTTATCAGCATGATCGAAGCATTGACCCGTAGCCCAACGCACATCATGCAGCGGTGCTTCCCCCGTAAAGCGCGGCCCAAGCTCTTTTGAGCGCGTCGTGGTGGAATATTGTATGAGAGTTGTACTGGATTGAGCTGAAGGGGTAGTGCTTGATGCGCTTGAGAGACCGTGGCACTCTCACAGTCCTGGAAGAAGGGAACGTCCCGGCACAGTTCGCTCTTTGGAGAGAGGAGAGAAAGGAACAAAGCGTTGAAGACCAAGTGCTGAGGTGCGTTGTCGCAGCTCTGACATAGAGGGGGAATATCGTTGTTGCTTTTCGTCAAAGATGACCATACTTCCCCGCCTCGTGGAGAATCTGACGGCACGTGTGGTTGGCCAGGCGCTTTGGAAGCATCCTCACATCATAGCACTGGGTCCGCGCGTCGCATCCTTGAAAGCAATTGAACCACAATTTCTAGAGCAGCGGTAAGGAGACACTTTGTAAACAAGATCAAAAAGAAAAATTGTCTTCACAACTAAACCGGTCTTCCCAAAAAAGAGTAAAACACCCCTACGCAAAAGGGTGGCTCGTCTTTAGGGCGAGTCCGTTTTAACCCCAACCTAAAAAGGGCACCCTCAAAAAAATATAGGGCTTGACCCCCCTTCAAACACCGATTCCATCCGATTCCCAACAGACTCCAATCCTAAAAATGGGTGGGTGTTTGGGTTCCTTCCGAATCCGTAGGGGAGTGCTTTGAGAATTTATAGCTTAAACAGCATCGATTCTCAAGCAAACTGACCGAGCATTAAAAGCAGCGAAAAGCAGGTTATAACAGGGCTGTTGATGCTATGACTTAGTGCAACCAAAGGCTCGCTTGACAAGGAAGCTCAGGCACACTTGCGCTAACTCCAGCTTCTGAAGTTGTTCAGGCTTTGTGCCGCGTGCTTCGATGAGGGCCTTGCTGCCCGCGCCTCCAATGTAATAAGGTTTTACATCCTCGCCACCCATATGCAAAACCCCATACTGTGGAAAGTAACATGTCTCATCGAAAGTGATCATCGCATTGCGACCTTCCACGCGAAGGAGCCGAAGAGCAATTTCCGTGTTTTGGTCCAGCACTGACCCGTCAAAAAGACCTGGCCCTGTCTCCACTAAAGGCGAGAAGAATTGTGGCAGCTCCGGCGTGGACAGGCTAACCTGGATGCATGCGTGGCATTGTCGCAAGGAAAACATCTCCTTCGGGCCAGTCGTCCCCTAGTTATTTGGCATCTCCCTTAAGATTGAGTGCTGTCCGCTCAGCTTCTCGCGTGGCAAGCAGCCGGAAGGGCAACCCAATTCAATATTACTACCAGCAGAGCCGGCGAAGCCGGTGGCGGAAGCTTCTAAAGCGAGAAGAGTGCCTAGGGGAGATGAATTGTTTTCGTGGAGCAGCATCTCTTCTCTTCTCTTATCTGCTCTTCTCTTCTCTGAGCATCGCGTCATATCGCGTCTCTTCTGCTGTCTTTGCTTATGCCTTCATGTTTTCTTACTTTCTTTCTGTCTGTCTGTCTGTCTGTCTTTCTTTGCTTTCTCTATTTCGTTCCTTCTTTCTTTCTGTCTTTCTGTATTGTCTTTCGATCTTTCTTTCTTTGTGTCTTTCTTTCTCTCTCTCTCTCTCTCTCTCTCTCTTTATGTTTGTCTTTCTTTCCTTTCTTTAATTCTTATTTTGTTGTTCATGTCTTTCTTTCTCATCTTGTCTTTCTTTCTGTCTTTCTTTATTTATTTTGTTCTTTCTTGTGTTCTTTCATTATGTCTCTCTTTCTTTCTTTCTGTTCTTTCTTTCTTTATTTCTTTGTCTTTCTTTCTTTCTTGCTTGTATTTCTTTTCTTTCTTTCTTTTAATTATTTCTTTCTTTCTTTCCCTCCTTCCTTCCTTCCTTCCTGTTCTGTCTTTCTTTTTATTTCTTTCTGTCTGTCTTTCTTTCTTTCTTTCTATGTCTTTCTTTCTTCTACTGCTGTGTTTGCTTCTTTCTTCATTTCTTTCTTTCTTTCCTTGCTTCCTTTCTTTCTTTCCACTGATCTATCTACCTATCTGTGTATCTACCAACACCTGACCTTGCGTCTGCACTTAACCTTGCGAAAGTGCTGCGCTTGTCAAGAAATCCGTACTTGACCTTGCGAAAGTCTTGCGCTTGCCACGAAATCTTCATCTCAGGCTGCCACAGTGCTGCGCCCGCCACGCAATTTGCACCTCCGAAGCAGTCCGCGCGCGAGCATGCCATTGGGGGAACTCTCCGAACCCGCTGCGAGATCGTGGCGAACCCGCACGCTGAACAGAGGCACTCTTCGCGATTTCTACTCCATCTTCTCGCTTGCTATTACTTGCACTCGCGCCTGCTTATTTTTCATTTTTCGTGTTACCGAAGTTTTCTAGCTACACTTTCTTTGATGAGGGGGAGATTTAATGAGATCTGCTTAGAGACAGACAGTCTTGAAGCCATTCAAGTCTCCCTGAAAGCATTATTGAAAGGCCGTATGTTCAAAGGCTGAGTCGTACAGTTTCTGCGTAACTCCCAGTCTATTTCCTCTCACGGGTGATGTTCAGCAGCTGGCTATGAAAGGGCTAGGAAAATGAAGGCGATCAACTGGAAAACATCTCAAAGACAGCTAGGTCGTGCTAGCCAAGCTGCTCGCGGCTTCGCCCTGTTCGAGAAGCCAAGCATTCGCATGAGGTTTCGCTGGCTGCCGGCTGACGTCAAGGCGAAGACGGCTTCGCAGATGTCGGCGTGATCCAGCCCCAGCGCTGGCAGCGAAGATGCACCAGTGCGCTTCGCGCCAGACAGCTCGTTCTCACTCTTCGATAGAAGGGCGCTTACCAGTGTGCGCACCACGCAGTTTGCAGACAAGGCTCCGCGCAGTATGAGCTTTGCCAGCTCGGTGTCCTGGCGCTTCTCTGTCTCCGAATACGTGTTCGCTGTCGCTCGTCGCCAGCCAGCTGTCACGGAGGTTTCTGCACTCAGCTGGCACAGCTAGATTTGAACTCGCTTCCGACCTGCCGGCAAGGCTGGTTGCAGCAGTGTAAGAGATGGAAGGGGCAATCAACGCACAGTCAACCCGCAAGCCCGTGTGCGCAGGCCTTTTCGAAGCCACGCGCCGAAATTCGCGGGCAGCTTAGGGCCATCCTCAAATGCCTTGGTCGGCCAGGCATCAAAGCTGGCCAACCACTCCGCCGCAGGCAATGCCACTGGGCCATCCAGCGCCTGCAGCTCATCATCGCTGCTAGCCATGATCGCACTGAGAAGCAGTTGCGACACCCACAGCGGCCCCGAAGCTGCAGCTGCGCCCCTCCAAGCTGACACACTTGCTGGGTCTGACAGCAGCCGCTGGCTGCTGTCGGACCCTGAAGCTCGAGGGCTGGATATGGCACTGAAACCATGCTGAATCCACTCATCCCATTGCAGGGTCTGACAGCTGCTGCTGTCGGACCCAATCTTTTTGAGAGAGCCTGAAAAGGCTAAGGAATCAGCCTGCCGCAAGGCTAAGCCAAACAGCCTGCCAAAGGCTGAGCCCTGAACCTGATCAGGAGTCATGAGCCATCCCAGGAGTCATGAGCCTGAAGTCTTGATGTCAAGCAGCAACCAGATCTTTGCCAGCAGTAGTGTCAAGAGAGGTGGACTGAAGTTGTTACCCTTGGGGACAGTGGTGGAAGCAAAGCCTGACAAGAATGCAAAGAATGTTGTGGTGCTGACTTACCCTGGCCTGGAAACTAAGTTTCAAACTGCGCCTTGCAAAGTGGACTTGAAAAAGGAATCTGGGCTATTTGTGCCATTCAACTTCATCAAGCACGCACCTGAAGGCGAAGCTGGCAACGGAACTGACCAGCATGAAAAGGGACGGCGCTACAATTCCACTGTATAGGAACAAGAGGCCCCTTGACAGAGGGGATGAGCTGCTTTTGGACTCAGTGTCCAGAATGCTAGACAGTGCTTGTGGGAAGAAGGAAGGCAAAGAAGTCTTCAGCATGAAGCTGCAGCATATAACGGTGTGTCTGTATAAAGGGGCGCAAGCTGTGATGCAAGCTTTCTTGGAAGCATTGCATGGGCTTGCAAGGAGTTGCGTTGTGTGCACCCAGTCTTGGTCACATGTTGGAAGCTCGTTAGTTTTGGCAGGCTGCTGTAGGCTCAGCCTTTGGCAGGCTGTTTGGCTTAGCCTGCGGCAGGCTGATTCCTTAGCCTTTTCAGGCTCATCAGGTTCAGGGCTCAACCTTTGGCAGGCTGTTTGGCTTAGCCTGCAGGAGGCTGATTCCTTAGCCTTTTCAGGCTCATCAGGTTCAGCGCTCGGCTCAGCCTTTGGCAGGCTAGTTGGCTTTGCTTGTGACAAGTTGGTTCCTTAGCCTTTTCAGGCTTATCAGGCTTAAGCATCTTGGGCGCATGATGCCTGAGACGCCCCAGCTGTTTTCTGCAGCATCTGCGTCAATAGGCTGGTTGGTGCTTCTTAGTTAGCCACTGCCTAGCCATGGCTCGGAAGGTGGAAATCACGCGGGCCGATGCCTTGACTTTTGATGGAACCGCCCAAGCAATTCCTGCAGAGCTACTGCGAGATTTTGATGGCACCACATTCCTGAAGCTCAGAGGCTCCAAGCCAGAGATTCCAAGCTGGTGTGTGGCCCATCCTGCCGCTTGCCCAAGAATGCTTCCCTAGAAGCCAAGAGGCTGGCGGCTTGGCAGAGCGTCTGCCTGGAGGAAGACAATATAGTTGGCGGTGATTGCAGCCCCAAAGAAACAAATGCTCCTTCAAAGAAGAGGCAGAGGGAGGATTGTGTTGTCACTGTGGATATTTTCGGAACTGACGTCAGGGTCTTTTGTCCTGGCAAAAGGATGCTGCAAAGTGATGTCCAAGTTGCACTGGATGAGAGCCAGCTCAGTGCTGTATTCCAGTTTTTGAAGCCAGACTGCCCAGCAGCACCTAGCACCAAAAGGCAGTGTAAGAAGTCTGGCAGATACTCTGCCTTGTCCAAAGAGGATGAGGAAGATGAGGAATGTGAGTAGGGCGCAGGTGCACGAGCTCAATGGGAAAAGGTCCACCAGACATGTCAGAGCACAATGCATGTGTGTTGCTGGAGTCCTGGAAGCAACCAAACACAATCCTCCAAAAGGTTGCGGGGTGCTTTCTAGCTCGAGGTAGCAAATGTATTTGTGTGCGCTTGTAAAGAGCATTGAGTCAGCCCCTTTAGGCTTGGTTACAGCTCAGCCTTATCAGGCTTGTTTCAGATTTTTATGAGCGCTGTGACAAGGTATTCGTAAAGCTTGCGCCCATCACAGGTTGGATCACTGCACAAGCATCTTGACAATGTTCAGCCTTACAGGCTTCAAGCGCACGAGCCGCATTCATGTTTACACCAGCAGACATACACTCTGGACCACACACTGTTCAGCCTCTTAAGGCTCCTTTCATGCCACTTTGTTTAGCCTTCTCAGGCTCCATGAGTTTTGTGCGAGCTTGCTTGGGACAAGTGTGCCCAGCGAGCAACATGGCTCAAGATGAGGAGAGCTTCGTGGAGATGGTAGCGAGGCTGCAAGTCGCCGGCCCAGAGCCGGACAGGGAAGTCATGGAGAACACAGGAACGAGCCCGGTGGCTGCAGATGCGGCAGGTAGGACCTCGAAGACGACAAACTTCCACGCGTAGATTGTTTGCTTCGACTGTGACCATCTTGACCTCAACTGCCGAAGCTCCTCTTCTGACACGCTGTGCTTGTCGTGGTGCTGCATCAAAGTGCCGGCTTCAACCTCCGAGCAGCCCTCAAAGCGCATCTTTGCCATGATTTTCAGCACTGTCACGCCGTGAGCGTTCTGTCCTCCAGGGCCAGATCGAAGGGCAAAAACACAGGGGTCAACCCCCGCTAGCTCAAGGCGAACAACAGCATCAAAGCGATGGGGCACGAATCACTGTCCCTGCGCAGTTTCTAGTAGCGCTGCTTCTTCGCCTTTGCAGAGCACGTGGCAGCGGCAGTTTCGGAGCTCCCACACGCATGGCCTTCCATCCAGGAACTTAAAAGTCCAGCGAGGCTTGACCATGCGACCCCGCACGGGAAGATCTTGTTCCATGTCTGAGGGAAAGTTCTCCTGAACGTAAGTCCTCCCCACCCGGGTGGCACAATCTAAGCACAGCCCCAAAAAGAATTAGTTGCACCCGGAAAACACACACAGACACAGACACAGAGACACACAGACACAGAGACACAGAGACACAGAGACACAGAGACACAGAGACACAGAGACACAGACACACAGAGACACAGACACACAGACACACAGACACACAGACACACAGACACACAGACACACAGACACACAGACACACAGACACACAGACACACAGACACACAGACACACAGACACACAGACACACAGACACACAGACACACAGACACACAGACACACAGACACACAGACACACAGACACACAGACACACAGTCACACAGACACACACAGACACACACAGACACACACAGACACACACAGACACACACAGACACACACAGACACACACAGACACACACAGACACACACAGACACACAGAGACACACATAGACACACAGAGACACACAGAGACACACAGAGACACACAGAGACACACAGAGACACACAGAGACACACAGAGACACACAGAGACACCCAGAGACACCCAGAGACACACAGAGACACACAGAGACACACAGAGACACACAGAGACACACAGAGACACACAGAGACACACAGAGACACACAGAGACACACAG
>CAUJNA010002101.1:601968-698312 GCA_963377175.1 Effrenium voratum | reverse complement strand
ACACACACGCGCACACACACCACACACACACACCACACACACCACACACACACACCACACACACACCACACACACACCACACACACACACCACACACACACACCAGACACACAGACACACAGACACACAGACACACAGACACACAGACACACAGACACACAGACACACAGACACACAGACACACAGACACACAGACACACAGCACACACAGACACACAGACACACAGACACACAGACACACAGACCACACACACACACACAACACACACACACACACACACACACACACACACACACACACACACACACACACACACACACACACACACACACACACACACACACACACACACACCAAATCGGCATGGTGGGTCCGCTGGCAATGACAACGGCTCCAAGAAAGGCTGGGTCTAGAACAATAACACCGTGTTCCCTCTACGGAACATGATCCTGAGCCAGCAGGGTCTTCAACAAGCTCGCCCATATTCGAGTGAGAGACCTCAAGCAGGGAGCCCTGCGTGGAAAGCTGTTCACAAAACCCGGAACCCGCAAATATCAGCACGTGAGTGAGTGTCGACACGTTGCGCGCGACAGGGCCGGCCCACATTGGCACCAATGTCTGTGCCATGACCGAATTGGGCCAGTTAAATCAGCCAGTTGCTTTGTGGTTGTCTGGCTTCTCGGACACGGACGGTTTGGGACCATGGGTAGGGACCGACCAGGGGTGTTTGGGACCAGCTGTTTGGGTTTGAGGACCGTGGCCGTTTCGGAGGTGTTTGGGCACCGTTTGGGACCATAAGTGTTTGGGACCATGGGTGTTTGGGCCCAGCTGTGCCATGGGTGTTTGGGACCAGCTGTTCGGCTGCCACCGTTTGGGTCACCACCATTTGTCATGATGGTGGTTGGGGACCACCGTTTGGGACCATGGTGTTTGGGGCCCACCGTTTGGGATGGGTGTTTGGGACCACGGTGTTTGGGACCAGTTTGGCAACGTTTGGGATCATGGGTGTTTGGGAAAACCGTTTGGGACCATGGGTGTTTGGGAACCACCATTTGGGACCATGCGTGTTTGGGACCGGTGTGGGTGTTTGGGACCAGCTGTGTGCCATGGGTTTTTGGTTTGGGACCATCAGTGTTTGGGACCACCGTTTGGGAGTATGACCAGCTGTTCGGCTGCCACCGTTTGGGTGTTTGGGACCGTTTGGGATGGGTGTTTGGGACCACGCTGTTTGGGACCAGTTTGGGATCATGGCTGTTTGGGATGATGGGTACGGGTGTGGGTGTTTGGACCATGCGTGTTTGGGACACGGGTCTTTGGGACCTTTGGGACCATGAGTGTTTGCCATGGGTGTTTGGCACCGTTTGGGACCATGGGTGTTTGGGACCAGCTGTTTGGCTACCACCGTTTGGGACCATGGGTGCTGTTTGGGACCAACTGTTTGGCTACCACAGTTTGGCATGGGTGTTTGGGACTTTGGGACCATGGGTGTTACCGTTTGGGATGTTTGGGGACCCAGCATTTGGGACTCGTGTTTGGACCAGCTGTTTGGGACCATGGGTTTGGGACCGTTTGGGACCATGGTGTTTGGGACAACGTTTGGGACCATGGGTGTTTGCCACATGTTTGGAGTGTTTTTGGGCCACCATTTGGGACCGTGGGTGTTTGCAACCCACAGCTGCTTGGGACCATGAGTGTTTGGGACCAACTGTTTGGCACCACCGTTTGGGACTGTGGGACCACCGTTTGAGACAATGAATGTTTGGGACCACCGTTTGGGACCAGCTGTTTGTTTGGCAACGTTTGGGACCATTGGTGCTTGGGACCACCGTTTGGGACCGTGGGCGTTTGGGACCAGTTGTTTGCAACCACCGATTGAAAATGGGTGTTTGGGACCAGCTGCTTGGGACCACCGTTTGGAACCTGAGTGTTTGGGAACAACTGCTTGGGTGTGGATGACATAGGTGTTTGGGACGAGCTGTTTGGGTTTGAGGCCAGTGTTTGAGACCAGCTGTTTGGGACCACTGTTTGGGACCATGGGTGTTTGGGACCTACCGTTTGAGGACCATGGGTGTTTGGGACCACCGTTTGGGACCATGTTTTTTTGGGACCATGTGTGCGTTGGCACCCACAATTTGGGACCATGGACAGCTGTGTGGGATCAGCTGTTTGGGACCATGGGTGTTTGGGGCCGGGATTGGGATGAGGCGTTTGGGACCACCGTTTGGGACTATGGGTGTTTGGGACCAGCTGTTTGGCTACCACCATTTGGCACGATGGCACCATTTGGAACGTTTGGGACCAGGGGTCGTTTGATGCGGGTGTTTGGGAACACTGTTTGGTTTGGGACCATGGGTGTTTGGGACCCACACTTTGGGACCATGGGCGTTTGGGACCATGGGTGTTTGGAACCATGGTTTGGGACCGTTTGGTTTGGGCCGGAGGACAAGCCGCACCCGACGGAGCGGGGATGGCAGCCGCACGCAGGCATGATAATGCTGCAGGAATGGCAGGGCCAGTGGTTTGCGCCACCAAGCCCAGCGAGGAGGAGGAAGCAGTAGACACGCTGGACCCAAGCAGCCAGGCTGGCAAAATCTGGCACAGCTGCGAAGGAAAAAAAGGGCTTGCCGTCAGCAAGGCCAGCTTTTGCCCACGTTTACCTGGACTTCCAAAGGCCTTTTCAGAAGCGGCCATTTGTCGAACAGTCATTTGATGCCATTTGTGGCAAACAAGTATATACATGTTTTCACTGGTTCCAAAGAACCAGTTCTGGACTACCATGTTGCCCAATAAGCAAGACCCCGCCAAGAGCCATTTCTGGATTGCCATGTTGGCCAATAAGCAAGACCCCCAGACCCCCCCAAAGCTGGCTACCATATAGGCGCTCACATCAGCCAGGTCAGACTTTGATTCCTTGTGTTTCCAAATTCCTTTTCAGACTTGTTGTGGCTTCGCGAAACCATGAAGATATAGTTGAAGATAGAGTGACAACCGGGCCCGCGCCTCTGGAAAATTCTGGAAATGTATTCCAGGGGGCCCCCGCGTTTTTGGGCTTGGGGGGTAGGGATTGCAAAGACATGCATTGCCTGACAAATTGATGTTACTGGCTTGTTTGCTGGATCGTTTTTGCTTCCCATGTGTGTGATGAGCCGCTGCGTGGCATTTTGGATATCATTGGGCTCGCGCTCAATTTTCCAGGCATGGCATCAGGTGGCTTTTGGTGCCTTGTGGCTTCGAGAATGTTCCCTAATCAGCTTCTCAGGGGGTGCCCTTTGGGTAGAGGCGAAAGCGAAGCTTCATTTCCGGTGGAGACATCCCGCGTGCTACAGTATGTTAGCTGATCGAATCCTTTGTAATTCACTGGAACACGCTAGAACGGCAATCCCACTCTAGCCCGCCCGGCGAAAGCTGCTCCAAGTTGCTTGTCGATGTTGGGAGGTCCTTTGAAGCAACGGTTGGGATCGGGGGACTTAGGCTTGCTCTTCAATCATTCAAATCGAGCGACCGCCCACCTGCACCACGAGCACTTGCATGCACGCACGCAGGAGCTAGCGCTACCAGGCTTGCAAGCACAATGCAAATAACAGCAAGCAATAGCGTACCCAGCCAAGCATATCACACAGCAAAGGCGCAAAGACGCAAACCAACCAAGCAAACCAATCTAAACCAAAGCTCAAACAGCACCAGTCATCAAGGCAACGAAACTAAACAACACAAAAAGAAACAAACATAAAATGCTAAAAGAAAAATGTAAACATGCGACCACCTGTCTCTCGTTGTATCCTGGACGGAACCCCAAGGCTTCAACACCTCTGCGGCCTCGCTGGCGGGCGCCTTCGCTTGGGCCGGCGCCCTGGCGCTGCTGCGGCACGCGCTGCTCGGGCGCTTTCAGCCCGATGTGGTAGGCCGGGGGCCGGTCACGCCGAGGGATGGCGGATGTCATGCAAACCCAGGAAACATGGGTTGGAATCCATCCAAAATCAGTTTTGATCATTTTCTCCTAGGCTTGGAACTAACTTATTTAAATTCTAATGGGGAACACCCGGAAAAGTGGTTGGTGGATACAAGTCTTCACCTAAATGATGTCCGCCAAAGGTGAGATTGACACCCCAAATTACAAAAACAAAAAGGCGAGAATCGCTTCAGAAAGGGCTTCTACCCTCCCTCCCACTAACATGGCATTTGAAGGAGGGTACCTGGAAGATCAGTTTCCTCTTGGAGGGATGCCAGCTGATAATAGCTGCCATTGCAACGTGGGAGAGAGTGTAACCTCTTTTTCTACCAGGACCGGGCACGAAACACGGGTCCCTATATTTCCCTTGTGGTTTCAAACATCACCCTTTGGGCCCATGAAAGGTGAGTATCTCTTGGAGTGATGTTTTATGGGGAAATATAGGGAGCCCTGTGAAACCTTCAGCAAACGGAGGTTGATCAGCATAAATCAAGCACTCGGACCCTGCCCCCAAACACTAACAGTCACCACAGTTTGGAAGACCATTTTAGTGGTTGACCTAAATTTCCATCATCCACTGTTAGTCTGTTAGTGGGTGGGGGCAGGGCCGCAGGGTACAATGAAGCACCAAAGACCAGGCTGAGTGACCCTTTTACCGGGGAAATCTTGGGATCCGCCAGGCCTCAGCACCGCCATGAGCGCCTTCCAGGCGGCCATGCACTGGCGCTCCGCCATGGCTCGGCTCCTGGAGGAGCGGTGAGGTGAGGCAGCCGTTGAACGAGGCGTTCCTTTTTGGTTGGCGTGTCACCTCGCTTTGCTTATGGCGTGTGGCCCCCCAAGATGTTGCTGGTGACATTCCTTTAGGTGGTGTGCGAGTGTGTGTGTGTGTGAGAGTTTGTTTTGGGGTTGGACCCCCGGAATGCAAGGGTTTTTGGTGATGTGCGTGTGTGTGTGTGTGTGTGTGTGTGTAATCCGCAAAGCTCTCTCGAACATGTGGTTTTTTTCTTGGGTCTCCGTAACCTCCAAACAGGGCTCTAGGTGATTCAAAGAGAGACAAAACATATATTATATATACGCTCCGTGCTTTCAACAACCTCCTCCAAGGTGCGTGCAACATACCACAGGCCAAAGATGCGTAGGACAGAAATTATGATGGGTGCATATGACCATCATGATATGACCAATATATATATATATATTAATATATATATATGTACCTATTTGGACATACACAGACGGATCTTAGCCTAGGGTACTCAAGGGCATATGCTGGTGCCCTTAGAGCAGCAGCTGAAACCGTTTACGAAGCGGGCCCCTGTCAAGCCTTCAAGCCTTCAAGCTGGCAACACCAAGCCGGACGAAATGGCAGGCCATGCATGCGTTTGTCGAATAGCGTTTGTCGCATTTGAGCCTTGGCATCCCGTTTCAACTGTTGGATCCGCATGGAAACTGCTTGATGGCTTCCGCGGCTTCAGAATTGCTCGGATCAAGCTAGAATCCCTCGGAGTTCGCAGGCATGATTTCAGCCGTGAACCATATGTCCGCATTCTTTGCCCAGAGTTGGTGTTTTCACAAACAAAGTGCAGCGGATGAGTAGAAAGGCAACCGGCGCTTTGAACTGGAATGCCTACGCACACAAGTTCTCAAGGCGGTGGCAAAACTCGTGTGTGTGTGTGTGGCGTGTCGGCAACTTGGTTGCTTTTGGTCGCGTCTTTCATCTGGGTAGAAACTTGAAGTGTTGCCACTCGATTTAAGCAAAGCGAACACCCAACCCCAACCTCCAAACAGACCCATCCAAGGCACAAATTCATGACCATCTGATGTTTGCAATCAATCTCCAAGGGCACATACTCAAGCCCTCAGACGAAAGGAAACTAGGGCTTTGTTAGTCACCCCAGCGGATGTTCCCGTGAGCCTTTCCAACCCTGAAACTTATGAACCTTTCCAACCGGAGGACTGCCGAACCACAACAAGAAAACTACGACGACGGACCCCCTCCTTTCTAACCCTGACACACATCCTAGTTTTTCTCCACTGCTTACTGGAAAACTTGAAGTTTACCTTGGCTTGTCCCCCCCGACCACTTTTACAGTCACGCATGTTTGGAAGACCATTTTGTGAACTTTATAAAGCATTAACGACAGCCCCATGCAAGGCTAAGGGATCTTTCTTGCATTTTGGTCTCCAGAGTGGTGGTTTGCCTCAAAGTATGATATGACCCCCCGAAAAAAAGCAGTGGTTGTTTTGCCATTCCAAGCTTCAGACACGTCCAATCGCCGTAGGACGCCGCGCGGCCCAACCACATCGCCTACGCGGCGGCCGGGGCCTAGGGAAGCTCTCCATGGAGAAAACCCACTTCGCAGTTGGCAGATGATTTCTCCTACTGGTGGTTCCCAGTCTCTTAGGCGTAGTGTTTTTTGGGGTCAAAAGTGGGGTTTCCCATTTACTAAAATTTAGACTTTGGCAGGGGATCTGAGGTGACCCAAGGAATTTCATGCATAGTTTCCTGGCGACCCATCCCCACCTTTGAAATTGTCAATTGGATGCAAGCCTTCCAACCAATGGAATTCAAATGGTTTCAGGCTCAGACAAACTGTTGATCACCCCTTTTATGGTTAAAGTGGGTTGGCCTTCAAACACTTCCCCTTCCAACTAACACAGAGCCCAGACACACGGTGCTCAGGGATTCCCTTTTTCCCGATGAAGAAACCCACTGGGGCTCGGCTGTTCACAAGTGTGCCCTTGACCTAAGGTGCCCTTTGCCAAGTGCTACCCTTGCGGATTTCAGAAAGGAAGGAAAAGAAGGTCCACCATCCTTTTTTGGTGTGCCTCAAAAATCCCCACCAAAAGGGGGTCCGCCATGTAAATGGCTGTTTTTTGCTTTTCGCGTCCCTTGTTCTTTTGGTTTACTGGTCGTCGTACACAGTATCAAGACAGTAGTCGGTCCAACGTGGTTTCCTGCTGGATTTTCTCCATGTAAAGCCCATCCAACAAGACTTCCCCTATTCTGGCTCCTGAGTTCATGGACTCTAGTCACTTTTTGGGGCTACCATTTTAGTTCCAACACAAACATGTTGCTTACTTTCTTTGGTCAGTCTCAGGAAGTGAGGCATTGAGCCAGACCCATCCGAGCGACAGGCCATGAGCGCCTGCGAAAAAGCGCACCGCTGGTACCCCGCACTGCAGCTCCTGCGGCACATGCGCGGCGCGAAGGCGTGAACACGATGGCGCGGTTGGGGCCGGTTTCCTTGGAAGCCAATGGCTTGAAGAACGCTTTTTGTTTAAACAGAAAGTAGGAAAGCTTGGGACAAATGACGAGAAGTGCTTCTTCGTGGCATGGGAATCGCATGATGTTTCGAAGAGTGTTCTTTCTCCAACCTCTAACGTCATTCGTTTCAAACGACCTTGTTTGCATGAGAGCGCCTGTTTTCCAATTGTGAGCGTTGTCGGGCTGCGGGGCTGGGCATGTGCCAGCTTCAAGCCACGCCAACAAGTAATCTATGGAGAGACCGGTTTGAGGCTTGACGTCAAGGAATCAGTGAACACACCTGTCATGGCATCCAAATCCTTGGATTGCTTCAAGCAACATAGTATGCCATGTCAGATGCTTGAGGCAGCAGTTGGTCTAACTCGGAAAGCCGGCTTCCCCTACTTCCCCTGTGTAGATTTGTGATTTGTTCATCTCAACTCCTGTGCGAAGCTCCGCGTGCAATGATCACGGCCCCGGTTTACACAAGACAAATCCAACATCCAGTTTGATAGAGGCCAGTGTTATTGTTTTGGTGTTCGCGGGCCACCTTGCGAGCCAACATGTTTTTTGCCGGAGGCAAACTAGGAGCGACGTCTTCATTTTCAGAAGTTTAAGCTTTGACTCTTACCATTTATGTGGTAAACAGACCGTCTGTGCTTCTTTTGGCCGATCCGCCCAAGTGAGACGACCAATATGAGTCAAAATCAACCAGCACCAACTCTCTTCCTGAGTTCCTAGTATGACAATTTTTGTGGCAAACAACAAGTTCAGACTTTTTTTCTGGCCAATCCACTCAGGAAGTGAGTCCAATGAGTACCCCACCTCCCCACCTTCCCCACCTCCCCCACCTCCCCCACCTCCCCCACCTCCCCCACCTCCCCCACCTCCCCCACCTCCCCCACCTCCCCCACCTCCCCCACCTCCCCCACCTCCACCTCAGCTGCGCCCGGACGCGGTGAACTACAATGCGGCGCTCTCTGCTGCGGGCAATGCCTCGCGCCGGAAGCTGGCCATGCAGCTGCCAAGCTGGACGTGGGTTGCGCCAAGGGAAAGCTTTCAATTTCAATAGGGAACCAGCTTCAATGTGGTTGGTGGACATGATTTTTTTACAGGATGTCCACCAAAGGATCCCTTTACCCAAATGGTGGACACTCTATTGGTTGTATTTAAAGGGAAACAAGAGGAAGCCCTCAAGTTGACCGGGCAAATGAAAGGGGACCTTGGTGGGTTCCCCGCTGAAGATGGTGGCAAGTACTCACATAAGACTCATAATATAGATATATATATATATACATATGTACTTACCTGGGTCTTCCAACATGTGCAAAGTTATTGCTGTTTTGTCAAAAACTATGTCTTTTGACCCAACGGCGATTATTTTCGCCTGCCGGCAGTTTTCAGTGTTTGCACACTCTAGCATCAATCAAAATTGCAAAACGGCGTAATTTGCCGGCGAAACGGCGTTTTTTTTTGCCTGGTTCCGAGCTGGACTCACGGCGAGCGCTTTTTCTCCGAAAGAGCGTTTTTTTTTCAGCAACCGGCGAAAATTATTGCTGTTTTGGGAAACGGCGTTAATTTTACATGTTGGAAGGTCCAGGTATATGTCTTAAGGGGTAGTCCAATTGGGATTGTTCACCAAGCCATTTTTGCAAAGGGAAGGATTCAACAGAACAGCGGGGAGGTGCGGCTGCCTGTGGATATCCGCGGCTTGAGGTAAAAACGAATCTCATTGAGATCCAAAAGGATGGAAGTTGGATGCATAGCCTGGCCGCGGAACAGTTCAGACATTGAAATTGCCTTTGTGTCCTGATAGTTGTTTTTCTGTCTTCCATACTTCCTAATTCTGTGCATGAAGAGGCCCCTACCCATCTCCCATCCCCAATTATGCCAATGTGGCGGCTTAGCAGGCCCCAATTTAGGGGCCCATGCTTGGCCTGAGCGGGCTGGAGGCTTCTTGAGCGGGTTGTTTAAAGTCAGTCCGTAGTCCTTTTGGCGGTGGCTTTCCCTCGTTGTTGTGGCGTTCCCCCAAGTAAGTCAGGCTTCGGTTGGTGAGTCAAATGAGGTTGCACCGTTGCACCCTGCAATCCTTCAGGGTTGCGGGTTGCACCTTTGCGCCCTGCAATCGCTCAGGGTTGCGCCGGGGAAAATTGCGTCCCGGTCCCCCCCCTCCCCCACGCTCAGCTTCGCCCAGGCTGCTGGACTGCATGGCCGCAGAGAGGCGCGCGCTCGTTTTCGCGCTTTTTCGCTCCGGTTGTGGCGATGAATCGGAGGGGGAGTCTCGGTTTCGGAGGGGGCGCTGACTCCTTGGTTTGTGTCTTATTTGGGCAAGTTGGTCTTCTGATTGATTAAACCCCCAGGGAATGGATGTGGATTGCGTATGGTGTCACAAAAAAGGCGGACCCCAACAAAACGTGTTAGCCCTTCGGATTTCGACCACTTCCCTTTGTGGGCGCCTTCAAGCAAACAAGCAAACCAAAACAAAACAAAGCACTTAAAACAAACACACAACCAAGCAACCAGACAAACAACACACCAGCAAACAAAACAAATAAAGCAAAGAAACATAGCAAACAACCAAAGAACCAAACAATCAAACAAACAAACCAACAAAAAAAGCAACAACCAAAACAAACAAACAAACAAACAAGCCAAACAAATAAACAACCACAGCAAACAAACAACAAACAAAAAAACACAAAGTAAGCAAAACAAACAACACACACAAACAAATAAGCACAACAACAAAACAACCAAACATCCAAACACACAACAAACCAAGCAAACAACAAGCCAAGCAGAACAATCAAATCAACCAAATGTTCAATCGTTCAATTGTGCAATCGTTCAATTGTGCAATAGTTCAATCAATCAATCAATCAATCAATCAATCAATCAATCAATCAATCAATCAATCAATCAATCAATCAATCAAGCAAGCAAGCAAGCAAGCAAGCAAGCAAGCAAGCAAGCAAACAAGTTTGTGTTTTTTCCAGCACCCCAGCCGATTTCAGGGCTTCGCCCACTTTGGTGTCCTTCAACGCCGCCATCGCGGCCAACCGGGGGCACTGGCCGTTTGCTTTGTGGGCGCTCGGGAAGACGCCGGCGCCGGATGCCCCGCGGCTGTTTGGGGAATCGCGGGCCGGTATGGCCCGACTTTTGCTCATAGGTGTTTTTTTTGGGGGGGTTATGTTGGTTAGAGATACATGGGTTCCACTGTTTAAGGTGTCCTTTTTAGGTTGTGTTGGATAGAAATCGATGGGTTCCACTGGTTTAGGTTGGTTTTCTTCCATTTACCAGGGCCGTCTATTTTCCCGAAAGGACACCTATGCTTCTGCTGGGGGGGTCGCTTGGTTTCCCCTGTGGATAAGTTCTTTGGATATCTCCACCCAAGTAAGAGGACCATGAGTCAAAGTCAACTAGGACCAACTCACTCCCTGGGTCCCTGAGTTCCGTTTCAGACTTTAGTCACTTTTTGGGGTTGGACCATCTTAGTGGTAGGTAGAAAGTTCGAGGAAGTGAGTTCAATCCAGCTGATATTGGATCGGTGGTTCCCAGTCGTTCCCTTAGGGTTTTAGTTGTTTTGGGTTTAGTGAGGGGCTTTCATTAAACGCACTGAAGGTTAAACTTGTTGCAGAAAACAGCCCAATGAGGATGCGCTTGTAAAGCAGGTGGTTTTCCGTGTATCCGTCAACTAGCAAATATGTTTTTGCACAAGGGAATGGCCGCCAAGAGGTGTGGAGTTCAAACCTCCTTTGAGACATTTACAGTTGCGGGCGTGGGGTGAACACTGTGGACAATAACAACAGAGGTCCCCGAGGTCCCGCTGGTAGCTTGTGCGATTCCATACTTGTCAGTGCACTTGGACAGCTGGGTTCAGCACTTTCAGGGCGGAACTCTGAGCTTCGCCGTCCCATGTCAACCTTCGGCTGGGGATAGTCTGCGAGCCGTTTAGTCCCGAGAGTCCTTTGTCCTGTGCCAGCTTGGTGCCGGTTGTTTGGATAGGTTCAGCATGATTCCTTAAGAAACCTTGATGCCGAATGAGTGGTTTCGTCCCACTGCGGATTACAGATTGGAATGGGACCCCCTCCCCCATTTCGAGCAACGCAGTGTCATCAATTGAGCAAAGCACCATGCGTGAGGAAAGGTGTTGAAACAGTAATCTTGCCCACCTCGCGGTGTTGCTTGTGTCGCTCTTAAGCCCAGGTGGTCAGCTACGGCGCAGCCATCAGGCGCATCCGGTGGCCTCCGAAAGTTGGCGATCGATTCGATGCAGGCGGCACTGGACCCGTCAGAAAGACATCCAAAAATTTCCGTGCGTCCTTGGGGCGGACTCCGTAGATCGTGCCGCACCATCTCTCCCGATCCCGAGAATTGGAGAGGGCCCCAAAGAACGTTGTCGTCTATGGCACCCGTCAGGTGTAGAGGAAAGCCAACCTGTTTTATACGTGGGTCGTTTCCAAGTTTTGACAGACAACACTTCCAACCTTTGGGCAGTTGGGTCGTTTTCAAGTATAGAGGAAGTCCTACCTTTGTTTTTCGGGTATATGGAGGAAATCCACACATGTTTGGTGGGTCGGTGTCAGGCATAGAGGACAACGTTGGTCGCTTTCAGGTATAGAGGAAATCTAGCCTTTTTTTATACGGGGGTCGTGTCCAGGTATAGAACAATTCCAACCTTTTTTGGAAGGTGGGTCGTTCTCAGGCATAGGGAAAATCCAACTCTTCTGTCAGTCGGGTATAGAGATTATCCAACTGGGTCGTTTTCAGGCATAAAGTTCAGCCAGGCTTCTTGTAGTATCCCCCATCTTGAGACACCCAGAGATAAACTTGGAGGCCGATCTCACCCCGCCTCCGCGCTTCAGCTCCTGTGAGCGCTGCGGCCAACCCTTCCGCGCACTGGGGCTGCTGAAGGTGATGCGGCAGGCGAGCGGAATGCCAGCCTCAGGGGGTTGGGTGTCTCCCTTTTGAGGGTGGGAAACCAAAGAGGTCAATCATTTTCGTGCCTGAGTCCCTGCACTTTAGTCACTTTTGGAAAGAGTCTGGTGGGCAGGAAAAAGTGTTTGAAGAAATTGGGTGTTTTTGGCCAACCTACGCAGGGAAGTGAGTTTACCTGTTGATGCTCTTCTCATGGAACCCCTCAGAGAGGTGGTCACTCCATTTTCTTGGAAGGTCGAAATGAAAAGCCTGGCAGGACTTGGCATTTTGCTTTTTGCCAATTGAATCGCCTTTTGGGGAGCCTTCAGGCATCTTCAGGCTGATTTTTGTCTCCTTTGGGCCTGTGACTTGTCTCTTAGTTGTCAGGACGCAGCGTTCTCATGTCATCCTGGTTTCTCTGGCCTCCCTTCCACACCCCCCCACTCTTCCAATTCCCTAACTAAGCGCATGTCTGGCAAAAACGAGAGCGGATCCGGGTTTCTTCAGGCAAAGATCCTGCCCAACGAGGTGTGCTGCAGCGCCGCTCTGCTAGAGTTCCAGCAGAGCATCACTCGCGTACCACCTGGACTTGATGTTGGTATGACAGGTGTTTGGCGTGATCTTAGGTTGGACCTTTTTGGAAAGACATGGCTTTTCCATGAAACTGCACAAAAAAAAAAATCTCCCAGGGGGAAACTGCAACCCAGTTGGGAACACCATTTCAGTGTTGGACAAAAAGTGACTTTGTTTGGCCAATCCATGGTGGTCAGCGCCAAAAAGGGGTCACGACGTGTTTTGACCAGAGTTACAGGGCAACTCAACCAAGCAAAACAAGCCGCAGAGAGAGTTACGCGGTTTCAGCTTTACCCGGCTTCATTTTGTGCACTTACACCATGGGCCAAGGGAACATGCCCAACACAGTGACCATTGGCCGCGTGAACAGAGCAAAAGCCACCGGAGGGCTTTGCTTTGCGAGTGGTTTCAGATATGCGCCATTGTATTGTCAATGCTGTTGGCCCCACAGTTCGTAGAGGTTACATGAGGTCTTGTGCATTTCCCTCTGGAATCTGAAGCACTGAAGCACTGCTTTCTCTTGCCTTGGGCGCTTACTGGAAGCCCAGGTACGCTGTCAGATTCTTTGCTCCAAATCGATCTCAGGGACCTTGATCCAGGTTTAGCATCACAAAGTGGACCGTAGGTGTTGGCCCTGTGTTCCTTCACAACATTTGGAGCGGTCCCTACGGGCACCGACGTTGCGTTCCGCTTGCTTGGGCAATGCCGGGCCCCGGCACACAGAAGGGGGGGCGGGGTTCCCTCGTTGTGGGGCGTTTCAAGTGGCTTTTCCCTACCTGGTGTGTGTGTGTGTGCGCATGTGTGTGTGTGTGTGTGTGTTTGTGTTTTTGATTTGGGCCAAGGCCGCTGTGAGTGCCTGTGAGAAGGTGGGCGTTTGGCGACCGGCCCTGGGCCCAGTGAGAAGCGGGGGGTCAGGCTATGAAATCCGCTGAAAGGGTGCGAAGCTACAAGAAAGTGGACATCAGTCAGACATCCTTTTTACCACCCGGCTTGGGCATCTTGAATTGCATTCCTGCACCTGCTTTCCCCTTTTGAGTTAAGGGGGAGTTGTGTGCATCACGGTGTGGCTCGAGCATTGTGCAGTAGATGAGATGATGCAGCTCGCTAGGAATTGCAAGCCCTCAACAAAAACATGCGTTGCCTTGGCTGGCCGTGACCATCATGTCAAAAATCATGGTATCAAGCCCCATGTTTTTTGAAGTGCAACCACCTGGAAGGCCTTCCTTTGACTTCTCCAAGTCCCTGCGCCTATGTTTCATCATGGTGTGCTTCAGGGTTCGTCCCCTTTAAGCCTTCAAGCACCACCCCACGAAGGCAGATCTCGACTTCAAGACCTCAAGAAAGGACGTTCAAACTTTTTTGAATCACCGAGGATAGATGACCCCTAAACACTACACACGGGGGTTTCAGCCCACCAGACAACTTGACGACTGATTGCGTCCCCATGGGGCGACGCGCCGCTCGCTGGCTGGTGCTTGCCGTGGTGGCACCGGCGTTTGTTGGCTGGCCACAAACGCAAAAACGACCCACGGTCACGCGCCGGTGCCTGGCAAAGCCGCTGGGCTTTGGCACAGAATCTCTTCCATTTGCTTAAGGATATTTGTCGTTTTGCCCCTGGTGTCAAAGGGAATCTATCACGACTGGAATTGAGTGTATACTTTCCAGCGGGCTTAAGGCTTAAGCAAGTGGAAGTACTGTGGATGGTTGCGACATTTTGCGACATTCATTTCGCACCACCGTTCAGAATCCCTGGAATGATGATTCCCTGTGAATACCAACGAATTTCAACCTTGGCTTCTTAGGTAGTGCAGGATTTCGTCCATCCACAGTAGTTTGTAACAAGTGAAACCATCATTGGACCATCATGTCAGTCTCCCTGTCAGGCTCGCTGAAGAAAAAGGGAACATGCAGGAGCGCAACGCTTAGGAGAGCAAAAGGCGTCAGTCCACAGAACTGCGTCGAACCCTCGCCTTTTCGCAGAACCCTCCCTCCCTTCTCAGAACCCTCTCCCGTAGTCGTTGGCACTACCCAAAATGGGTTCGCAGAAGTACGCGACACTTTTTTCCCAAAGCTAAGCTCGCAGAAGGTGCCGCCTGTACCCTTCAAGGTTTTACCCTCCCCTAGGAAAGCTCATTTTTTTAGCCTTCTTGGCTATGGCTCATTTTTTACTCATCCAAGATGAGCGGTCCCTGGCTTTCCCTTACGAAACACACGATATATTTATCTCGAGCCTCAAAGAAGACTGTTTTTGTTTGCTGCCTGGGACCTGAGGCTTATTGGGAGGCACATGTTTGTATCGCCTTGCAAGTTGAGCATGTCAGGCAGTTGCTTGCCAAATCCAAACAATAATTTGACCCGTCCAAAAGGGAACTGTTCCCGACCATTGGACGGCCAACAAGGTGACTTTGTGTGAAAGAGCAGTTTTTTGGCAAACGGTGTTTTGGTCGTTTAAGAAAGTTTGTTCCGTCCCCCCCCCCTGGGGTTGGGTTAAAGGGACACCAAAAAGGAAGCCGCCCGCAGTGGTTGCCCTTTGACCCAAATCCGTGTTTCTTTCCGCGTGAGGTGTGCGGAGCCGGTGCCGGGCGCGGAGCGGAAGAGCGAGTGGCGGAGCCAGCTGCTGGGCGTTTGGGGCTCGGTGGTGGCGCTGTGGACGGGCCTGGACTGCGCGCTGGACAGCGGGGTCCACCCCTTGGAAGACCCGGCCGCCCGATGCGAAGTTACCATCTCACCTGGAGATTTTGTACTTTTGGGGTTGGCCATCCTAGGGGTCGGTAATAATTAAGTGGGTCAATCCGCCCAGGAAGTGGGCCATGGAGCATTTTTGGCTTCGTACTTTGGTGTTCTAGGATGGTGGCCTGCTCACCCACAGTCATGACCTACCGCGCAAAAAAGCTATGCAATGTGAGACCCAAAGGTCCCTCCCAGAACAAGCTGTCTTTCCGGTTCCATCACTTCAAGAGCGGAGCAGAACTCTAAGACCCCTTGACAGGCTTGTCCGCACAACAATGCGAGGCAAAAAGTCGTCCAAGTGAATGTTCTTCACAAAAAGTGAGTGACCCAGCCTCTTGGGGTGTTAGCTGAGTCTTTGAGTGCAGAGCGGGTACTAAAGAGGAAGGCTCGGCCTCCAAAGTGTCGATTCAACTAAGCCTCTCGCAGACAAATGGGGTGCACCCAACTAAAGTGCCTCTTGGGTTTCCCTTCAAACCAAAATGAAAAGAGTAGCCTGAAAACACACCCATTTTTGTTGCTCTTATTTATAGAGCCACAATAGCCTTAGAGAGGGTTCTACTTGTTTTAGGGTCCAAATAACATTGCGGGCGATCGGATTGCATGCGCGCTGATTAACAACAGCTTGCGCGGGGGAAAGGCCAAGCGCCTCTATCTCTACCTGGGGGGCGGCTGCGTGGAGTCCCAGCAAACACAGATCTGTCAGGGCGTTGTCGTCCGCGAAAAAACGTGGGAGCTGGCCCTTTGTGTCCTGATTGCGCTCCGCCTGGCAAGCAGCTGTCTTTGTAGCCTGGAGGGCTTCAGCCCTGAGATCCTGCCCGACGAAAAGCTCATGCAGAGCCAGGAGACCGTCGAGGCATCGGGCCAGGACCGGCGGGGTTCTGCTACGTTTGCCTAACGGCTGTTTGGAACCTCTTGACCTCTCACAGTCTTGGAACACTGAAACTGTTTCTCGCTGCTCAGCTACTGAGTCCAAAAGAAAGTGTCCTGACACTTCCCATGGACACTTTGCTTTCTTAGCCAGGACCCTTTGGAAGACGATGACTGGGCTCCTGCAGCTTCTGCGACCGAAGCCGGGGCTAGCAGCGTGAAGGATTTTTTGAAAATGTATGCTACGGCCTGGTCTCGCGTCGAGCAAGATATCGCTTGGCCAGCGCAGTCGGGCGCCGCCCCTTTGCAGCGCTTTCAAGCCGTGTCCAAGATGATGGCACGCGTGGCTGCTGGTGGCAACTCAGCTTGGTAAGCTGCGCGAGGAGGCAAAGCTATGACTGAAAAAGATGGCAGCGCGCCGTTCTGCAGAGCGTGGAGTGTGTGTGAAGTGCACGAAGGGTGCGATATTCCTTCCAATGAGCAAGAATGCGCTCCCCACTGAGGCCAGTTCTTGTGGACCCCCTTTGGCCAGACCAATTTGACAGCATGGGTCTAAGTTTCGCTGCGCTTGGTGCGCCACGGATAGGTACCGCGGCTCGGCAACCTGCCGGAGAGCAGGCTTGATCATTCCACCTTGGGAGCCACTACCTTGTCAGGAGACCCTTCAAGGGTTTTGGGGAGACCTGGGACCGCTTCACACGTCCTTCGGAACAGGTCAGGCTTCAGGAGGCATCGCGGATGGTGACTTGGAAGACTTTCGAAGACTTCGGGGGCCTTGATGGCTCTGATCCTCGCAGCCATTTGTTCAACAGGTTCTCGTCAGCAAGCCAAAAGGATAAATCATTTGTGTGGCATCCGAAAGGAACCCGTTTGTCAGAACCCATCTAGTCTGAGGGTGGAGAATGACGCTTGCGCGTGGCGGAATGTGACAATGTGTGTTGCGGCAAAAAAAAGCTAGGTGCGCATGAGCTTGTGTTTTTTGGAGGGTGCCCCTTTTAAGTTGTTAGAGAGAGACCAGAAAGAAAAGCTCATTTTTTGGGGTCCCCCTGCTTTGACACATACCTATTTGAGTGGCGGTTTTTCCGTTCAAGCAAACATGTCTAGATGTTGACGTATGAACGAAAAAAGGGTAGCGCCGCACGCCGCACTGCAGCCTTGGAAGGTTCGCAGAAGGTTTGCGGAAGGTTTTTTCCCCGCGGAAGGTTGCATAAGGGACGTTGTGGCTTTGCGCATGGCAGTTTGATTTCGTTTGGGTGGCTGTTGCCAAGTACGTTTGCTAGCAAACCATGCACACGAATTAGGCAGCACTTATATATATAAACTTGTATTTAAACTTGTAGAGAAGCATGCTTGCGGAAGGCATCCTTCACACCGGAAGGGTTTGATACATCAATTCAAATTTAAAAGGAGTTAAAACCACCACTCATGTCGTTCAGTGAAGCTGCAGTACACACGACTCTTCACTTCCCGCCCGGGCCAGGCGTCTGGCGGGGAGCTTCTCATAGTTGAGGACCCCACACCCTTTCTGTTGCTTTAAAGGGAAGCCGAAAGGAAACCCCATGTCATTTCGGGAGGTCCCCTAAGAGAAAGACACGCCTAAAAGGCGAATCAGCTCTTCACTGCGGCTGAGTCTTTGGCGACGGCGGCGCAGAAAAAGTAACCGGTTGTGTTGCAGGGGTACGATGGGTGATTCCGGCCGGGCCTGTGTCCGAGGATCTGGGGATGGTTATGGTCATGCTCACCAAAGTACCAAGTAGTTCTGACATGGCTGGTGCAGCTCCAAGTTTGCGGAGGGTTCTTTGGAATATAGGCCGGCAAAAGGCGCTAAGACCAAGTTCTTGAAAATGTGAAAATGTGAGACCTACGAAAAAACATGTTTGTTGGTAGGTCCCAACTTTGCGACGCGCGCAACCGCTGCTTTGGCTAGGCCCTTAAGATTCCTGAAGATTCCTTGGTCCCAACCGCAAACTGAAATTGGCTCCCAGCCGGCACAACCAGTGCGGCCGGCACGGTCGGCGTAGCCAGCCTAGCCAGCGTCAACAGCGCAACCAGCGTAGCCAGCGTAAACCAGCGTAATCAGCGTAGATCAGCGTAATCAGCGCAAACCAGCGCAAACCAGCGTAAACCAGCGTAATCAGCGTAAACCAGCGTAATCAGCGTAATCAGCGCAAACCAGCGTAATCAGCGTAACCAGCGTAATCAGCGTAGCCAGTGCATCTGACGTGTACCAGCGTAACAGCGTAACAGCGTAACAGCGTAGAGCGACAGTGACCAGCGTATCAGCGTATCAGCGTAACAGCGTAATGCGACACGGTTTGCCACCACGCTGCCAAATAAGCCAACCACTGGTTTTCTGTTTGCTGACAGCAGCACCCCTTAGTAGAACCAGCCGCAACCAACCGTCGCAGGGTTTCTCAAATTTGTGAACCCCCTTTCAGCTACCCCTTCGGTTGCGTATTAAAAAAGGAAGCCAAATGGAAACCATTGCCATTTTGGCGGGGCGATTCCTATTTGGAGAAATTCCCAGATGGGTATGGCTCAAATTTAGGCTTTGGTTCCATTTACCAACGTTCCATTTTGGTACCACCTTTTTGAGCCGCAGCCAGATGAGCATCGTGAAGATCGCGTTGCCCACCGCCCTTCTGGTGGCTCCAGGTGCGGCCATCGCCGCCTGCGCGCGCCTCACGCCGAAGCCGAAGGAGTTGGCGCAGGACGGGGATCCGAGCCGAGGTCGGCTTTCCAGTTGCGCAGTGGCGCCCTGTTCCAGCATGATTTGAATGGGTTCCCCATTGAAAAGAGCTTTTCTTTCTTAGGGTTCCCTACAGTACTGCCTGAAGACTTTAAGGATCCATGTCAAGTGAGTTTCCTTTCAGTGCATGGGACAAAAAGGGGAGTCCTCTTCCAGGAAGGTGCGACGGCGGTCTTTCTTGGGGACAGCCTCACGCAGGGGACGGCGCCTCGGATGTGGGCGTCATCTCCTTTTTCGCCGCCTTTGGTTCTTTGACCTTCTCCCCCCATCACCTTTTGTGCGGCGCTTTGTTCAGCCCCAAATGATCAATCCCAAAGTAAAGGTCCCTCCATTTTTCCGGCGCCGGGCAATTGGGATGCACCCCCAAATGCAGAACAGGTCCTTCTATCCTGAGCCAACTGAAACAAGGTCCCCTCAAAAGATGCATTTGCAATGGAAGCCATTCGCTTGAATCTGTGCGTCCTGTCGCTAGCTTCGCATTCCCGCGATTGTGTAACATGACACCCTGCCCCCCAAGACACTGCTCCTACCCTGCGCTTATGGCCTTGCAAGTAGATTGAGCCTAAGTGCGGCGAAATCAATCCACCTTCCAAGCTTGAGTAGGCGCGAAGACTGGACGCTTGGAAAACGATGGAAAAGGTGCAAGTGGCAAATCGGGGTAGTGAGCATCAATCAGGGACGAATCTGGTATTGTATGGCTTTGCTCTTGGCGTGAGTGCCCACAGGAGAAGTGAGCTACATATCCATCCTGGTGCCGCTATTGAGATTGGAATTTGCAGAGGCATTGGACACGTTTTGCCCACTTCAGGTGTCGGCCAACGTCCTTGAGGTGTTAGCCGAACGCTGCAGACGCCGGCAGGCTGGCCCAGTGACATAAACCCACAGGTGCACGCCACAAGCATCTCCTTTTCAAGGGACCCTTTTGATCCCTTTGAGGATTCTGCGAAAGCCAACATGTCCCCAAGATTGCGCCTTCTCCTTGGCTTCAGTTGCTCGGGGCTCAGAAACAGATTCGCGACACAAGATCGGACTGACTGCAGGCGGCTAGAGTACGGCCAGTGTGGACCAACCTACCAACACCAGACCGTCATGGCAATTTGGGGCCGAGCACGTGTCCAACTCATCACCTTTTGTGACGTTCGCTTGAAGAAATGACGGGGCGGGATGGCTTGCGGGACATATTGTTTGCTGCTTTGGCTGAGCGAGTTCCTCTTGATTCATGCGCCCAGCAAGCCTCCCAGCAGCCGTGGTTCAGTCTTTGCCATGAATTTCCAGGGCTCTGGCGAAAAGACCTTCAATCCCATTGGCAGCTGGCAATGCATGTTCGACTATACAGCTTGAATCTTGTGTGTTCGCTTTTGCTGCCATGTTGCGTGGGGAGGGTTCGAAGAAGGGCGGGTTGACGAAGCAGGCCCCTGCTCACTTGGTGAACATGGGCCTGAACTTCCGCGCGCTCAGTGACCTCACCCCCGAGCTGCTGTCGGAAGCCAAGGCCTTTACACCGCTCTTCGGCCCTTGAAGCGGGTGGATTCGGGGCCGGAGCCTGCTCCTTTGGAGTTTAATTGTGTGGCATTTTGACAAGCTTGTTATGGACGTCCTGAGTCCCAGCTGTCCAGTCGTACTCGTCCCCTTTCAAACATGAATATAATTATAATTACCGGGCAAGTGACTGGGTCAACGCTGGGAACACCGCGACTAAAATGATGATGGTTTTAGACGTGAGTCGTGGACTCGGGGTTCAACCTGGTGACCAAGGTGACCTGTTTCTGACTTGCTTCCCTCTCCAAGCACAACTCTTGGGGCTCTTGAAGTTCAAACTGGATCAAAGTACGTCCCTTTCGGTCACGGGACTTCTGACACCTTACCCCACAGAAGAAAGCAAAAAAAAGCCTGGGCGGTATCCACACCATGGGAACCCCTGAAAAAAGGGCCTCCGGAATCCTCGCCTCCATATTTGCTTGCAGCTAGGGAGGAAAAGCAGAACCCGAATCCTTGGGCCTTGGCTTGACCCGCCGCTGTCCGCTTTTGACAATACTCGGATTCCCAAGGAGCCACGGCATCGTCCTGCAGCTGGGCTCCAACGATTTGATCCGCTACAGCGCGACGCCTTCCTTTCTCCGGAGCCCAGAGGAGCAGTGGTTGGAGAGCTACGCCCAGAGGCAGTGACCTGCGAGTGAGTCGCCCTGAGGTCCCTGGTCCTGTCGCGTTTTTTTTTGCGGTTTTGTCTGCTTGCAAACCTCTGCGGAGATGGTTTGAGCGCCAAAATTGACAGTTCTGGGGGCTTTGACAAACATGGCCAACTGGTAAGAATGAGCTCAAGGACCATGAGCCCTCAGCCAAGTCGAGTGCGAGTTGCGACTGCCGAGCTTAAAATGACCGACCCCAGGCGTCGAAACCCTCGGCTCAAGTGCGAAGAAACCGGCCGGAGCTTCTGCCTCGACGAGTCGGCGAGTCCGCGATGCTGAAGCTGCTGGCCTTGGCCGCCGTGGTGCATGGCGCGCCTTCCGAGGTGGAGCTCATGCAGGAGCTGACCATGCTGCAGCAGGCCGTGGCGGAGCAGCAGCAAACCATCCTGGACCAGAAGGAGACATGGGCACGAAGATGCTTTCTTGCTTGTTGCGGTTTATTTTGCCGCGTGCGGGGTGTTTTTTCTCTTGGTCTCCAATTTTCGAACCTGCTTGAAAGGGTACCATCAACAAGACGTACGCAAGGCGGCCCTCGAAGAATACATGGACCACTCCCGACGCCTGCAAGTCTCTGTGAACGAGACCTACTACAACAATATGATTGCAAGCCTGCAGGCCACAGACTACAGCTTCACCGGCGCCATTGACTCGGCATGGCTTTGTCTTTGCGGAGCCCTGGTCATGTTTATGCACGCCGGCTTTGCGATGCTGGAGACCGGCAGTTGCCGTGCCAAAAATGCATCCAACGTCCTCATGAAGAATCTGGTGAACGTTTGCGTCGGCACCCTGGGCTGGTGGAGCCTCGGTTGGGCCTTCGCCTACGGGGCAGAGGCTAAGACAAACGGCTTCATTGGCGCCAGCGGCTTCTTCGGCCTGGACTTCTACACGCAGGATGCTACCACAGGAGTTATCACCCCGGTGACCTGCAACTCCGACGGCTGCCAGAGCACCATGCTGAGCTGGTTCTTCCAGTGGGCCTTTTGCACGGCAGGGGCGACCATCGTGAGCGGAGGGGTGGCAGAGCGTGTGAAGAGCCCCACCTATGCCGCCTACGCCTTCTGCATGACCACCTTCATCTACCCCGTGATTGTGGCCTGGTCCTGGGGGGGCGGCTGGCTGAATAGTATCTTCGATGTGGGCTACATGGACTTTGCAGGCAGCGGCATTGTACACCTCACTGGGGGTGTCAGTGCGCTGGCGGGCACGGTGGTTCTGGGCCCGCGTAAAGGACGCTTCGTGAACCCAGAGGAGCAGGGTTGGTCAGCCCCTCAGTCCCTTTAAAGGGAGGCCAGGAGGTTGAGCATTTTATTTGAACATTCCTCTAGCAAACGAAGCCCAGAGCGGGTTAAACTAAATAAACGGTGTAAACTCTATAACAACATGTAGAGAGAAAGGGGGGGCGCCACGAGGAGTTCGAGTCTCACAACCTGCCCCTAGTTGTCTTGGGCACCTTTGCCCTGTGGTTCGGCTGGTATGGCTTCAACCCGGGCTCCACGCTGAGCATGAGCAGCGGCAACATGGGTGCCCTGGCGGCGCAAGTGGCGATGAACACCACCCTCTCCGCGGCCACGGGGGGGATCATGGTCTTCCTCGCCAGGTACGCCATCTTCGGCAAGTATGATGTTGGGGGCCTTTGCAACGGCATTTTGGCTGGCCTCGTCTCAATCACCGCTGGCTGCGGCAACATGGAGTCGGGCTGTGCTGTTGCCACGGGCTTCATTGGCGCGCTTGTCTACCAAGGCTCTTCCATGCTCCTCCAGAAGCTGAAGATTGACGATCCCGTGGATGCAGTCCCAGTGCACGGCTTTTGTGGCATTTGGGGCGTGCTGGCGGCAAGTCTTTTCGACTGGGGCTCAGGCATCAACTACTACCACGGCTGGGGCGGCTGGGATTGCATGGCAAACCCCGACGGCACCTGCCGACCCAATATCGGCGGCAGCGCCGTGGGGGCAAACATCATCCTGGTCCTGATGGTTATCGTCTGGGCTGGCTCGCTCTCCGGCATCGCCTTCTTCCTCCTGAAGCTCACTGGCATGCTGCGCATCGACGAAGACACCGAGGCAATGGGCATCGACATGAAGTCCCACTCCCCGCCCAAAGCGTACGCCATGTCAACTGCTGGTGTCAGCGCCGCGGAGCATTCTCCTACAAAGGCTTACGCGGCCCCTGAGACCACGGTGTGAGATCGAGTACTGAGACCGAGTGCTCGTGCATAGCGTGTTTTCCATGAGGGCTATGCAGCGAAGTCTGAGCTCTCAGGGGGTCATACCCTACCAATGATCCTTGCTTCCGTATCCTCCACGAGGGGATTTGTGTCACCGAACTCGGGCTGGAGGCTCAAAAGCAAATTCTCCTCGGTTGCACCCCTTGGCTTGCGCATCTTTCGTTTGGACTGCAACCCTCCGCTTAAAGCTTATTTCTTGTGTCGTTCCAGTGCCACGAAGCTTGCTTGCGTGTATCTCGATCTGTATTTCTTGGCCAACCCGCTTGTCGAAGGGGATCCAAGCAAGTGGGTGAATTATACTGGGTGCAGATGACTGGGTGAATTACTCCCAAGTCATCATGCGAAAACATGCTCAATATACCCCCTTGATCCCATAAGTCCCAAGTCATTTACACAGTATGGGCCCTCAAGAGGAATGGCTTTCCTTTGCTACCCCATGCCAAGCAGCAAATCCTGGAAACAGGAGATTGTGCACCATGTCTTGTAAGCTGCAACTGAATGTCACTGTAGGCAGCTAATGATGGAAGGCCTCAAATCGGTCGGTGTCAGAATTTGAGGCGCTAGGCACCCAGTTTCTTAAACAAGACCTAAGGCTTGTTTTGCATGGCCCTGCCAGGCTGGAATGGAGCTCTAATCCAGTAAATCAGTAGAGTGAGCCGATTGGTGAATTACTGCTGGGCATGGGAACCTAGAATTGATGAAATCCTGGTCGCAAAAACAGGGGGGACTCCTGCAAGGGTTTTTTTGCTTCACCTTCCTACTTAAAGGGGCGACCCGGTACGTCTGGCAACCCCTTAGACTTACCCGCTTACCTGACGTACCGAACCGATCGCCCCTTTAAGTACACGAACGGCTACTTCAATCCAGGGTTAACGTGCGCTTCCCCGCGAGGCTGCGGGAGGCCGTGCAAAGACTTCTGCCGGAGAAGGTGGTCTTGGTGTCACCTCCGCCGCTGCTCGGCCGAGGGTGAGCCACCCGGGAGATTCCCCCTAAAAAAGCGTGTGATGTTTCAGGTCGCATGTTGAATTGCAGGGGAGTTGCTCGTTGCACCTAAAGCAGTCTATAAAACAAGACCCCTAAGCCCCCACTGGTATGGTAAAGTGTCATGCCTGTAGAGTAGTTGAGTCTTGAGTTTCCATGTGATTTAGTATTGCTGGAGCTTCCTTTTGAAACTTGGAAATGAGTTCCCATTTGATTTAGTGTTGGCAGACTTGAGTTTCCATTTGATTTAGTATTGCTGGAGCTTCTTTTTGTTTTTCTTGGGGGGGGCCAGGCAACAAGACTTTATTTCAAAGGCCCGTGAAATAATGTCAAGTTGGGCTGAAGTACTACTTGCGTCCCCCTACCCCTTTTATGGGTTTGATTGTGGGCATGTTTTCAGCAAGAGACATGTAAGAAAACATGGGTCTGGTAAAGCTGACAGTTTTTTGTTCCTTAAATACCAAATTGTCAGCTTTACTGAAACCATGTTTTCTTACATGTCTCTTGTTTAAAACCTGCCCACAATCAAACCCACAAAGCGGATAGTACTTCAGCCCCCAACTTGGCATAATTTCAGGGGCCCCCGAAATAAAGTCTTGCTGCCTGGCCCCCTGAAAAATACAACCTGCCCAGTGCAATTGCCTCTTAGCTAGTCAAGTAGTCAGACAGCCTAGGTGAGGCTGGCAATGCTTCATGCTGTGTTGTTAGATTTGGGCGCCTGCTCCTCAAATCCGATATCTTTGTTTTCTTTTTTTTTTACCGCGGGTGGCGGGTGCTTGTCTTTCATCCAGGTGCATTTATTACTATTTGTGGGCCCTTCATTTGTTTTTATCCCGCGTGCATTGTTTAAATCGTATTTGAACATTAGCGCGGCCGGACAGGGAGCAGGCCCAGCACTGCACCTACGCCTCCACCAGTGCCGCCGCGTGCGCCCATAGAATCAGACTCCTTTTTGCCGACTAATGTGGCTGCGGCTATCTTCTGCTTCCAAGTGATTGTTTATTTCAGGTTGACTGCATATGGAACAGACTCCGCATAATTTTGGTCTATCCCAGAATGCCCGCGAATTGGGCCACGAAACGCTCCTTGGCAACTAGACCCCGCTCACATGGCAGCAGTTCGACTACTGCCTGTGGCTTGCCAGCCTAAGCCCACTGCAAGAGCTAAGCGCAGCCAAAGTCGTGGTGGAAGTGAGGACTTTGTTCAGGAGCCTGCTAGCGCCCCATCCAGGACGCATAGGGTGAACTTTGCGTCCCTTGCACCTTGCAGAGCAGCTGCAACTGACTTCCAAGCAGCAGACATCTTCACCCCCCCACACACAAGTGGGACCACGCCCTGAGACTTCTCGGGATGCGAACAGATCTACCCAAGGAGCTCGAAGAGGTTCAAAATCAAAACCTAGTGTGCGTTCACGAAAAGTTTGCTATACAAAATTCAAATATCCTTCTTTATTAGAAATTCCTTCTGAGCTGAGAACTGCCTCAGCGCTCGTTCTTCAGGCCACCGTGGGCACCGCGAGGGGGGAGTCAATAAAACAGGCTCCAAGCCTTCACTGGCATGGTGGCATGGTGTCATGCACGTAGAGTAGGTTTGTTTGGTAGGATCGAGGGTTGCATGGACTTGCCGGCTGCAATTGCATTTACCTGAAGCATCGGACAACTCATGCTTGCCCTGCGGAAACCAAGGATTGGAAACGTTTGGGGTTTCTTGCTCTTTTGAGTACAGCCAAACCAAAGCGAGATTGGTGCCCTTGTTGTTGGCTTTGCAGTGGACTTCCGTCTACTTCAGCAAGCAGACCCAGGCTGAGAGCAGATGCGTGCCAACAGAGAGCCGACATCATGTCTCAATCCCGCGAAGCAAACGTGGTTGCGTGCGACATGCAAGCTTGTCTCGATGCGGTTTCTCCCGCCCCGCTGAGGTACATATGCCTACACTAGGTCGAAGGGTGATGGGGCCAGAATACGCAATGCCTGTGTTCGATACCACCCCAAAACGCGGCCCAAAGGTGCATTCACAGGATGTGATTCCTGTTGGGACCCTTTCGGATTACATGGCCTTGACCAGCTTCGTCACAAGCCTTCAAGTGCCCCCATTCTGACAATCACATTTTTCTTAGGGGACCCGCCCCCCCAAAAAATACATCCCCTTTGTGAAAGACAAAAACATGTTTTTGTGTAATGGGGGGGGGTGCGGGGAGGGACAAATTCTATGATCGCCCCCAAAGGAGCGCCTTCCAAAACCCTCAGCTTCACTATGGAACTGGCTTTCCCCTTAGGAGATTCCTCTACAAATGGCTTTTGGAGTTCCATGTTTTTTTGTTTTTTGTTTTTTTGGGGAAGGGGGTCCTGTTTATTTTTCGGCGAGGGCTGCGAAGAATCAAGTTGTGAGCTACCACACCAAGAACTTTAAAACCACTGGAAGACAGTTTTCCTTCAAAGGGCTTTTTTGGTTCCATGTCAGTGGACCGGAGGGTAACCTTTTGTGTCACCCAAATGGTGAGCACCAGGCCTCTCCCCCTCCCGCGACCGGGATGGAGCACGCGAGGCTCGGGGAGGACGTGTCCTCCTTCGAGGGCCGCCTGGGTGCTGCGATGGCGCGCCGCGCGGCAAAAGCTGCGAAGGAGAGAAGAACGAGGGTTCTTCATTTAGGGTCCCCCAAATTTTCCCTTTTCGCTGGTGGAGTTCATCACCTTTTGGTTGCTGAGTTTCCTTCTTGAGGGTGAGTGATTGAACAATTCAATTTGACAGGAGTAACTAAAAAAGGCCTTTGGATATGCTTGCTTTTGGGCTGTGCATGACTGAAGGTTTCTCAAGTCAGAAAACACAAGCAGATGGATATTTGCCTGATGTTTTCAGAATTTCAGACTCTTTCGCCAGAAAGCTCTCCATATCAAGAGGTTGGAGATGCACTTGGCTTGGTTGGAACGCGCTTTCCACAGGAGCTTGACTGTGGCTACGTACCCCTCTTTGAGACCTGCGTCGCCCAGCTCGGCCAAGGGAGGCCTTACAAGCTGAGCGAGCGCCTCGGAAGTTGCCCTGAAGGTGTGAAATTGGTACCATGCAAGCAACGCAGTTCTCCGAAACAAAGTTCCTACATATGATGTGCGTATATATTAATAAATATATGTATACATACATATATATATAGATATGTTTATATTTTATATATCTCGTGCTAGGCGTTGCAGGTTAAGTTAGCGGGAAAACATGCGTCCAAGGGTCCAAGGGCAGCGAATAGCTTGGAGCCAGGGGAACGCCCACTATTTTTTGGGAGGCAAGCCCGAGTGAAATGCAAGCAGGAGACAGAGAGTCACAGGTGCCATGTTTGTGGCAGGAAGGGTAGCAGAAAGACCAATGTTGTTTATCAGGATGGCTGAGATAGGGCATCAGGAACGACAACTGCACCCGGCTTGGCTTAGAAGCCTTGGATTCTCGAATGGCTCGAGCATGTGCCGCTATCCTTTTGATCACAACAGGTCATGTTTCGCACGAACGTTGGCCATCCCATTGCAACCATGTTCAACACTCCGTTGACATTTGCACGTGTTGATTCTCTTGGAAGGGTCCACCCCAACCAATGCTGCTTTCTTTGGCCGCAAGTTTAACCTAGCTTAAAGGGGCAGGCTAGTTAGTAAGTGGGTAATAACTCTGGTTACCACCGACTTACCGTGGGTAGTAAGTCTCCTTCGGTGGATTATAGCCAGGCTCAGCAACATACCAGGTACCCTGCCTAGAAAGCGAGGAATCCCCTAGGAAACGAGCAGTGATGGTTCAAAACCCTTTGTTTTCTCAGGGAACCATCTGAAGAAGTTTGTTTCCCCAGGGAACAACATCACCAGGAATGAAACAGGAATTGGAAACAACTTGGGTGTGGGTCAAAATTAAACCACCCGGGGACCGCAGGTTTTGGTCCATGTTTCCGCTTACTAGGGTTCCATTTGGGGGTTACCCTATTTTTGACCCACAGCCAAACAAGAATTGGAAACAACTTCGAACCGAGGAAGCCATATCGAACTTTGCAGCGAGGTTCCTCCTGCAGCTTTGTGCGCTGCCCTGGCAGCTGTACCTCTTTGGCCGGTCCCTGGAGGAAATTCAGAGGAAGCAGGGCCTGAAGTTGACAGCCCCTCGGCGCAAGCAGAGTGTCTGCTTTTTGCGCATTCAGGCGGTTTTTCCACCTTGCTTTTTTTTGTCTTTGCTTGTTTCTGCTTTTTGACTTTACTTTTGTTTCCCACCTTTAGATTAGGGAAACCGAAGGGACAACCACCCTTGGGTTGACAAACGCCCAAGTGAGGGTGAGAAGCGGTTGGAGAGCCGCATGTGAAGGTTCCAACCCTTTGAGATTCATATGCCTTCACCACTTTGGGTTCGAGAAGCTTCCCGTTCTCAGCTTGTTTTGGCTGGGGCTATTGACGCATGTCAAGCTGCTTCCAGCCCAGCACTTTGGTGGAGGCGTTGTGTTTGGGGCTCGGTGCTCATCCGGGCTACTTTGGCTTCAGGTGGATTTGGTGCACTACGGGCCCCGCTATGCGGAGATGGCTGCAGAGCTGCTTGAGGAGAAACTGAGCCTTTGAGGCGAGAGAGAGTTGTGCCCTTTGGCTTCCCCTCGGTTTACTTGCTGGAGCGATAGGCAGGGAATGGGGGAAAATGACCCCTATATACCGTACCCTATGGTTTCCTTGAAGGGACTCCCCAGGTTCATTCCCACATTCCCTACTGAGCACAAGCAAACCCAGTCATCCTCCTTAACCACACAGCAGGAATTGTGCCATGTACTTGCACCCTGGTGTACCCTCCCACCATAGACCCTTACGGAAGGCCCCTGGGGTGGCTCCCTGAATGGGAATGCTTGTTCTTGTCTTGTGGGCATCACGCCCATTTCAAAGGGAAATAAAACGAGGCTCGAAACTTGACAGTAAGCCGACCACATCGGCCCAAGGGGCGTATCCTGGGACCTTTGAGTCGGGCTTGCCTTGAGACGGTTTGTGCGGGAGTTCGCCAGTCACCATAGGCTTCCCTGCACCCATTTTGGGGTGCAGCCCGGAGCTTGCAGGGCGCAGCCCGGAGCTCGCTGGAAGCAGTTGGAGGTTGACCTAGCAATCTGCCGCGGCCACACAGCTAGTAAGAGGCGCATGACCATAGCTCCCTCGGGTTGAGTTTAGTTAGTTCTACTTATTTGCCAGTGGCATACTTGTGCCATCTGCTCATCAAAGAGTTTGCGCGCTCTTGTGTTGCCCCCTGGTCGCGTTGGCAAAAGCTACGACGGCTTGGCCATTGCTTTCACAAGGGCTTTCAGCCCTTGGATGTCTCACGCAGCCTACCGGGACCTCTGTTTGCGGACGCGATGCCCTGCTTCGTGGATTGTATTTAGATTGGATTTTCCGCGCGAGAGGAACAAAAGTGCGGCGGTACATATGGGCTTTCTCAACAAAGTGGTCACCTAAAATGGATATTTTTAGGTTTCCCTTCAAACACCCCATGCCTCGGCATAAAGCGTTTTTGGTGTGAGCCCGCTCGTCACACGTGCATTGCCATTGCCGTTGCCATTGCTGGCAAAGCACGAGCGCATATCTTGATGTTAGCGCACATATTACATATATACATGGACGCATCTGATATATGAGTGTGTGTTTGCATGCAGGGATTGCGATCGACATGGGACTTGCAAGCCTATAGAGCATCCTGCACAAGGCGTAGTTGAATACCACATCTTAAGGCACGCAGAAGATGTTTCAGCGGCCCTGCGGTTTGAGCAACTCTAGGACCACAGGCCAACAATGCAAACATATACTGCTTCAGAGCCATGAGGGGAGCCGTGACGACTGAATAGAGGCCATGGATCGTAGCCTTCCCATATCCCCTTGTTATGGCTTTCAGTTGCAGTATTATTGGTTGGCTCGTCTTTTTGTTGAGTTGGAACTCGTTTTTGGGCGGTTGTTAAAGGGAAGCCCAAACGAAAATCACCATTTTGTGGGGACCAACCTGAAACACGGCGAGGATTGTCAGACTGCGTGGGCGCTTGGCGTGGCTTCCTGAGGCTGTTGCAGTACTCTTCGGCATGGCCTTCCAACGCATCCCCACCTGCGCCATTAGCAGCACGGCTCACAAGTCCTGGATTTACCTCATGGCAAGCCAATGAAAGAATCCATCAGGTTGATGCAGGATTTTGCGTGTCAACATATTTGTTGTTGGCATACACAATTGGCAGACTGCATGCAAACATGAGAGAGACATTGGCAAGCAAGCCCCACTTGCGATGATTGTTAATCCGGCAATACATGCCCGACATCAGGGAATACAAACCCGACCTCAGCGCAGCATACAGATACTGTTTGCATTCCCAACTTTGACACGTGTTGTAGGAGGGTGACACATACGTAGAGCTTGCAAGTGTGTCGTTATCACCTGCCTGGGTCTTTGCTGTCCGGTTTTGATCTGCCAGTGGGGCAGCTGCCTTCCGGTTTGTTGAAGTCCGCTTGTCTTGACTCCAGGTGTTGGATGCGGGAAACCGCTGGTTTTGGACACCAAGTTCTTTTAATTGTAAACGCTTCGCGTTGCCCGCCTCGGCCCAGCCTAGTTTGAGGGAAGGGTCAGGAACACCGAAATCCAGTGTTGGGAAGGTCCGAATACCTGAAGCTGGCTCCAGACAAGTCAGACAAGCCGGCCTCGCCTGGTTGGGCTGGGCCACAGGCTAGTCTCAGACACATCAGATAAGCCTGCGCTGGGCCTGAAGCTAGTCTCGGGCAGCTTGGCTGGACCTTGCTTGCGTGGGTTGTTGGTTGAGCTGAAGCTAGTTTACGGCGGGCTGGGCAGCCGCACTGAGGGGGCTGGGCTATGGCTGGGCTGGGCCTGAGGCCAGTTTCAGACACGTCAGACAGGCCTGCAGGCGGACTGGGCTGGGCTAGACGCTAGTTGAGCCCAGGCTGGTGAGGCCCAGTCTCGGCGCTAGATAGGCTGAGGCCTGCGAGTCTCAAACCGGGTGGGCTTGGGTGGGGTTGGCTTAGGCGGGTTGCTGGTTGGGCTGGGCCTGAAGCTAGTCTCAGCCACGAGGCTGCGAAGCCATGGGTGGTGCTGGGCAGCTGGATTATGGTGTTGGTTGCGCCTGGAACTTCGGCTGGCTGGGCTGAGCTGTGCTTGGGCGGGTTGCTGGATGGGCTGAGGCTGGGTAGCGAGTTGCTGGCTAGGCTGGGCCTGAGGCCAGTCGCAGACACGTAAGACACGCCAGCAGGCGGGCTGAGGGACTGGGCCTGAGGCTAGTCTCAGGCTGGCATACCTTGAGACCAGTCTCAGACTGCGCCGAAGGGGCCTGGTCAGCCTGGGCTGCTGAGTAGCTGGCATAGCTTGAGACCAGTCTCAGAGGCCAGTCTCAGACATGTTAGACAAACCTGACCTTGGCACACTGGGCTGAGCCTGCTGGTGGGCTGGGAGCTGGGGGCCGGTAGTGGCTGGCATGCCCTGAGATGCGCTGGGGCCTGGGCTGGGCAGGCTTTGGGCTGGGCCTGAAGCTAGTCTCAGCCACGAGGCTGCGAAGCCATGGGTGGGTTGCTGGCTGCCGGGCAGCCGGACGCTGGTTGTGCCTGGAACTTGGGCTGGGCGGGCTGGGCTGAGCTGTGCTTGGGCGGGTTGCTGGATGGGCAAGGCCTGTTTCATACACACTTGGGCCCGAGGCTGGGTGGCGAGTTGGCTGGGCTGGGCCTGAGGCCAGTCTCAGGCTGGCGTACTTTGAGACGGGGCTGGGCCTGCTGGATGGCTTGGGGCCAGACGCAAGCAGGAGGGGCTGAGTTGCTTGGGCAGCCGGACTGAGGGGGCTGGGGCACGTCAGACGGGCTTGGTGGCTGGCATAGCTTGAGACCAGTTTCAGACACGTGAGACTGGGTCGTTGGCGTTAGACAAACCTGACCTTGGGGCCGGCCTAGGGCCTGGGCTGGGCGCTGGGCTGGGCTTGCTGGATGACTTGGGGTAGGCCTGTTTCAGACAAGCTTGGGCCTGAGGCTGGGTGGGGCTGACAGGCCTGGCCAGCAGGCGGGCTGCTGGTTGGGCTGGGCCTGAGCCTAGTCTCAGACACGTCAGGCAGGCCTGGCCACCAGGAGGTCATGCTTTTCAGGACAAAAAAGCAATTTTTTAGTGATTTTCGCAATTGTCAGCACATTTTCGACAAAAATGGACCCATGGAGCTGGACGCCGACGAACCCCGAAAATTTCAAGGCCCGCCGGACAGGATTTTGGGTCCAGCCGACATGGGGGGGGGGGCGGGGGGGAGGGGGTTGGGGGAGGGGAAAAGCGAAGATTCTCTTTGGAGAAGAGATCTGAGCGCCCTTGGCCCCTTTGGGGCCGAGGCGAATTTCTCCGCCGCCATGTATGTTTGCTCTCGTGTGGACTCGTTGTTATTGAAACACGCAAAGTAGCACAGGTGTACCCATTTTGTCAAAGTGCAAAGCCTGTTTGATTGGCACAGTTGATCACATGGCCAAATCGTGCCGGCCCAAGCTCATCAAAGCTCATCCCAGGTTGGAATGCAGCCATCAGCGCCTGTGAGAAAGGACTGGCGCTAGACATGCCTGTTGCATGTGGTTGCGGCCCAGTGAGCAAGCACGTGCTTACCTCCCACTTGTTGCAGCCTGTTTTGGTAGCTTTCGAAGTCAAAGTGCCTTTCTGTGCAAGTCAAGTGCAGCTTGCTGATTCAGACGTCCCAAAAACGATCACAACTCCACCGTTCTCGATATATATTTTTGGTTGTGTTTGTGTTGTGTCCTGGTCATAGTTTGTATTGTGAAGGGTCTGGGCAAAACATGCTTTTGCATCCGTAAGCTACTTTGCAGGGGGTGCTTTATTTCCCGGTGGCTTCTTTGTGAAACCAGCCAAATCTTTTAACGGAACCGTCAAACCGAAAGTCGAATCCTCCACAAAGGCAGTCCCCAAAATGACATCCGTTTGGCGTAGAGGACGGCGCTGGAGAAGGGCGTTGGACCTCCTGGTGAAGACAAGCCTGCTGCCTATCAAAGGGGTGTGGGGTTGATCACTCGCATCAAGCCGTTGTGGCGAGCACGAAAACCCCGCAAAGAATCTTCAATCGAAAAGGGGGAGGAGGGCGGGGAGGTCTAAAAATGTTTGTGTAGGGTTTGTTGGAGAATTCCTTGTTGGCCCTTTACTTTGGTATTGGAGGGAATCTGGGAGGCAAAAGAAGGGGAAATCTCTACACTGACATTAAGTTTGGTTGGGTTTGACACTGGTTGGCTTTCTTTACATGTTGCCCCTGACACCACCCCAGCCCCGCTTGTGGCCAGTTCAAACCAGCTGATTGTCAATCATGCCAGCAGGCCTGCATGCGGTGCCTTTGCTTCCTCAGAACCTGGGCGCTACAAGTGTTGCTGTTCAGCACCGTACTGCGCAGGGGTGACACATGAGGAGCGTACAGGCAGATGCACGTCATTTGCCCGTGCCATTTGTTTCTTGGAGAAGGACGCCCATGATGCGCCTATGATCGCAAAATCCGCTTGCGCGCCCGAGGCGACCGGGATGCAATCAGTTACCGTGCTGCTATCACAGCGGCATGCCACCACGCGTCCGGGCCAAAGACCGAGTGATTGTTTCAGCTTGGACGGATTGGATTTGGGGCGTGCGTTTGCGATCCTTAGGAAGGTTGTCGTTGCCAGGATGCCACAAGCTGAGAGGATGGAAATTCAAGGCCTAGCTGGGTGTGCAGCTGCTGGCTTTTCCATGGTGTTGTTGTTGCTTGTCGATGGTTTCTGGCAATTGCCGCCACCAGTCATGGGGTATCGTGACGAATATGGCAAGCCCTTGGTTTATCTATAGTTTGCAATCCTCGCAAGCGCGTTTTCTTGCACCCCCGGACCAACGATATCCATGTTTGTTTCAGGCTCGCAGGTCGGGTCCCACCCACAAAATACCTCCTGCAGCTGTGACCCGCTTCGACCCCCAATTTGCTTGAGGCCAAGCCGAAAAAAAAGAAGAAACAAAAAACCATATCGAGGTGACACAGCTTTGGAGCTTGAGGCAGTGGATTCAAGCGCTGCTTCTCCTGCGAGATTTGGAGGAGCCGAGATGTCCGCTGGGACCTTAAATTGGCGACGAGTTGTTTGATGGTCCCCAACTAAATCAAAGTCTTGGCCATGGGGTCGGGTAGCCTTGCACCAAAGGACAAGCATGTGTGTAGCATTTTAGAACCCAGGGGTAAGAACCCGTTGATTTAGGGTCACCCACTATTTGCGACAAATAACCTGCTGATCCGCAGAGTAGGGTGACCTCACTCATGAGGTGCTTTGCTTGGGGATTTTTGTAATCCCGGTTTGTGAACTATGGTTTCGTCCCACGATTTCATCCCTGTTATCTTGGGGGTTTGTTACGTTGCTGCCCCGTGTGAAGATTATTTAAAATGGCTGTTATCCGATTTGTTTGGTAAGCAATCAAACGAATGGGTTTGTTCCATGGTGCGCAGAGTTTATGTGCTTCGCACCCTGGTGTCGCTTGGTTAGACAGCTTTTGTTGGACAAGTTGGCATCGCCATTTTGACTCTCCCATCCAGGCCTCGGTGTTTTTGGTTTCCAAGCATGCAGGCAAACAGCTATGTAGCAGCTATCAACATGGGTCAGCCGCTTGTTGAAAACCATGATTCAGCCATTCTTGTTCAAGCAACCTCCGGGCTTCCCTTTAACTGGGTCCTCCTCCAAAACTATGATATAGTTACCTAAGTATGAAGCCGACCCTGAAGATCTGGCCTTGTGTACCTTTCGGATTTGGGCGTTGGGCTTCCTTTTGGGGGGTTTGAACCAGGAGCTAAGCCTGGAGGCCGGTGCCCAGGCCTGTGGCTTCCTGTGCCTCGGCGATACGTCCGGGTTTGGCAGGCGCCTTCGGTGGCGCAAGCCAACCATGAGGGGAGCTGATTGCCATGTGCAGAGGGCGAAGAAATCGTGAGCCATCGGTTTTGGGCTCGGTCCGGGTTCGGTTGGGCCCAAAATCCAACCTCCATTTGTTCCTTGAGGGGGGACAGCTCGCACGTGGACACGGGTGCTCCGTTGCGTCGCGAGCTCCTGATTGATCTGTGCGGGGCTTTTCCCGGATTCTGTTGATGGCCCCAAGGTTCACCATGCCCTAAACAATCCCAGGACTGCCAGGTGTTTCCAGGTGTTAGGTTGCAATGGCTACGTGATCCGCATGTTTCGCTGGGGTCACGAGGTGCTTTCAACTGGCTTCAAGGCTTCCCCAAGCTTGTCTCCAAGTCGGGCACCTCTCTCCCCCAAACAAGAAATAGAAAAGACATGGTGTGGTGTTTCCTTGCTTTTTGAAAACCACAAAGAGGGTTGGATTACCCCCTCCCTTTTGTGGGGGTGGTGTCTTTGCTTAAACCACAAGGGTTGCCTTGGATTTGGAGAGGGAGCCATGGGTCTGGGTGGTTCCCTTGGCTTGAGTTGGCCGCGGAGCCATGGAGCCGAGGATCAACGCCTGCGAGGGTCGGTCCAAGGGAAGCTGCCTGGGCTTCCTTTGGGACCTCAGCGCCGCACCATGGCCGCTGGGGGGGGGGCTTGAGTGGGGGGGGGACCCTTGCAAAGCAGGAGGTTGTTGGACGCATGCTTGGCCATTGAATGAACCCTATCGGAAGTTCAATGCCGTGCTTATAACACTCGTTTGCTGCTTTTGCCCGGTTGGTTCCGTTTGGGCTTTCTTTTTTTGCCCTACCACGGCAGCCAGATGCTTTGTTTGCAGAGGGAAATTGGGCCCAAGATGGAGGCGGGGGTCCCATTGCCGTTGGCCCTTGCAAAGAGATGGGATTCTCAAAAGGAGTGTCGGCAACATGTTTGCGTTGCTGGATGGGGGGCAAACCGACCAAACCGACCTCGCTCGTGAGAAAAGCAGTTGTTTGGGGATCCTTCATTTCAATCGTGTCAACCGTTTGAACCTCGAAGTACTACCTGTCTTGAGTCTTAAGTGATCAAGTTGGGGTGCATGGCCGCATGTTGTATGTTTGTGTCATTTGGGATTTCTGCTTGTCAACAAAAGCTATTTAGTCACCAGTACGCTTTCCAATGTCACCCCCCAAACCCGACAAACAAGGCAATGGCTGCGTGCCGTTTGTTTCAACACAAGGCAGAATCACCTTCAGGCATACTTCTTTGCCCACATCAGTCGAACCCCTTCCCGGTAACGTTGCTGCATGTTAGCTCAAGTTGGCTGCAGGCCGTTGTGGCCAACACCTCACTGTGTGGTACTTCTAGCTTGTCCGCGTTTGCATGGAGGGTGACGTGAGTTGCCGGAGTATTTGTGAGTGTCGCAGAGGGCAACTACTCATCCCGACAGCCTTTGGCCTTTCAGCCTGTGCCCCAACAGATTCAACAGCTGAGGCTGCAATGGCCAAGCTGCCCATGCTTGCGGCTGAAAATGCGCACGCAGCATAGGTATGGGTGTCCTTCAGGAAACATCAATAGCGATGGCAAATGATCAGAATAGCTGAAACCGGTGGCCAGTTTTAGCCAAACTGAAAACTTCACATGTCAATTGAATTGGTGGGTTGGATTGGTCATGAAGAGTGGCGAGGGATTGTAAACTTGAAGCTTGTGTTGTCAATCATATGTTTTGAACCCCAGTGGCACCGCAAACGGATGTCAGTCTCACGACGCAAGAGGTCTCAGCCCTAAGGGTCCAAGCACCTCATGTGTTCTGTGATTTGAGAAATGTTTCGTGGACGAACCCCCTTGAACCAAGCCAAAAGCCCTTAACATGGAACCAATGGAAAAAAACTGGTCCGAACCCGGACCCCAAAACGTCAGGTTCCGTGTTAAGTGATGGGAGGGTTTTCTATGGGGTAGGGACCTACGCGCTGTCGCAGGCCACCTCACAGGGGCACGCTGCCTTGCCTCGGCGTGGGGCCTGGGAGAAAAAAAGTTGGGCCGACCGGGAGGGTACCACGTTTTTCTGTGTTGGATTTAGCGGAAGCCAAAAAGGGTCCCCCGCAAAAAAGAAGAAGCACCCGGATAGGTGCTAACTGGCCGAAGGTTTGGACATGGCAAGCTACCGGGCGGTTTGACAAGGCCTGGATCGTGTGCGGCCACTTCATTTATGTGCCGCCCTCGGGAGCTGTCTCCTCGGCTTTGCTGGCGGACCGGACATTTACATGTCGTGTGTGTGTTGGTCTCTGTGTGCACGTACTTGACTTGATGTAAGTGCATGCATGCTTGCCTTTGCCAGCGAATCGCACTACGCTTGCCTCGGCATGTCACAGTCCTGCGCAAGGGGGCAACAATCAAAGCACAGTGTCACCGGGCGACAACCAAAAGACAAGGATTTTTCTGAGTTGATTTTCAACCATGGAAAGCCACAGATGAAGTGAGTGAGACACCCAAAACCTGAGTTGCACAGGCCAATGTTGGAAGACGCATTTCCTAATGAGACGACGCCTGCCAAACATGAAAGCCGCTCGGGAGGTCACAAGACATCACGGGTTGCAGGTGGAGAGGCCGACGCCCCTCACCTCCTTCCGTCACCGGGGCAATGCGGCGGTGAACTTCTTTGTGGCCCGGGGGCCCAACGCATCTGGCGGACGGACTGTTTCCTGCTTCCTGTGCGGCAGAGAGTCCATGTCTGGACGCAGCCTTGCATTAATTCGGATCGAAGTCATGACCGGTCTCCTCAGACAGGCACAAGCTTCGGTACTCCCCTAAAAGGCGCACAGCGGCAGGGTCAGGTGCCTGACTGCCTTGCTGCCTTCCATCAACAACAAGGGCAACCTCTCGACAGCACTCAGCAAAAGCGTAGCAAAGCGTGGAGGGGCAAGCACCAAGTTTGCCAATGCGCACATCTCGGATTTTGCACCAGTGCGGGACATTACCAAGGAGGCCCGCGTGATGACACATGGCCCCCTTCTCTGAGCCAGATGTTGTCAAAGATAACGTTGGGGAGGGCCCGGACCCAATTAATTTGCGGAAGTTTCCAAATACTAGCCGAGTAGAGGTTCTTAGGCTCTCCAAGGTGTTCAAGCAAGAAGGCGCCACCCGAAGCGTAAGTGGCAAGCATAATTGCAACACATGCCTGCAGAAGCACACTGTCCGTGCGCAAGTGGCAATATTCCTTGTGTCGGCGGAGAGGAATCGACCACGGCTGTCTGCTGGATCGAAACGGTTTTGCTGATTGAGCTGACCTCCAGGTCTTGCAAGGTGGCCTACCCTTAACCGCTAAGACAAGTCCCTGTTTGCAAAAACGGATGAGGCAATCAACTGTTTTCGGGGAACCGAGGTCTCCAAGTTTGTGGCCATGGGCAAAATTCACAGGAAGCACACAAATGTCAAAGGGAAGCGCTTGGCAAAGTTCTTCAACATGCTGCCGGAAGTTGCCTGGGCCCGCAAACAAGTCAAGCACAGAATACGTTCTTCTGCCTCCAACCAGTGTCAGGGCAACAGTGGAGGCGTTGACACAGGCTTGCCGAAAGTCAAAGTGCACTTGGCAATCAGCTTCATAAAGGCGATCAAGAACCAGCACATGCTCATCAGCTTCGGTAGGCTTGGGGGCAACCTTCTTTTTGTATGGCACAACTGAAGGCAGCCCTGGGGCCTCATTGCCACACGTGTCTTCACGGGGACCTATCAGATTTGAGTCTTGCCACTCTTCAACACTGCCAAGGAACGGACCCTGCAACCTGACATACGGAATTCTCCTGTGACCTCGGTATTGCTCCCCCAATGATACATTGATGAAGTCGGCTTCACAAAGAGGGGGTAAGTTTTGCTGGCAAAACTTAAGGCAGGTAGCACTGTAGCGCAGGTGCACATGCATGCGATGGGAGGTGTGAAACTCCTTTAAGCATACGGCGCAATGAGTAGCGTAAGTGTACCTCCTTACCTCAGAGTATGACTTATGCCTGCCCCATTTGTGACCAGAAAGAGCTTGAGGAGTGCCAAACGAAGCCCCGCACTCTACGCACACATGATCCACAGCAGTGCAGGTGGCACTATCCCGGCTTGAGGAATTCGCAACAGCCCCAATATCTTGAAGCTGCCTCTGGATTCGTTTGCTCCAGTTTTGCAAGTCGTTGACCAAGTGCCTGCGGGCAACTGAAGCTGCAACAGCATTACGAACCGCCAAGTTCCATTTTTTTGGTTGCTGGCGAACGTAGCCGAACAACCTTTCCCAAGTGAACCCTGCCTCAAGTCCACTAAGCGAGCACCCTACCAAGGCAGTCATGCAAGTAATATCCTGCGCAACAAGGTTTAACCACGACTGATGGGTCTTTTTGTCCTCATTGAGAAGGAGTTGAAGGACAAAATGAGGAGCCCTCAAAACCAAGTTCGAGAGGTGCAGCAACCTACGTTTCCTAAGCTGCCACTCAACGGAGGGCAAGCCGGCAAAACTCAGCACCTGGGTGTTGGTGAAATGCTCAGCAGCAGGCCCTGGGATACACTTGGTTGCACTGCGCAGGGCTTTCATGTAGAAACCCTCAAGCACTCTGCTGGCGCGCGTTCCTGGTTTGTGCCATGATTGGGAACCGAAGAACAATCTACTCAACACAGTTGACTCAAGAATGGTAATCCTCGCTCCGAGTGAGAGACCTTTGTTGCGGAAAATGCTTTTACGAAGCTGTGAAAGTGCACAGTTGGCAAGTGCAATCCTCCTGCGGATTTCAGGCCCAACGCCGGCGTCGGGCGTAAGTATTTGCCCAAGGTGTTTGTACTCGGGCGCAACACGCAGTTTGGTCTCAGCCCCCTCTGGACCAACAACCGTAATCTGCGCACACTGATCAATGAGAACGGTTCTTCGCGACTTGGCAGCCCCGCTTCCAGAGAAATTGAGAATTGCTTCAGTTTTGCCACTGGACATGTTGAGCTCCAGGCCAGCTTCAGCAGCGGCTTGATCAACAATACAAACAAGCTGCCCAAGCTGTTCAATGAGGCTCTCATCACTCTCAGACTCAACAAGAAGCACCAAGTCATCAACCCAAGCAATTGGCGGTAAAGGCTGCGGCATCGTGCCCTGAGAGCAATGCAAGCTGGTGCAGATTCCCCAGCTGGCTAGCTGATCAGTGATGTCGTTTAGGATGTTGGTCATTGCGACGTTGAACAAGGCATCAGCTAGAGGGGTCCCTGGGAGAGTCCCAAGTTCACTGCTAGCAATGGCCTCTGTACCAAGATCCGACATCCACGTGCCAAGTTGAAGATCACGGAGGTGATTGAGTAACACCAAAGGGGCTCCTTGTAGCGGTGAGGTGGTGTTCGCGTGCAGGGCAACAGCAGCAGCTTGCGCAGGCTCACTCATGCGAAGTCTGCTCAACAATTGAAAGAAGTGTGCATCTGATCGGAAACATCCAACGGCCGCCTCCCGAAGAAGCTTGTGAAAAGCAGACTTGAGATCAACGAAAAGCACGGCGCTGGAACATTTGAGGGCCTTAGCTTGAACCAGGAAAGACCTGACAGCATGAGTGGCAAACACTGGTTGCAAGCAAGCTCGACCACCCATTTGCGCTGGCGGCATGCACGCTTCAAAGTGCTGCATCAGGGCATGTCGGCTTACGCCTTGAACGGACTTGGCAACAGATGTTGCCAATAGCACACTCCTGTACTGTGAAAGGTCACCTTTACTCCCTTTGCCTTTCCACAAAGGAATGAGAGTGCTCCCTTTGAAAGTCAGTGGACTCTCGCTTAGCAAAAAGCTCTTGAGAATCACAGGGCACCACATACGCGCGCACTCAGCGTTGGCAAGTTTGAGAAGCTCAGACTTGATCAAGTCTTCGCCCGGTGACCTTCCAGTTTTTGCTTTGGCAAACGCACCCTCTATCTGAGTCAAAGTGGGGATGTTCTCAGAACCAACCCTGGAAGCAAGTTTGATGGGAGCATCCCTCCTTGTTTGAAGCAGCTGTTTGGGGGTGACCCTGTCCCCTCCCTCAACGCTGGCAAAATGCTCAAGCGCTTGGTCGTAGACACTCATCATTGGAAGCGTTTGTCGCTGAACCCTGGCTTTGCTGTTCGGTAGCATGGGCTTGAGAAGCTGCCACAAGGCAGACATACCGCCCTGCGATTGCGCTTGCCGCGCTTCACCAGTTACGCGCTCGAGGTAGTCAACCTTGCACCTCCGGATTGCGCGGTCGAGCTGCCTCTTGAGCAGGAGAAACTCGCGCAGGCGCTGAGCAGAACGGTGTTGGAGCGCAACAAGCACCCTACGGTTGAATACCTGCTCTTGGCCGCGCCATGCAGCAACGCATTGACTGAGGATGAAATATCGCTCGCGCTCTTCGGCGTTGAGGAGGGCAATTCTCTTCTTCTTTTTACTTTGAAGAAGTAACCAAGTCTCCTGGTTAACGAAAGGCTTGCGAGGGGCAGCAACCTTAGGAAACACTTTGATTGCCTCGCGGCGCATTACATCCTCAAGCGTCATGGCATGCATGTGACTACTTGCGACAGCGGAGCAATCATCCGCTGTGGTGGATTGATGCAGAGCAGCTCTCATGGCGGCACCAGGGTCAGCCACTGCCGGTGTGCTGTACGGCACACTCGGCCTCTGAGAAGTGTTCGATCCGGTGGCCTTGCTCATATGTGTGCATTCAAGAGTCACAACCTTATGATCCTGAAAACTGATATCAAGGTCAATCCTGTCATCAACAAAGGATTCGATCAGGGCTGACTGCAACATTTGGACCGGAACCCCAATGTGGTCAAGGCGTCTGCAACCCTTCTTGGGACCAACATAAGTGGTTGCAGGGCCGTGGTGGACCGAGCTGAAGGTTGAAGGAAGCCCAACTCCAAGCGCATGCATGGCAGCGGCAAAACACATGCTATGCGGCGAGGAGACTTGTAACTGATGGTCCCCACAGTTTCTCGGATAGAGCGAGTGCTCCTCAAACCCTATAGTGGCATTCGAGTCGGTCAGAACAAACACTTGCCACGACGGGTCAAAAGTAGCAACACACTTTTTCACCTGTTGCCAAAACACATCGTATTCATCGTGGCTGGAGGCACTTGTCGGGGCATGCGCAACGATGAACAGCGCTCTGAGGTATTTGGCATTCACACGTGCAATAGCCACTTCAGGGGTTGCCAGAGCAAGGCGCGCATCTTGGGGCCGGATGTACTGCGGCAGCTTCATTCCACGGCTCACCCTGGTGAGAATGCAAGTGTGTGAAGGTAGGGGTCTTGATATTTTCAATTAGTTGGAAAACACCCCTTACAACACCGCAAATGTCAACTGTGGAGTTGCTACGGCATCGACCTGCTGCAATCAGGCCTGCGGCAAGTGAGTCGTATCTTACTTCAAGGGTGAGCTCTTGGCCGAAGTCTCGCAAAAGCTGCCACATCCACAGGGCAGAGGCCGTGAGGGCGTACTGCTCAACTTCACACGAGTCCGCAGGTTCACTGACAAGCCCACTGATTGCGCCACCCCAAGCAAGTTGCCCGCTCTCACTCTGCCAGATCAGCAGTGTGGCCCACGCTCCACCAACCGGTTGGCTGGTGTAGGAGCCATCGGTGTAAAAGATGGCTCCTGCAGGTTGGAAATCTAAGCTTGTGGGGAGATGAGTAAAGGCCTCTCTCGTGCTTGCGTGCCATTGGATTTCCGGAAGCTCGAGTCTAACCACATCATTGGGCCACTGGAGGTCAATAAGATGGAATGCTCGTGCAGCTTTGGAAAGATCAACACTTGCAGACTCTGGAACCTCTGCAGGAGCTACGACGGTGTCGTGCCGCGTTGGCACAGCACTTGCGGAAGAGGTTCCTTGCTTTTGGATGGGTTCCCCAATATGAAACAGAAGCACTTCGGGGCACTCGTAGAAGGAAACTCTTTTGCGACCCTTCTCCTTGGCATGTCTGGAGATTAGGCCTTGGGCCCGTGCAACACAGACAGCTTGGCCGGGGTTTGCGTCGGAACAGGGGAGCGCCAAGCTACCTCCCCTGTCAGTACCTTCTACCCCTGCTTCTCCTCCTCCTGTCTGTCCTGCTCTCCCTCCTCCAATGCTTGGTACCTGTTCTGCTTTTGCGACCCGCCACTGCTTCTGCTCCGGTCCCTGGTAGGTGTTTTGGGGAACGCGGTGAGCTTGGTTTGCTTCGTATCGTCCTGCTTCTTTTTGGTGTCGTTCGGATCCTTTCTCGCGGTACGCTGTTTCTTGGTCACCTCCTGAAAAGCGTCGCGTCCGGTCACCTCGCCTGGTGTGGCTTGTCGGGTTGGCTTGGGGAGCAGCTGGCTGGGCTGGTGACTGCTTGGGCGCTGGCAGCATGGGTGGTGTGAAGTTGGGCAGTGGCTCCTCCTTCTTGTTGCTCAGCATTTGCAGTGTTTCGAGCTCCTGCTGCTCCTCTTCGGTTGCCGCCTGAAGCGCGGATTCCCATGCCTCTTTGGCTTGGATGTATTGCTGCTTCTTGGCTGCAAACTTCTCCTGCATTGCCGTTGTGAACTCTTCCCACTGCTTGTGGAGCAGACTGTGGACGGACTGGACCGAACAAAAAAAGGGGGCGGCACCAGCTCACCGGAAAATGTTTTTTTGTTATTCTTATGACAGGGCTTCTTTTTGTTGTGTTGTCGTTTTTAGTTGTAGAATGTGTAAGTACGTTTGGGCCAGTTGAAAAGTCACCTTTATCAGCTGGATTTAGTCTTCCCTTGTAAAGCAGGCGGTTCTTGAACCTTCACATGGCGCTGCAGGCCGCGTGGATGTGTTCCCTACTCCCTCAGTCCATCAATTTTAGCCGCTTTTGACGGCTTGGACCATGTGAGTCGCAGAAAGGTGTGGTTGCCCTCCCTCCCACTAACATGGCACTTGCCGGAGGGTACCTGGAAGATGAATTTCCTCTTGGGGGCCCCCTGTCAGGTGCCATGTTAGTGGAAGGGAGGTATCTTTGCGGCCAGTCTCACAGGAAGTGCCGGTCCACTCACAGGAAGTCGCAGTTTCCATGGTTGGAAATTTAGTTGCCCTCCCTCAGGCTGCACCGGTGGCAGGCGCCATAAACCCGACGCCGAGGCGGAGTTGGTCATCGGTAGTTCCCCCCTTGTTGCTCCGTTAAGACATCACCTTTCACGGTTTGGGGGCCAACTGAAAGACAGTTTCCTCTGGGCGTACCTGCCCAGGTCCTGAGCGGCTTCATGACGCGGGGACCCTTTGGATGACTGCTGGGGAGGGGATGTGTCGAGAGCGTGGCTGCGTGGTTGGGTGCGTGGGGATGGAGTCCTAAAACGGGATCCTCTCTTTTTGGACAACCCACTTGTGGGCCAAGGAGAGCAAACCCACACCTTGGGTGTAGCCTATATTAACGTGACTTGAGTCATCTTGAGTCAGAGCCTGAGCTTTTGCTGCGAACTGTACTCGGATGGTATCCAAGTCAACCACTTTTCTGCGACCTGATCTGGGATGGGTGCGTTGTTCCCTCAACAGGGGTCTTATTCCAGTCGCGTCGGCTCTTTTCTTTGTGTTGTAATTAACGCGCTGTGCTGCGTTGATTGGGAATTGTCCTTTGGTGAAAGTGGTGAAAGCCACTCAAATTGGCTACGTTTCACGAACTGTCGGAACTGCGTGGGCTTCACGTAGCCCATCCTTGGTGCCGGCCGCTGCTCAATCTTTCTGCGTCATCGGGAGCTGTCCTGTAGCCATTGGCTCAGAATGCAGAGGGAACATGAGCTGAGTTAATGCACGTTGAATACGCCGCAGAGTTGTTGCGGGGACTGGGCAAGGCGGCATTGTCCTGAGCCATGTTTTTTTGCTTGCTACAAAACAAGTTGACGCCAGTGAGCCCTATTGCCCAGTTTCCATGGCCATGTGGATGAGTTTGTTTCAGCTTTGCAGATGGCTGTTGGAATGTATGTATTTATGTATGAATTCCTTGGGCAAAGTTTATCGATCTTCGGTGTCACAAAGATCTCAGATATTGGTCACAAAAATTAAGGTTGCTTACTTGGGGATCCAGGATCCTCTGGCGGCTGGTGAGTTACTTCCATTTGCTTAAGAGTGTTATTTTCCCTTGTTGGTTTTAAAAGGAATTTATCACTACTGGAAATATGTTTGTTTCTTCCGGGGGTCTTAACCAAATGGAAGGTTGCAGTCATATTATAATCCGAAATGACCCAGACAGTATGCTTGTGGCTTTTCAAGCGGCAAGCCATGGAGAAAAACAAACACATGAATTCGGCTGAGACCTGGCCATGGCGCTGGAGCGAACAGTAGAGCTGCTAAAGCTTAGCTGTGACAGCCTTTGCACCACTTTCGAGCGTCTTGGCTTTAGAATCGAATCTAGAATTCGCAGTGCAGTGGGTTCCATCCTCTAAATCCATGTCTTTCAGTTTGAATTCCCCACCCACCTAAAAAACAACAAACCCCTTCTCTTTGGGTTCCCCACCATTTTTGGGGGGGGGGAACCCACTTAAAATGGTGTATTGGCACCCCGCCCCCCCCCCCCCAACAAAAATAACACATGCAGAAAGATTGTTTTGTTCTGTGGTTCGGGTCACTGGTCGCAACCTCTGGTACCTTTCCGTGCACGGCGTCCCTTCCAAAGTCGAGGTCTCAGCTCGCAGGCGTTCAACTGGAGTTCTCTTCGCTGCTTGGCGGGTCGGATGGCGGGTGGGTCAGGTGATGTTCAGCCCGTCACGCCCCCTTTTCAACATCACCCGAAGTTGCCACTAGATGCGCTTCCTCTTGAGGTGATGCGTTTTTTGTTTTTGAGGAGGGGGAGCGGCGGCAAGGAATCTGAGGAGCCCTGCGGTGTTTGCCGGCCAACCCACCGCTTGGAGGGTCCCTCAAGCTTAATGCTGTGCATTTGAGGCCATGGGAGGAGGCTGCGGCGCGCAGCGACCTGCAGGAAGTGCAGCGTGCCCTGGAACGTGGGAGGGGGCGGAGCGAGAGAGCCGACCCCGAGAAGAGCCATCCCCGATTTGGTTTCCTTTGAGCGCCGAGAAATTTGTTTGGGTTCGTCTGAAGGGTGCCAAGAAAGAGACAGCCGCCACATATCTGACAAACAAAATGACATGTTGTGCATTGGCAGTTCGCAGGCCGTATTCTTTGGTATCCATAAAAGCCACTCCTTCCCAAATTGTGATTATGTTTGGCCTGCTTTTGATGGTAGCCGACCACGGTTTTGGCACAAGAGATGTAACTGGGACTGTCCTAGGAAGAACCCTGGTCTCTCTGTTGGGGTTCCCCACTACAAATGGTTGCAACTGAGACTCCTTCCCAAGGAAGCGATGATGCGGACATCCTAGAAGAGGCGGCCGAGGACTACACTATCTGCATGCTTTATGGCCGCGCTGACCCTGGGGTAAAGGTTCTTTGCTTGGGTCGCGTATATGTATTGTTTCATATTATTTCAGATATTCGAAGTTCTGCGTGGACTCTTTTTCGGAGTCGTATCCCCAACCCCCCGTACCTGTTGGTGGGCAAGAAGGTTGCTCCATTGACTGTAATTCAAGGCTGCTAATGCCCGAACCCTTGCATTGGCTTTAGGCCAATACAATCAACAGGTCACCCACTTGGCGAGGGTTGGCGTACCCCCAATACAAGTACTTTGCCCCATGCGCTTCCCTTGTGGGCACATGTGGGCACAAGGGAAATCATGTTTTGCGGGGTGACACTCCTTTCCTAGTTGGATGTTGCGGGGCATCGATGTTCGCGTTTGGATATGAACTTTCAGCGGTGTGTGTGTGTGTAAGAATTTGCAGACCAACGTGGTGTTGTGTTTTGTTTGACCTTGGCTCGTGGTTTGTTGGTCTCGGCCGGCGACTTGGTCGCCTGAGTTTTCCAAGGCCCTGTGCGATCATGATCAATCCATCCCAGAGAGCCCAGCAGTTCACCCTCTAAATCCCTGTTTGTTTGTGGGCTCCCACTGAAAATCGAAAAATGCCACTAGCAAGACAAATCTAAACTCAATCTGGTCAACGCTACAAGGGTTCTCTTTTTCGGCGGTTCGGGTCACTCTCGCTCCTCTCCAAGGGAGGGAAAGGTCACTGGTTGCAGGAGCTTTTGGCCGACTCGCTGCCCCGCGCTTGCAGCGCCTTCTGGCGCCATGTGGAATCCGGCCAGGGCAAGCAGTGGCAGGCAAATCGATGAGAGATATATAAGTCGGGGGGCAGGAAGGCAGACAGCCGCGGCACACTTAAATGTTCTTCAAGCTATAGATTTATCCAGATGATGTTTAGGCAATGTCCACTCCTTTGAGGCTACATGACAGGCTGTTGCCCTGGATCGCAGCATTCCGCCACGTATACTCCCGGCCATTTGTCCACTCGGGGGCAGGGCTGGGTTCACCAAGTCATTCTCCCAAGATACATCTATCCAAGACCAATTGGGGTGTGTGCCCAAGAAGTGGTTCCTTATCATTTGCCTTCAAACCAATCTTAACAGTTGACTCACAAGGGCATCCTCGGACATACACAGACACACACACACTCACACATGTAGGCGTCAATGTTAACAGGGGACCCTTTAGTGGACATGATTTCGGTGGGGTTTCGTGCCCCCCGACGCAGTTGTGAGTTGGTCCCCTGTTCAAATGAATAGTCATGTGTTTGATGAGGGTTTGCCCAATGCCCAGCCGCTTGGCACTCTCTGCAGGACGCAGCAGGAAGTCTACAGAGCCTCCAGAATGAGCAGTGCCGGCTGTTGCGGCTGATTGCGGAGGCTGTGCCTCGGCACGTGGCCGTTGTGGCCCGGTTGCCGGGCCCCTGAAGGATAAATTTGCACCAGTTGATTGAGAGTGGTTTGGGGATGTTCTGGTTGGGGAACCTTGATAAAGATAGCTTGAGCCTTGGGCACAAGAAAGCAGGTACAAGTTCAACGATATTGTGCATTTTGCAAGCAGGCGTCCCTGTTGGGCAAGCAGCTTTTAGGAAGTCAGATTGCAGCGAGCCATGTGGTGATCATACTGTAGGTGCCCTTTTGGACCGTTAGCTGATGCAAAGTGATGTTTCTTTTGGCGTGTTCAAAGGCGAGCTCTATGGAACCTCGAGTTCGTTTTGATGGCGAAAAAGCCTGCACCAGTTGATAGGCGGCTACCAGTGTTCGTGGGTTTTGTCTATTTGCTGTAGGACTTTGGTCCATCCATATGCTGACGCATGGCCAGCTTTTTTTCCCGCTAATGTTGACCCCGAAATAATAATTACCCCTGTCTATTAATATGGGGGTGTTCCCCTAAGTGAGAAATCCCTAAAACCAGGGCCCAAAGAAACGTTGGGGTGTATGAATCCGGGGTCAAAGGATCGCCCCGTGACGGCGCACTTGGTGGCCTTCCGGGTGGCCTTCACTTGCAGCTGGCCCGCCAGCGTGGCGGCTTGGCGTGGCCTTTTTGTCGGGTCGGTGGGCTCGCCCCAGCCGGCGTTTTCATGCCCTGAAGTAGATTTTTGTGTTTTGGTTTTGTTGCTTTGAATGTGTGCCCTGGTGTTTTAGAGGGAAGCTATCACTACTGGAAGTATGTTCTCATGTTTTCCGGGGAGTTTGGAGGTTAGGGCTCTCAATGTACCGGGTTCCAAATCAATCCACCAGTGACCACCAAAAAGGATAGCCTGATTCAAGTAGAGCATTTAGTGGGATTCTCAAACTACTTTCGCGGGCGGTTTCAATGATTGCTTCCCTTCAAGCCACAATTTCGAGGGTAGTTGTTGGGATCTTGCCAGGGGATTCCCAGCATGCTGGTGCTGTACGTTTCTCTATTCGACGAAACATGGGCAATCAGACGCAACTGGTGCCAAGCACGGGGAAATGCCGAAGACATTGATGCATCCAACGTTAGTGCTTGCCGAGGGCAACTGGCGGCTTAGGAACTGGCACACAGACACAGGAAGACTGCACATCATGGTCGGAAGGAGAAGGATAGGATGGCACACATCAATTCCGCAGGAACAACTGCCACGCAGATTTCTCGACCCATCAAACGCAGGACCATCTCAAGGCAATGAACCATGTGGTTGCTGACATGTTGAATGCCGACCTGACGGCCGCTTCATTCGGTTCGACCTCGCGGCCCCTAGATGGCCACGGCACGGGAATTCGCAAAGGACTAGCGGATGTGGATTGCTTTGGGAGCTGGGAAAGTGTGTGCCTCGCCAGCCGCATCTTCCCCTGCATGCAATCATTGGTCCCCAACAAGCGATTCCTATTTGGGGTTTCATGTAAATCTGAAGGGGGCAGCATTTGAATCTGCCAATCCACCCCCCCCCCCGCTTGTGAGCGCCACCCTTCCAGAGCAAGCAATTAGATTCCGGAGGAAGGGCTGCAGGACTACTTCCAGCAGACCTGGAAGCAATGCTTGGGCCGAGCGCCGCACCAAGACACTGAGCGCCTTGCGGGAAATGATGGGAAGCTCGCAGGCGGGCCTCAACAAGGTGAGCGGAGTGCTGAGACCACCCCTTGGGCCACCACAGGGGGTGCAAGGAATGAGTTGTTTGTTTTGCCTAGTATTGGCTCTGAAAGCTGGCATTGGCTCTGTTTGCTGATTGGATGGTTGGTTGGTAGGTAGTCGCCCTGGAGAGGGGCCGTCGGGTGTGTCACAGTGAGCGGGCAGGAGTTCCACGTTGCATGGCCTTGCTAATTTGAGGCCAGTTAATGCTGAGGGGCACCCCCTGTTTTTCGGGTGTTTTTTTTTGGCCGGGGGGGGGGCTTACTAACCAGCGGTCAGCATTCAGGTGCTTGGGCTGAGGAGGGTTGAGTTTGAAGCTTGGGCCAGAGCAGCCAGAGCGAAGTAGATCTAAGCAGCGTGCAACATGAAACTCTGCGGCCTACCCAAGAGATACAGTTTAGCAATTGAACACACTGCCTTCTCCACGAAAAGAAACCGCCACAAAATTTGGGAGGGGCGGGGGAATGCTATTAAGAAACCCTCGCGCGGGCTGGAAGCATTCCGAATATCTTAAGGACGATTAAGGACGATTGGTCCTTACAGTGTGGGAAACCCATCAAACCACACTTTACCGCATGGATGTGTTTTCTGTGTCGGTTGCATTGAAAAGGCAAAATGAAGGGACACCACTTTTGTTTCCGGCACAAGTACAGCCTTGACTGATTTGATTGATCGGGGTGGGCCATGTGTTCTGCCGCATTACATGGAATGCAACGTCCAATGGGGGTTGCACCCAACATGAGCATGCACAAAACTAGAAAGCCAGTGTGAGAGAACACGGAGAATACCTGTTGGAAACCGTACCTATCTAAAAGTGGAGTTCGGGGTTCGCCCCAATGCTAAAGCACCCACTTGATGACGCAGGATGGTGTCAAAGGCCATTCCCTGCTCCACCCCGTTAAAACACACTGAAAACGGTGTTGGCTTTCAATACGGACGCCGGCCTCAAAATGGATTGCCTATGATTGCCTTGATGACTCAAGGGATGACGAATCGTGGAGTATTCATGGCAGACCCCCCCGCAACCGTGCTCAGTAGATCGGCGACAATGAGCAGTGATGTGGGGGCGCTGTGTCGGGGTACATGTTGTGAAGCTGGCTGTTGCTTTTGGGACCGTTTAATTTGGCATATCTTCAAGAGGAAAGCTACACTTTGTCGCATGGGACGGATTGTTTTCGCTCACGCCTATCCAAATTTCCCTGTAAGCGTGGCTCATTCTAGACTGCCTTTACAAGTGTTTTTTATGCGCCCCAGAGTTGAGTCACGAAACGTAGCTTGAGGCTCGAACCTTCCACTGAGGTGGTGGTGCCAGGGCTTCAGCGGTCAGAAGGTTCTTGCTTTGTTGGACCCGCTGCGCCGACCACAGGCGAATCTGGAAAGACCCGATTCGCGTGGGTCTCCTGTTTTGCATGGAGCCCAAACGACATGTTGAGGGGAATCGCCCTGGTTGGGAACCTTTGTTGGGGAAGGATTCTTCCGCGGGTTGATTCATGGCAGGTGGACGTTCCCATGTGGGTGCAGGGGCATGGGAGGGTCCATTTTTCAGCGGGGCCGGATATGACTAGCCAGGCTTCGCTTGAAAAGGTCAATCACGCTCGAAACTGGGATTTTGTGGGGTGAATGGTAATGAAGGACATGGCTCACGATACCGAACTCACATTGGTTCACGGTAGCGGTTGCCTTGAAGATTTTCAAGGCTGTGGGCATGGTATGGTTCTATCTGTGCCTCGCATATTGTGGTTTGGAGAACGTCGGGGAGGGTGTTGGTTGCAACTTTGAGTGGTCAAAGTAGTCAAGGGGAATAGACAAGACAGCCTTTGAATGGAACCCCACAAACATTGTGTAGAGGAATCTTCTTTGGAGGGTTTGTTGAAGTTCCTTCCTTTAGGATTATTCTCCACACGCCATGTTGATCGGTTTCGCTATCGCACGCAGGCGGCGGCCAGGCTGGTGATTTTGTTTGCTGACCAGGATGCCGTGATTTCACAGCCAGGTAGACTCCCGACCTTAAACCAATTCTGGATTACCCTCGTGTCAACCAACATGGAACCCGCCAGGGGTCCCTTTTCAAGGAACGTCGTCTTCCAGGACCCCTCAGTCAAGCAAATATTCAACATTCTAAGGTTACCTTTCGTTTGGCCAAGGATCAAACTCATGATGCTCTTTTGGGGCAAAGCTGAGCTCGGCCCTTGTTTCCTTGTTCGTGTGTTTGTTTTTGTTTGTAGGATTCCATGAAGGAGTATTTGCTCGCGGCCGGGTCGCGCGGCAAACGGGTTGCCTGGCTCTTGCTCCAGGTTTTTGCAAAGCCCTTTATTCAGCAAGCGAGCGGACGATCAAACTCAGTTAAGTTGCATTCCGTGCGGCCCGTTTCATTTGTCTTGCGGGCTTGCCCGGCTCCGGTTTTTGTGGCACCAGTTGTCCCGTGGTGGCACTAGTTGTGATTTTCCCGTGTTTCTTTACTTGAGCCAATAACCATCAATCACATGTCCTTTCTCGCATGGCCAGTGGGGCGCTCACTGGTATTGATCAGAAGTCAAGGTAAACCTGGGTATGCCTGCGCACGTCAACATCATCAGGTCGGTGTTCTCTGATGATAAGACAAAATGTTCAAGTTCTAACGCAGCAAAAACGCCCATTCGGCATGAAGATGTTGGGCTTTCGGCCTGCCTAAGGAATTCTCACAAACCGCCAGGAACCTCTGGCTGCCCGCCATCTCGCCCCTTGCCCCTACCCCCTCCCCCTGAAATTGCGCTTTGGCAGGCCCAAGGTGGTCGAGGAGTGCAAGGAGGCCGGGGTGGTTTTGATGAGGGTTGGGGCAAACAATGAACAACCAGACCTTTGTACATTCAAAAGGGAAACCACATGTTCATCACTCCCGGGAGCCTGTTTAACCAACCTGCTGGAAAAGGCTGTTGTTTAAACAGGCGATGCGATGCTTATTCGTTTGATCTTGTTCGCACCCGCATGGGCATCTCCGCAATTCGATTCAGAGTATTTGTTGCACTGGGTGGTGACCAGGTGGTGTACATTGGCCTGCTTGATTCCAATAATCGAGACATGACTAACATATTTGCTCGCTGCTTGTGGATTTGTGCTTGAGGTGCTTCTGTTGGTACCCTTACATGCCAGAAAAAAGGTACCCTCAAAGAAGACACACCCATATGTGCTATGAACCTTTGTTGATAGCGTGCCGTTACCTTGGTGCAGTGCTGCATGTACCTCCAACATGCCGTTGCTCCTCCTTGCGATGACGCCCCCCCCCCTTCGGCGCCAAATTGCCGAGGGGTTCTTTGCCAGGATGACGCCATGGACTTAGACGAAGACTGCGAGCCGGAGGCGCTGGGTTTGCTTGCAGTTGTTCTCAGTGAAAAAGCGGGGCAATGCCTTAGAGTATCGACAAGGGAACGCCTGCGAACAGTATAGCCGGTTTACTGCTCTTGGCCATATGCCGGGTGGTTCGTGGCAAGTTCCCTCCCACATCCTCCAGTTGGCAATTGGTGGTTTGCCTCTTCAACAAAATGAGCAAGCGGCACGCAATGTAGGCTAGCCTACTACACGCAAGCAACAGACCAAGCGTGCGGTAGACTAAAGGCATCTAAAGGTGCTTTCGCTGGTGGTTCTTAATTTGTTTGCCGTAATGAGAGCCTGTCAAGTTCATGTTTGACGTCCCTTCAACAAACAAATGGCGCCTGAACAGCACCCATGATACATTGCGGGGTTGAATCCGTTGATTTGCGGGGGAGCTGGACGTGTCCTCAATATGGCAATCAGAAAACAGAATAGATGGTTTCTGGGTATGTGTCAAAATAAGGGGGGCAAGATAAAACAACACCACAACAACTTATAAAATAGTATATACAAATATATGATTGGTTATTGACTCGTATGTGCATACATATGTATATATATAGGTGTGTATATATTTTTTTTATATCCGTGTAGACATCGTGCTCTCCGTTTGGTGTCCCTCTATTGGGTCGCTGACCCTGGCCTCGAGGACGAAGAGCTCCTGGAAGAGCAGGACGGGCGAATGGGCGGCTTCCTTTTGGCTTCTGCATGAAAAATGGAGTTGGTGACAATGGGCAAGGTCGCATGGGTGTTTTTGTTTTGATAGGTTCGTTCAAGAAGAAAGAAGAGGTCACCTTCAACAAAGTTGCACGGGTGTCTGTTGAAATAGGTCTTGGTTTGGTTGAAGCTAGATGGACCTTTCAGCTGGATTCCAGCATCGTGACAGGTTCCAGAGGGGCACCTGCGCCTGTGACCGTGATCCCAGAAATGTCATAGGGATGGCGCCCTGGCCTGTGAAGCCCTGGGCCTTTGGCTTGCCTCCTGCCTTAAACAGTGTGGCGATTTGGAGGGAAACTGCTGTTCAACAAGGCAGATGTTTTGGGGAAATCCAGTGACCAGACGGTGAAACGACCGAAAAAAGCGACTCCTCGCAGAAAAAGAGTCGCCTGTAGGAATCGGATTGCCGGCGAAGACTCCATCGCCAGGAGGGAGACGTCTTGGAAGGCTTCACTGCGGTGTCGAAGGCTGACTGTGCCAGCTCAGCGGCTGAGCCATCCATATTGTTGATTGAAACATGACATGTTATTCCTTTTGGTGGGGTGAGTCAAAGGGGACTAATATGTGCAGAGCCTTGAGTTACTTCTTCAAATTCCAGCTTCCAAATCATTGGAGCCCACCCCTGAGGAGGAAGAAGTGGGGTATTTTTCCCAGTTGAAGAATGAATCTATCTGCTTTCTTTGAGTAGATAGGGGGGTGTCCCACTTTCGTCCAAAGTCATGTCGGGGGAGGGGGGCATCCCCCCCCTTAAGCAGCCAGATGCAATTGGTCGCTGGCCAGGCCATGCGAGAGCTGGGCCTGGGGGGTCCTTGGTTAGACCTGGCTCTGCGCTTCTTTGCCACGCAGCTCGGGGAGTTGGTCGAGGACGCTCTCTGCCCAGGGTCGGGGGGGGGGGGGGCCCTTTTTGTCTCTCTCGCAGCGGCGTTGGAACTGAGCCAAGCAGAATGGGAAATGAGCCAAGGAAGACAGAGAAATGAATGGCCATTGGGAAGGTTGTTGCCACTGAGAGAGCAATCTTCTCTCTTTGAATGGTGAGCCACGGTTTTATTCTCGAATTGGTGACCCATGTTGGTACAAGGTAAAACGGCCTTCAAAAGGGTGCCTAGATTTGAGACGATTTGAGAAGTAGTCAAAATCCTGCACCAGATGGAAACCATGGGAAGCCATTGTTGGTTGGTATTGTACAGCGGAATCATCATTCCAGGGTTTCCTAGGTGGTGCGAAATGGATTTCGTCCGAGCGCCCAACACTGCGGTCGGATTATCGGGTAGAATCCAAAGTCTGTGTGCCCACGTACTTTGTGATCCTAGATGCTCACTTAGGTTGTGCAGGAAGCTCAGTCAAACCCGTTTGGGCAGAACATCTATAAGCATTGCGAGGGGGGGGTTTTAGATTATTGTGGTGAATCAAGCCATGTTTGCACTAAATTGGAATCCTTGAGCCCATGGTGATCCGTGATGTCAGTCCTTTGCCGGCGCTCGGCAACCAGAAAGTCTCATGAGTTGCTCGGTTTTCGCTGCCTTTGTTGCAACCTCCAGGGGGCGGAGTGTGATGTTCTTTCAGGTGACTTCCTGCATTTTCCTGCCGATCCTTTCATTGCAAAAGAAGAGCGGAACAAAGAATTCATATACAATATGACCAGGCTTCTCTTTGGCAGATTTGAACACCTCGCGGTTCTTGCCCGCTGGTCAATTGTGCTGAGTGGCGTGAAGGCATTGTTTGTTGCTTGTGGTCCAAGCCGCAGAAGGTGCATGGCCGTCCTACGTCCCACGCTACCCAAAAATCCTCTTTGCAGGAACGCTGCCGCTCAGAGTACGACAAGAAGGCAGGGCCTAACTGAGGCAAATCAGCGTTGAGGTGAGGATCAGATGGGAGTTGAAGCGCTCAGAAGCTTCTCGAAACCCCTAAATGGTTGTACATACCCCCTTAGAAACATGAGCCGCAAGGCAGGCTGTTGTTCAGGGGTACGTACTATACTTGCACGCGTTTAGCAGCCAGGGGCCTATGCACAAGCACTCTAAGACATGTGTGCACGGCTTCCTTTTTTTTGGCGCATTGATTTCCCCACCGATTCAAGATACATACCTCACAGGTTTGATGCTTTGCCCATTCATTGTGCGAATGTGTTTGTGTCAGTACCCGCGTTGGCAACAGGCGGTCAGCAGATCCTGTGTTTGTTTCACATGCATTGTCGGTTTGTTCTTCCCCACGCTGTGGCAGGGACCTGGCTAGTTGGGTACTGTTTTCATGCTCCGCACATGGGTTCCCAAATCTCGACACAGCGCGGGCTTGCTTTGTTTTACCATGCCCTGATAGGAGGAGGCTAGCGGAGGATACCTGGGTTGGAGGACATCATTTGATTTTGGTCAACCTAAACTTGGAAGAATCAACCGCCCACAAGGCTTGGTCCCAAAGGCTCGCATTATTGAAGACGTCGCTTTGGTGGGACCACTCGTTGGCTTCCGCCTTGCTTCCAGCTGGGCTTCACTTCATGGATCGGCCAATGGGCATAGGTTTCTGAGAGGAGATATCCAACGCCAGCCCCCTAGATAACATGTGTTTGCCCTTGGATATGGGCCCAATGCACTTTAAACGCCCATGTACATCGCATACATTGACACTAGTAAACTCACAGCCACGTGCATACACAAACAGTTTATATATATATATATATGTTTTACGTATATGCAGTACAAGTAATTGTACATATCACAAACACATGTGCATGCCTGGAGACGTGGAACTGCCGATAGATAGGGGCTATGGATTTGTATGGCGAATATTCAGTAGCTTATGTCCAACTGGACGGACATGGGAACTCACTACATGACTCAGCAAATCTCTAAGCGGGAGGAAAGTGCGCCCAGATCCATTCTCTTGGCTGGATCTTTGGACTTCATCTCTCTGGGAAACAATGGATTTTCTAGATAGGGATCTGCATGTGTGTGCTCTGCTTCTCTTAGTCCTTTTGGTGAGTTCCCATGTCCGTTCCGGATTTGGACCCTGACACCAGGGGCTTTTGGACCGCCTGACGCAGCTGCTGTGCCGGTCCATGCTACCCTGGCTCCGGGCGGTCTTCGGCGTGCCACCCTGCGCTCCGCCGGCGCTGGCCCCACGGCGCTGAGGTCACGACTTGCCAATTTCGGGCCCCTCCATCCAGGTACCCTCCCACAGGCCCCAGGTTAGGGGGAGGGAGGGTATGCTTCCATTTGCTTAAGAATGTGTGCTGACTTTTGCGTGGTGGTTTTTAAAGAGACTCTGGCACTGGATTTTGCAGAGTTTTTCCATGGACTTGAGCAATTGGAGGCGCACCACCCCCCAAACATGCCTTAAGTGGGAAGAGCAAACGAGAAGATATGAGAAGAAACCGAGAGGTGCTCCCACGGGAGGTGCTAAATGGCGAAGTTGGAGTGGCAAAAGCAAGCACAAGAGCCCGGTTGTTTGCATTTGTTTGCGATCTTAGGCCGTGGATGGTGAATGTATTGAAATGAAGATGACTAAACCACAAGCGGATTTTGTGGACAACTGGGACTAAAGCTAGCGACTAAAAGGCAATAAGCAAGGTTTTGATGCGATGCTCAAGCAGCGGTGGGGCATGATTGAAAGCTGTCAAGCACACTTCTAGAGGCTTAATACCTCTCCGAGAGCAAGAATCCCACAGGCGCCCAACACACAGATGCTCACATCAGACAGGAAGAGCCCTTCGGGCTGCCCCGCCCTCACTGTGGGTGCTTGCCTGGATATATTGGTTCGTTCATATTCGTTCAGTTTCATCCGAGAGGGTTTTCACTGCCATCAATTCATTGCCCTTCGTGAAAGTTGGGGGTGGGGGGGTTGACCTTTCTTTCTTTGGTGCCCCGGGGTCATGAGCCTACGTTCCCTCGGCGGGGGGGGGGGGAGGTTTGAGGGCCGGCATTTTACTGAGTCCGCAAGCTGGCTCGCCTTCCTAGGACAAGAGCGCCGCGGCTGACTTCCAGGCCGTCGGGCATGTCATCCTGTTACCTTGGTGGTTGGCAGGGATACCGATCGGAGTTCCGATTCAGGACATTTCCTTTGAGTGGGGGTTCACTTGGAGCACCGGGCATCACCGGGCCCCCTGTTCGCGGGGCGGGTTTCTTCGCTGTTCCAGGCAGAGGACGCCTGGTGGTGTGCGGCCCGGGGCGCGGTGCTGCGGTTCTACGAGGCCTTCATGGAGGTGCGACTAGGTGCCGGCCTCAAGCTGTAGCAAATTGGGCAGCTGTGTGTCTCACTTTTTGAGTTCCTTTACTTCAAACTGGTTGGGGTTGGACGTGTTTTTTTTGGTGGTAAACAACAAACAAGCGTGGACGCTGTGTTCGGGCTCTTCCACTGAAGTCAGTAGGATTTGTAATTCGGCGCTGTCCTTTTTTTTGGAACCCGGAACTCGGTTCTCGTTAAGCTGCCTTCACGAAGCTCAGTACCAATTCCACTGGGATTCTTGTCAATAGCGCTTAAGGAAACTGAGTAGCTCTCCAAACAAATGCAGAGGAACGGCAGGTTTCAGGCGAATCGGCGCAGAGGAACAGCCGGAGACCACCTCCGAGCGCTCGCGCTGAGGAGAGGCCTTCGACATGGTCCGGGACTTCCCCGAGTCCTCCCCGGCACTGCTGGATCTCAGGCGCTGCCTGGCGCGCACGGGCCAGCCGGCCTCGCTGGTGAAGGCGGCCATGGGTGCTTCAAGGGAATCCCCTACCATGAGGCCATCCCAAAGTGGGGACATTTGGCAGGCCCAGTTGGTGCCTTTTTTCATTTTTTTTGGAAGGGTTCCCCTTTCAAGTCAACCAGCCAAAAAAGGATGCCCGTTTTTCCCTTGGCCACTGGGCGTTTGAGCAGGGTTTCCGAGCCACTTCCCTTTTTGGAACCTCCAAAAGTGGTGATGGTTTTTGTAGAAACCTCCAGTAAACTGCAACTTTTGGAAGGGGAAATCCAGTGACCCTTGTTTAGTGGGGTCAAACAACCCTCTGATACCACGGGGGCCCCTCTTGAAAGCGATACAGTCTTGAGGAAAAAGAACACTCTGCTGGATTCACCACCCTTGGTATTTGATAATATTTCGATTCACCTTGAAGTCTCGGTTTAACCAGGTTATCACTCTTTGGTATCAACAGCTTCGAAGAAAACCTGAGGAAACCTCTCGTGACACCCTTTTGACCTGGGTGGGGCAAAATATGGTTTGAAAACCACCTTTACAAGGGAATCATCATTACCACATGCTTAAACCAATGGGCGGCCCCACCCTACTTTCGACCCCACCTGGGTATCACCAGGGAAAATCGTTTCTCAGGCGCTCAGGGACCAGATCGCCCGGCGCCTGCTCATCGCGGGCGCGCACACCCGCCGCGGGCTGAGACTCTCACGCCGGCGTTTTACGCCGCGAGTAGGGGGGTAAATTTAGTAAATCGCCCAACCTGGGGTCTCCAAAATGACTTAGGGTAGACAAAAACGTAACAAAGACATGAGGGAAGCTGAAGGGTTATTATAATATGAAGCAGAGCCAGATGTTTTTGTGTGTACCTTGAGCCACACAACTGGGTGCAACACCCTCTTGAACGACTTTGAAACGACCGCATCATATGTCCCTGTTTGGGGTGATTGAAACGGCACCTCTCGATTTTGTGGTGGCCATGTGTTCCTCCGGACTCCTTGATGCTTGTGCTGTGGATTGCCAAAAACATGTCAACCCCAAAAAGGGCAACTGCTATGCGGTTTAGATGGGGGGCAACTGTTCGCCTTAGCGATGAATGAATGCATTCACCGGATTCAACTGATTTCCGAAGGGACCCGTATTGTTTATGTGGGAGTTTCTTTGGCCGGTATTCAAAGGGAAAGAAGCCCAACATTTTTTGAAGCCTCCAGACATAGCCGCGTGCCAAAAACAAAGCAAGACCCTACCATGGCTGATTCTGAAAGAAGGCCAGCATGAAGTCAAAAGGGGAAAGGCCAGCATCGTCATGTTTTGCTATTGAATATTGGCCCACTAGCATCCAAAAAAATCCGGAGGAGGGCCGGCAGTGATAGTTGATACCCCCATCATGCTGTTTGACAAGGGGACAGGCGTTTTTCAAATGCTACGCAAACCCGTGCGTGTCATGGGCAGACGAGCTGGACTTGGATATGATGGCCGTGAATCTGCCAAAACGACCGTGTAAATATTTTTAGCCCCTAGGCAGAAAAGACACGAAGGTTTGGAAGTTGTGAAAGCTGGCTGGCGAGACCTTTCGGCTGGGAGCTTGGGGGTGGAACTTGTACTGCAGACTCATGTGTATTTTCCACCGGATGCTGATGGCGGGCACTGAGCGCCGAGGTGATGTCATCAAGGTGTACATCAAGACCATCAAGGCGGGACCACGGCCCGAACCACCAGCGCGGCTTGCAAGGGTTGCGCTACGGCCAAGCGACCGATCTGAAGGGTTGACAGATTTTGGACACATTTATCCCTAATCCATGTTTGTCAGACATCTTGCGGCACAGTAGTAATGTTGAACCTATATTAATCAACTATGAATCAGGGGTGGAGCCCCTCGAAAAGTGGTCTGATTCCAACACCCCAAAAAAAGCATAAACTGGGGTTGATTGAATTATATGGCGTCAACATTAAATTTGAAGGCTTCCCACTGGCGCTGACTCAGCGCCTCATTGGCAAGCCAAGGCCCTGCGGCTCGTCGACCCCCGCGGCTTGCTGCTTGAGGGAGTGCCCGCGGGCTGAGAAATAGACTTGGGTTGTCTTCAAACGACCTGTTTGGTCTGGATATGCTGATGCTTGTGTACCTGCGATCGGGGAACCCAATCCCTAGCCGGCCGAGCATGTTTGCGCCAAAGAGGTTGGGAGCCCACCGAACCAAGGTTGACACCAATCCGAGACTACCTCAAGAAGCGCAAGGACACTGTGCGGTGTATCATCACTGCGCCCTGGATGCAATGCTCGTGCAGGACGCAGACATGTTGGACTTCCCCAGGTCGCACTTTTTCGGTGGAAGCCCCCCTTTGTTCATTTCAACGTTTTCTTGTTGATCCATAAATGGCGGCGGTTTGTAAATGGTAAGGGGTATGTCATCTGATTCAGAGCCATGACAAAGAGAGCTATTGCGGTATATTGCGGTTCAACAGCGGCTCGGCCTGACAAAGCTCAATGTGTTTTTGTTTCTTCCTTTTTGTTTTTTTCGTTTTTTTTTCCCGAAAGCATGGCGAAGGGTTCTTCCGCTGGGTTCACTTGAATTGTTCTCATGAGAGTCATTACAAGGTGTCATTGCAAGGAATCATCATCATGAAAGTGCAAGGAGTCATTGCAAGGAGTCATTGCAAGGAGTCATTGCAAGGAGTCATTGCAAGGAGTCATTGCAAGGAGTCATTGCAAGGAGTCATGGCAAGGATTGCAACTTGCACTTGACTCCTTGCACTTGCAACTTGCACTTGACTCCTTGCACTTGCAACTTGACTCCATGCACTTGCAACTTGCACTTGACTCCATGCACTTGGCTCCTTGCACTTGGCTCCTTGCACTTGGCTCCTTGCACTTGCAACTTGCACTTAACTTGCACTTGCGACTTGCACTTGACTCCATGCACTTGGCTCCTTGCAACTTGCAATGGCTCTCATGACTCCTTGCAATGACTCCTTGCAATGACTCCTTGCAATGACTCCTTGCAATGACTCCTTGCAATGACTCCTTGCATGACTCCTTGCAATGACTCCTTGCAATGACTCCTTGCAATGACTCCTTGCAATGACTCCTTGCAATGAATGACTCCTTGCAATGACTCCTTGCAATGACTCCTTGCAATGACTCCTTGAAACAAGCAAGGAGTCAAGTGCAAGTTGCAAGTGCAAGGAGTCAAGTGCAATTGACTTGCGAGGAGTTAAAATCTCTTCTTAGGGCGGCGGGGTAGTGCCGACGACACTACACGAAAATCGACCCTCTGCGGGGATCGGCGTGGTCGAGGTGCAAAAACCCATGGTTTTTTGCGATTTCTAACCTGCTCGCGCGACCCTCTGCGGGGATCGGCGTGGTCGAGGTGCAAAAACCCATGGTTTTTTTTGCGATTTCTAACCTGCTCGCGCGACCCTCTGCGGGGATCGGCGTGGTCGAGGTGCAAAAACCCATGGTTTTTTTTTGCGATTTCTAACCTGCCCGCGCGACCCTCTGCGGGGATCGGCGTGGTCGAGGTGCAAAAACCCATGGTTTTTTTTGCGATTTCTGCGGTGCTCGCGCAACCCTCTGCGGGAATCGGCGTGGTCGAGGTGCAAAAACTCAAGGTTTTTTGCGACTTTTGTTGTTCGAACTGGTCCTCGGGAGTTGTCTCGTGGTTCGCGCGCCTGCTCCCGGAACCGGCGGGTCGCAGGTTCGATTCCTCCCTGGTCCGCGGGCGGGCGTCGCAAGATGCAACTTGCATTTTACAGCAACTTGCGCAGAGCAACTTGCGCAGAGCAAGTTGCACAGAGCAACTTGCGCAGACCAACTTGCACCGACCAGTTTGCGCAGAGCGCCTTGCCTAGAGCAACTTGCGCAGAGCAACTTACGCAGAGCAACTTGCACAGAGCAACTTGCACAGAGCAGCTTGCACAGAGCAACTTGCAGGGAGCGCAATTTGCACAGAGCAACTTGCAGGGAGCCACTTGCAGGGACCAACTTGCCGGAGCAACTTGCGCGGAGCAACTTGCGCAGAGCAACTTGCACAGTGCAACTTGCGTAGAGCAACTTGCGCAGACCAACTTGCACCGACCAGTTTGCGCAGAGCACCTTGCCTGGTGCTGTCTCGCGCTTGCTTCACGAAGTGTAGGGAAAAAGAACGCATCCTGCAGCGTTGGGCCGACCTCGCTTGCGATGTTCTGCTTTCGGGCCAACCGTGGTCTAGTTTATATATCGGCGTTCGGCTTTAGGTGCCGCTTAAACCGTATAGTTGTTGGCCATTCTTCTTTTTAAGATAGACAGATAACTTGTCAATGCATTTTTAGTGAATCTGAGTGTAGGGTGGCTGCCCCTGTTGGCAGCCAAATCCGTTTAGAGGACTGTTTAGCCTCCAGGAGGTTGGGAGATGTTGAAAGTCGGGTTTCTGGCCCTGCATAAATGGCCTGAAAGAGGCGGAGCACAAACTGAACGAAGTTACTTTGGGCACATTAGAAAGAACTGCATCGCAGGTTTGCAGAAAGCCATTGGGCTGGCGGAGCATATCGGCCGAATCTGGGAGCTTTGTTGTGCTTCGCACCCACAAAATACGCACCCTTTGCGCCTTGCGGTGGCCTGTTTAGAGCCCATGCAAGGGGACCTCCTTGCTTGTGGTTTTGCAAGGAAACCAAAAGGAACAACATCCCCGCCCGCTTAGGGCCCGAAAATGGGGAGGGGGACTTGTGAAAATGTAATTTGCATTTTTGGCCCCCCCACCCAAAGAAAAATAAATGTAAGGGCACCCCCCACAGGGGTTATATCCGTTGTTTTTTGGGGGGAGGGGGGGGGGGGTTAAAATGTAACTTGACAGCTCGGCACGTCGAAAGTTATTTTTTCTCACCCCTCCCCCTCAACAAGTCGCAAAATGCAAGTTGATGATGCTGGAGAGGCAGATGTGGCGCATGCGCAGAGGCTTTTGAAGTGGGGCAAGTTCACAAAGTTGTAACTTGGTTATGTGCGAGGTACCTTGCTGATAGGTTCACCGGCGTCCAACATGTAATCTTACATTTGGCACGCCCCCAGTTAGAAAATGTAATCTTACGCTGTTAAAGGTGCCAAACCCCAGAAAATGCAAATTACATTTTCAGACGTCCCCCCTCCCTTAACGGGGTGGGGATGGAACAACTACCACTTTGAGGGGTCCCTCAAAAAAGACACCCGTGGAGGGGTCTCCTTTTGCAGAGCCTTTGAGTTGGGTTCCATGTTCTTTCGCGGGAGGACACCCAATTCTTCCATTGCTGAAGACCATGTTTTATGTTCCCTTGTTTTTAATGGACTCCATCTACTGGTCATATGTTCTCGTTTTTCCCATGGGCCGAAAAAGCAAATGGACGATTTCCTTGAACGAGGCGGCTGCTTGCATGGCCATCCAAGGCGCTGACGGAGGACTCGGACCTGCAGCAAGAGTTGCAGTTAGGTGCAGAGGCCCGCAGAAAATATCGAATCGCAAGCACGTAGGTGTGTCTTTTTTTAGGGGATCCCGCATTGGTGTTCGTTGGGACGCCCAAAACAGGGTACCACCAAGAAAAGACACCCATAATTATATAGAATTATATAGAACTCAATTGTTGGAACATCTAACATTATCGCGTACTGCGGCAAGGTAGGCTCATTTACGAGGCTTTCCAATGGCAAACGTTGGCTTTGTTTTTATTGTCGCAAGCGACGCCCGCCTTTTCTTCTTCTTTTTTTTTGGGGGGGGGAGGGGATGGGAGCGCTTTTCTGGGACTGCTGCTTGGAATGAACCGAGGGCCGTCCGCATTGCTTCCAAAGCAAGGGCGCCACAAACTCAGAGGCCCATACACTTGGTGCTTCCCAGTGGTAGCTTCCACTACACTGGTTTGTATGTCGTAGGTTGTTAGGGTTAGTGGTAGCTTCCACTGAGCCAAAATCCAAACTTTTCGCAGGGGACCTAGCCCATAGAGATCAGCGACACGGTAGGGCGAGCTTTGCAGATGCCCGAAGCAGAAAGGTTTGACATGTCCAGCCTGGGCAGACATACTGAGCACAGGCTTGTCGAGCTCCTTTGTTGGGAGTGGTGCAAACAGCTTGAAGGCAGCCGAGTCCAAAGGCCATGCTTAGCGCAGTTCAAGTGATCCATGCATGCATGCATGTATAGTAGAGCTGACATTTGGAAGGCTAGGTGAAATGATTCTATAGCTCACTCAGCTTGCTAGTTGTTCGGGCCGTGCGTCCCCATGACACTCCAACCACAAGCGGGAGTTACACAGATGCAGCTGGTCAACTTCAGGCTACGGTGTTGTGTAGCAGGGCTGCATGCCTCCAACAATCACCCAGGTCGGCACGCAGCCTTTTCAAAGGGTCCTCTAAAACCATGCTGTGCATTTGTTCATTGGGAAGAGGGTAAGCCTGCTGGGTAACAGGCTTTTCCAACAAAGGAATGCTCACAGCAGGCAGGGTCGGGTAAAAAAAACACCCTCATTTATCCTTTTTTCACTTAGTTCCGCCATGCCCCTTGTCACTTGATGTCACTTGTGAGTCTATGGGTTCATTTGTCGAGCCAAGCCCTTGCTCCAGCTTTCAGGCACTCGCCTCCGCTTCCAAGAAGGCACGACTGCAGGCGCGCGAACGCTCACAGGGGCAAGCGCTCCTGTTGTAGGAGCCTAGCACTGGGCTCAAATTGAAGCGACATCCTCAAAACTTCCCTTCCAACAGTAACTTGTAGGGAAAGCCAGCACCAGAATAATTTGTGAGAGACTCAACATGCTCACTTCAAGCGACCCAGTAGACACATGGCAGTTGAGATGGAATCGAACCAACAGCAGTACAGAGATCACCCGCGCGAGTCCGCCGCCCAGGCCGGGCAGCCGGCCTTACCGGTGGCCCAGGAACCTCCTGACCTCGCAGGCGACAGGGCTAACCCTCGGTAAGTCCCCCGGGTCGGGTGTGTCGTTTCTTGAGTCGGTACCTTCTTTTTTGGGCCTGTTTTGAACCCAAAGGCAAACAACACCTTGAAAGGTTCCCTCAAAGAAAGGGCACGCCCAAATGAAGATGAAACCAAAGGTTCCTCCAAAACGGGGCGAGTTTTGAGGGTCCCATGTAAATCTGCTTCGGATTGACTGACCCTTGTTTAACTTCGGATGGCCACGGGCACAGAGGCTATGCGACAGTGCAGGCTCATTTTTGTGAATGCCAGGTTTTGCTACATCAAAGGTCCAAGGGGAAAGAAAAGCAAGGAACCACAATAGTTGAATCCCTTTTCCTTGTCGTCCATTCCGACATCACGCAACCCTGGCCGCTCATGGCGGCAGAACTTGTGCAATGAACTGGCATTGCTTGTGTGTGGAGGCAGGGTTTGCTGAAATGTCTACAAGCGGTGAGGCACTGCTTAAAGGGGCAGGGTGCTTGGTGAGTGGTTAGCAAGCCTGTTGGCACGCCTGGTTATAACCCACTTAGGAGACTTCCAACCATGGTAAGTGGGTCATAACCAGGGTTGTTACCCACTTACCAAGTACCCTGCCGCTTTAAGTATGATTTTGGCCACAAAACAGATCAACACGCTGCCTCCTTTAACAACACCACTGAGACGCTGCCGTGGTTGTGCTACCATGCATAGATACCGTGATATAATTTTGATCACCAGGTATAGGGTCAACCTTCCACAAGTCAATATTTTAATTTATTCCGCTGTGTGTCGTTCATTGTTTCTGCGCGTGTACGTTCCTGTGTGTTCATTGTATTTGTGCTCCGTGTTGATGCAATAGCTAAGTTCAACTCATGCTTATGAATGCGGCTGCGCGGCCGCCTCGTTCATGTTCGTGAGAAACCCATATCATTGAGCAAGATAAACAATGGGAGACCTTGCGAGTTCCTAAATATCGCAAGTAGACAGCAACGTCACCTTTCCGGCTTGTTGAGTGGCACTGACAAGTGGGATGACACACAGGGTCACCCAACAGAGACTTATTTGCCGCATGTGCGAAGAGTGCTTGTGCGGAAGGCGAAGATTGCGAAGCGAGCCACTCGGCAGCAAAAAGGGGTGGTTGGAGTCCTGGTAAGCGTGGTGGGAGAGGCCAATATGTCATGTGTATATGTGTTTATGTATGTGTTTATGCATATCTATATGCGTGTGTGTCGCGCCTATTTTCTTCGTGGTGTTTGTGCTGATTGTTTGCAGTGCGCGAGAGTTTGTTTTTAATGTATTGTGAGTGTGCGTCTTGTGTGTGTGTGTGTGTGTGGCAGCTGACAGTTGTGACAAGCGGGCTGTGGCTCTGAGCTTAGTACGACGCTGCTCATTTGTTGGGATCCAGACAGGTCCTCCGCAGGTGTATCTCACTCCCTGAGTTCTTGGACTTCAATGCCTTTTTGGGGTTGCCACCATTTTGGTGGCAGATGGAATGGTCAAACCTTTTCGGCCCCAACCACTCCTAGGTCCCCCAGTAGTGCCCTTTTACTCTTTTTTTGGGGAGGGTTTCCCCACTAAAATAGACTACAGAAAAAAGTTGGTACCCTTATTCTGACCTCTCTACTAGAGGACCTAGACTTAGAAAGTGCTGCGTTGCGTGCGTGTTGCACCAAGGCAGCGAAGAAGATCCTGACTCTTGGGTTCCGGACCCCATGGACGCAGATGATGCCCAGTCCCTCGACGCATGTGATGTGCTGGCTTTTCGGCGTTTCCAGCGACCACTCCAAGAGATACGAGCATGTTTTTGTTTTTTCCTTTGGTTCAAACTTTGGATTCAGAGCCTGGGGTTATCCTGCCTTGCTGTAAAACAATCAGGATTGAAATTGAACGACAGCAACGCTGGCCACGTGCTGCCGCAACATGAACTTCTATGTTGCAAGAATGCATTTGTCGAGTCCAATATGTATCCATTCTGTTTGAGCAGGGCAGCGCGAGCGCAGAACTCTACAGTGATCCCCGTGTACGTTCGCCATCAAGTGCGCACTACATTTTGACTTGAGTCTGACACCGTGCTTGGTGCACGGGCTTATCAATGTAACAGTGAACAGGATATCAGGCTCAGCCCTTGTCCATCGTGTTGTTTTTTTTGTGGGTGTGTGTGTGTGTCCCAGCACGCCTCAAAGGTCGGTTCACGTGTATGTCGGTCAAGCAAGAGGACACTTCATTGAAACCGCTGGCTTCAGCTTTTTTCGAGTTCAACATAACACTCGCGCATACTCGCGTGCTGAAGCAAGCAGCAAGCCTAGGTGCTTTGGGAGCAAACTTGCATTGCTCAAATCCATCGGGGACCCACTCAGCTTTGCACATGCAAGTTGCTTGTTGTGAAGCTTGGTGCGGCTTGTGTGAAGCAAATGACCCCTTGCTTGCGTCGGCTTCCTCATGCAACCCTGGCCAAACTTGCATGATTTTCGGATTGAGGTTGTTTTTGTTATGTCCTGGCCGGCTTCCTGAAAAGACTTGCGCCAAATTGCTGAAGGATGCCAGTGTTTGCCTTTTGACGTCCCTTACCAGGGACAACAAGAGACAGTCTCCCCCTCGAAGCTCGAAGCGGATGTCTACAATTTGAGGTCTTTGATGTACCGTGTTTGTTTGCGTTTTGTTGCCTTCCAGCTGGGTTTGGACAACACCTTTCGCATCTCAGGGATTTCAGGGCTGCACCCAAGGCCAAGGGCTCGCAAGGCCCAGGATGTGGTGTCCCTGCTGGTGGGCATCTATGGGTCGAAGGCGGGAACGGGCACAGGGACGAAGATGTGGATACTTCAGATGAGACCCCTGAGTTGTGCTCAACTTTGGGGGCATGGCCGGGATTCTAGCAGATCATGCTTGAAAATATGTCTAACATGTTAATGGTGGTAGCTCGGCGCTTGGAAGGAAACCAAAGTATGGGCTTGCTTCTTTGTAGGAGGCGACTATCAAATATATCCTTCATAGTTGCGTTATTCCAGCTGCCCGGCTTGCTTTGCCTCCTTTTGCCTCTATGAAGCAGGGTGGGTAATTAGGCGGGCTCGGTGCCAGGAGATGTTCATCAAGGAGTACAAGGAGCTGTCCTTGCAGTCAGTCCCAAGTAGGTTTGCGTGCAACTGGGTGATGATTGAGAGTAGGCATGGTTGCGGCCTTCACAAGGTGTAGCAGCCTTGACAAAGCCTCACCATCACCACCGTCATCATCATCGTTATCGTTATCCTCCTCCTCTTCCTTCTCCTCCTCCTCCTCCCCCCATCATGATCAGCATGGTCATCTCACATCAACATCTTGTCGTCCTCCTCCTCCTCCTCCTCCCCCTCCTCCTCCTCCTCCTCCTCCTCCTCCTTTTGCTCCTTCTCATTATCATCGTCGCCCTCCTCCTCATGATCATGATTGTCATAGTCTTCATCATCGTCAGCGTCGGCGTCGTCATCATGCTTGTCGTTATCGTCGTCATCATCATCATCATCATCATCATCAGCAGCAGCAGCAGCAGCAGCACAAAGTTCACCATCAAGCGTTTGGAGGCAAGACGTGACTACTCTTGGAAGCCAATTTGCAAAAGTTTCACTCGCATTGACGTAATGTAAAGCTCATGTCACACAAATTCGTGGGACAGGTGTGTTTTTTGGGGCCGTTTTTTGAGAGGAGATGCTGGCTGACCGTCTTCTGGGGAATCCCAGCTACAGCACGGAGCGCGAAGTCCAGAACCTCGAGCTCTTGAAAACGAGGCAGGGAACGTTCCGAAAGGCGGCGAAAGCGAGAGCTGCGGCGTTGGATCGGACCTGCTGTGGTCCTTGAAGCCAGTTGTGCTTGCCTAGATTGAATGCACAGGCAAATGGTGAATGGCAGCTTGGGTTTGACGTGGGAGTCATGGATCCATGCATGTGGACATGATTTTGGACACTGGCGAGAGGCCTTGCAACTCAGTCTCAGCAACAAAGGCGTTTACATTTCGATATGCAAAGAAAATGGGTAACTGGGGCGCCAAGTCCTTGCCACGCAAACTGGGGCACTGGAGAGACAGCAAATCAGTGGTCAGCTATTCATTGGCTGAGGGGGTCATCCTTAAATGTCAAAGTTAACCGATGGACTTTTGGTGCAGGCCAGTGGTGGCACGCCAGTCTTGATTTTTGCATCGAGGCTGAACAATTCAGCGCATGGAATCAGTTCGGGCTGTGACTTGGGCGGGGTTTCCACAATGAGGATGGTCAACCATCTCCCTTACCTCCCCCCCACCCCTCTTCAAAAATCAACATCCCCACCCCCCCAACTGCCCATCCGCCTGCACCCCTCTTCAAACATCAACATCCCCCCCTCCAACTACCCACCACTAAGGATGCTTTAAGATCACCATCCCCCCGCAACTATCCAACACCATGGACGAAGGCACGGTCAGAACAAAAACGCTTCCATTGTCAACTGGGCCATGGGTTTTGAGCGCTGTTTGCAGGTTTGGCGATGCAGCCCTGACCCACTGCGAGGCTCATGCATACGGGTTGCGACGGGACCCGTGCACGACCATTACGGTAGAGCTAGGATGCATTGCATTTTGTAGGTGCCTGCAAAGTCAGGCAAAACACTTAGCTTGTATTGTTTTGAGCCATCCAGAGGACCCGTAATCCTCAAGAACACGGGGCATAGCAACTCTTGAGGACCACTCCATCTTAGCAGGAGATCCCCAGGCAAAACGAAGAGGCGATATGTTCCCATTGGGCTCATGGATTGCATGATCACGTTTTTGCAGCAAATTCGGCACAGGACGTAGTGGTATCACAGCACAAGCCAGTGGATTCTATGACTTTTGCGTAGTCCAGCAGCTGGAGCAATCTTCCTATCTCCGGTTCCCCTCGCGCAGCCCTTCCGAAGATGCGCCACGTCTCGTGAGGATGATCCGGCTTGCCTGAATCTGGGGGTTGGTTTTAAAAATTAAGTCAGGTGTCTTGGCTCGGGGTTTAAAGCCTGGGTGTCACTCCGCTTACTTTGGTTCCTCAGTCAATCAGGAGAGACGCTTGCACCTCCCCACCTCCGGATCCTTTCTTCAATCCCTTGCGCACTCCTTCTCGAAGAGCCACGTGAATGAACCCGCCCTTCTAAGCAGGTTATATTCAAACTCTTGTTGTTTTGGGGGGGGGGCTTTGGCGCTTTGGAGGTGATGCTTCAAGACATCAAAGACTCCAAGCGCATCAACGGCCGCTTGGCATGGCCACTGTGGGCATATGTGGTTTGTTCGTGGCAAAGAAGTCCTCAGATCAAGTTAAAGGGTAGGTGTAGAACGACTTCTCGTTGGCTTGCTATCAGTTTTGTCATGCTGGGGCTTTAACTTTGCATTGGCTCAGTGTTGGTAAAAGTTCTGCTTGGTGGAAGTCCATTTGAAGAAAACAATGATCCTCACTCCGCAAAGAGTGTGTGTGTGTGTGCGGTCGCGGGGTGGGGTCAATTGGTCAATATGTTTCAAGCTTCGAGTAGTCACTGCCACGATCTTGACATGGATCTTGAAGTTTTGCCCCCAAAACGCAGCTTCCCAGTTGAATCCGTGGCTAGCCGATCCCCAGCAAGCCCCCGCACCTCGCGTGGAAGGCAATGTGCAGCAACTGGGCACCGCGAACAGCGAGCGCGTGAGCCTAGGCGCATGGGGTCAGCGTGGTGCGAGCCAAGCAAGGGGTGTCCACCTGCCCCTAAACACCCCCAAGGCAAACAGATGGGTGTGTCTTAGTCGGTGCCCTTGGGCTGTTTTAGAGACAGGCAAAGAGGAAACCATGATTTTGTGTGCTTTCCCATGTATGAAGACAAACTGGAATGTGGAAGATCTGTTTCCAGACACGCTCTCTAGCCACTAAGTTAGGCAAAGGAAGGCCACGCACTCGCCAGGGCAGATGAACGCCCTAGTGCTCTCGCAGCACTACTGGCCTTCGGCGCTCAGCAAGGCAGAGTACCCTCGCTTCAAGCCGCTTGGCGCCGATTCGGTACGTCAGGAGAGTGGTTCAGCCTGGTCTGACTTCCCGAGTTCCTTTTCGGACTTGAAACTTGTTTGGGGTTGGATCATCTGAGTGGTAAACAGAAGTTTGGACTTCTGTTGAACCAACAACTCAGGAAGTGAGTGGTTATAACACACTTAGACTTACTTTGTGGGTTAGAACCATGGTCATTACCCACTTACTAAGTACCCCTGGCCCTTTAAGCAGTTTTGGGCAAGTCTCAAGTAATTGCACAGAGAAGCCTCTTCTAGGGAGCCAGTGGTGTCAGGTTGTGGTGACGGTGTCCGAACACCTGACCCGTCTATTAAGGGCCGCTTGGTCCATAGGGTCCATAAAATCCATAGGTAGTTTCCTGTTCATTGTTGCTTTGGCTTCCCAATGTTAACAGGCCCGCAAGGTACCCATTTCCCACGCAAGCCTGAAAAGAGAGGGTACCCACCAGAGTCCCTGAGGACAACAGTCTTCCACAGCTAGGTTCCATGCTAGTGAACACTTGAACTCAGGCTTCCAACGCCGCTGGAAGCCGCGCTGGCGGAGTACAGCAATGCCTACACGAAGACCAAAGCCAAAAGATCCTCTGCGGGAAAGAACACATCGGGAGCTTGCTTGACTGGGTTTCAGGGATGAGCAAATGCAGAGAGTATGAATGAATCTCCAAGGTACCAAATGAACAGATGAATTGTTGTGATTTGCTGCATGCAAGCAAAGATAATCCCCAACTGAAAGCAATTTCCTGGGGCCCGGCGGAAAATCTGCTAGGGGTCCCCTGTTCGTTCCTCTTCGGTCCTCTTCAGTCCTCCTTTGTCCACAGATAGGGTCCCCGTTTTCCTGGAGACTCCCTAATAAGCCATCGCTTGGGGTCAGCAGGAGATATCGGTTCAGATTTGGCCTATTCTTAACTTAGTATTGGCGATTTTGGCTTTTGGAAAACATGGTTTTATTACTATTTCTCCAGCTTGGCTTGACGGGAGCAACTCAGAAACGCGACGTGCGGCATATGAACGGCCATCAAGAAGACGGGAGAGCATCGTTGTAGCCAGCCGTACTAAAAATCGAGAACCGACACTTGTTCAGCGGATCAACGCAGCGCACCCCGCGGAGGTATCAGCATATAGCATTGCCGCATTGCCTCTAGTTCTCCTTGGGAATGTTGGGTCTAAAACGCCGATGGTTCAGCTATCAGTATCAGCTGAAGAGGTCCATTGCTTCATTGCTTTGGGAACGGTGCCGCAACTGCGCCCCTCCAACGCCTGACGTTTTTTGCCCCGGCGCCGGCCACGGCACCGGACCGGCGGAGCCACTGGGCTCGCGCAGATCAGCACAGGATCCGTGCAGTGGAAGAAGGCCCACGGCCTGGTGGAGATCACGGTGCAGCTGAAAGACCGCAACCTCACCGTGACCGCCCCTTGGGCTGCACTGGCCGCTTCTCTATAGGCAGTGGTTTCACCGGGGCCGACAGTGGATGACCAGACCTGGGTGGTTTGGTCCTTTGGGATTCGCCGGTTTCTCTGTTGAATGCGCCAACTCAGGATTGCACAAGTTGGAGGGTTTCTTCATCGGTCAAGAATTGGCTGCAGCTTTGCAGATTAGGGAAAGTATCGCAACATGTGGCAACTCAACTTCTTGTGAAGGCGATGCATTCAGAGGTCTACTCTTCATGTGAAAACAACAAAGCCCGTGATCCTTGAAAACGAGCCCCTTTCGGTTGGCCCTGCGGGCGATGCTTTTCGGCTCAAATCGAAGAGGTGAGGTGGGTGAAAGGGTTTTCGAGCATATTGCCTCACTGATGTTCAAGGCATGTTCCGAACTGTTTACTGCTAGACACCAGCCTCCGTTTCAGATACATGCGCGCACACACACACACACAGAGACAACATACATGCATGCAGTCATGCATGTCATGCATACATACATACATACATACATACCTACATACATACCTACATACATTTTCTGCATTCAGGAGTAAGCATAGAGAGAGAGAGAGAGAGTGAGAGAGGGAAAGTGAGCGAGAGATATACATGCATACATCTCCTGCATACATGTTGCGGACAGGGGACACACCTGACAATGGCACATTGCATCACGCAGGCCAGTGCTTTCGGGCACCGCTCCGGCCTTTTTTTTGCCATGGCCTGCCCGGCGGCTGGGTCACAGTTGGACGCCTACACTGGCTGCTTGCTGGACTGCACATGTGGCGTTAGCCACTGGGATGGCAGGGGAAGCCAGGAGCTGGCCCTTTGAGGGCTGGCTGGCCAGTCTTTGTCCCTCCTTTTCCGTAAGAACGTACATGCCTGCGCCATGTTATGTCCAGGAGCTGAGATGCGCCACAAAGAATATCTTCCAACGTTGGCGGCGACGTAGCGATGTTTTTGCCACATGCCTTTGTTTTCCTTGCCCAAGCACGGGCCATGATCACGAAAGAAGCGTTGTTTTTGCGCCAACTTTTGCCGCAGATTCCGGACCCATCAAACGCAGTAATTATCTTGAATGGGCAGGTTGTGCTCGCGGTGGTGAATACTAAACCTCACTGCACGCAACTAGATGAATTGTGTGGCTTTTTCATGTCAAGCCGCCAAGTCGAATCTGAGTTGTTCCTTTGCTTCTGTGTACCTTGCCCATTCGGCAAGCATTGGGGAAAGCATTGCTGATTGAGGTTGCGATGCTAGGGCTTGGGATCTTTGTATGCTTCGGGGCTTATCTCGAATGTCGTTCTGGTTGGCCAGATGCCACAGGAACTTGTGTATTCTTGGGTCCCTCATGCAAAGCATCGGTCCTCACATTGCAGTTGCACAGGGATGCCAGTCGATGCCAGCTGAGTACGAGTTGCAGACTGCTGAACATGCTGATCCCTAGCTCTTACTAAAGCAAGACGGGGTGATCATATTACAACATCATGTAAGAAATCCCACGCATACTTCTGGGACAACTTGGAGCGACCTCAATGCGGAAAGGTTTCACCACTGAACATTTCTTCCAAAGCATTTCATTCTGGTGAGTTGTGGCAGCTGGGCCAGCTTCATGAGATGACAACATTTACACGCTTGACCCCCCGATTTGTTGTTGCAGGGCGCAGTTCCTCTTGAAGAGTTTTAGGGCAAAAGGTTGATGGGCTTGATTGACTCATGTTGGCATGTTGGTGGTTGGTGGGCTTGAGGCAACATGATTTTCCGATCGCATACGATAACCAAAAGCATGTGCTGTTGGCTTCCTGGTATTAACTTTTGACTCAGGCAACATGACTTTGTTGGTTCCTTCAAAACCCCGTACCCCCAGTGAGCATCCCAATCCCCACTAAAACGGACAAAAATGGGTGGTGAATTCACCTACCGACCAAAATGGTACCATTGGTCTTGTCCCAGGGCCAGATTCTCTTTTGAGGCAATTTGAACTACATGGACTACTGCCGCCAGAGCTTCGCGCTGAACGTCACGGCCCACGACCTCTGCCTCTGCTGGACCAACCGCTGCGTGGTGCGATGCTTCGCTGAGGCGGGCTGCGGCAACTTGTCCAACTGCGAGGCGCTGGAGGCGCTGATGCCCTGCAACCTGCGCCTCGGTATTTGAAAGCGTCGGATGCAGCTGGCTAGAGGTGGGGGGCCTTTCCTTTTGGTGTTATACCTGTTGGTTTCGTTTTCTTGGTTTTGCTTTGGAGTTGGTGTGTTTGCTTTGCTTTTCGGTGTCCTTTTGCTTGTCCGTTTGACTCCTTGTTGGTGTTCATGTGGTGTGTTTTTTGGGTTTGTGATTTCCTTTTCGTCCTCCCGGCATCTTATATCGACTTCAAGGGGTTCGGTGTCAAGCCTCATGGAGGTCCCCTTCAACGGAACCGATTCACGACTTGCGGCAAGCTCACCTCGTAGCTGTGAAGCTGTCCTTGCCCTCTGAATTCTGGGCTAAAGTGTTAACCGTAGGTGGTCGCTTGTCTTGACTCTTTGTAAGTATCCACTTGGGCCACCATTTTGGCTCAAGTGGACACTTCCCTTTTGTCTTGGAATCTGAAATTTCTCATTCCCCTCCTACCAAAGCCATGTACACCCCCGCCTATGCTGGTGCCGCGGTTGCAGAGGCTAAGGCGAAGGCGAAGGCATCCATGGCGAAGTACCTGGCAAGCCTTGTGAAAAAGGAGGAAGAAGGTTGGACCGTCCTGGCGGCTGAGGTCCCTCAGGCACCGGACGAACGGTTCTTCTCCAGCGCCGACGAGCTGGAGCAAGCCCCACTCATCCCAGCCAAGCGTAAGGCCGAGGACGAGCTGATGGCGGACTCCCCTGGGGTGGCGCAGGTGCCGAAGGCCCTGACACGCCCCCCAGGGGCGTTCCTGGAGCTTCTCGACCCTCCAGAGCCGGATGTTCCCATGGAGGAACTCCTGGCGGAAGACGAGGAGGAGCCCCCGATGGAGGAACCCCTGGCGGAAGATGAGGTGGACCCCCCGATGTCCGACACCAAGTGGCAGGGACGCCAGGACCTTATGGAAAAGGCCAGGGCGCAGGTGTCCTCGGAGGGGGATGAGGACCCCGCAGCCCCCCCGCCAGGGGGAAGCGTCTTCACCAAGGCCCTCAAAGTCTCTGAGGGCCTTTACCAATTCAGTGCGGACCAGATGGCGGGCGACTTCCCGTGTTTTGATGGGACCACGGCCGCCAGGCTCCGACGACTGCAGGCCAAGGATGTCCAGCGGCTCTTGAGAGGCTTTGAGGGCCCCCAACTCAAGCAGGGGGGCCTGGAGCGCGTGGTGGAGGCGTTCTACATCGCCAAGATGAAGTATGAGCATGAGGCCCTGCTCAGCACCCCGGGACAGAAGGTTGGCAAGCGCGCTGGCCTGGGGTATGGGGGCCTTGAGAACCGCCCCCTGGGTAAGGAGCCCACATCCTGGATCTGCCCCTGCTGCACCATGCCCTGGGTGAAGAAGGGCGCCAGGAAGTGTATGGGGTGCGGCAAAAAGACGGAGCCCATCGACACGGCGTCCAACTTGGCCACCCTGGAAATGGCGGGCACGCACTGGCAGCTGACAGTGGATGACCAGGGCAATGCGGTCTGGACGGCGGCCCGGTCCGCAGGTGCCGATGGCCCTGACACGGACCGGGCCCGCGACCTCAAGCTCAGCGCCTCGGTGGATGTCAGCGAGCTGGCCACCGACCCAATGGCATGCGAGAACCTGGACCAGGCCAGCTTCTCGGATTTTGTCCCCTCCTCGGTCCGGGCGGTGATCAGGAACTGCCCCATGGAGCTGGACGAGGATTTCCTGACGGCCCCAATGGGGGAAAGGCCCCCGTTGCCGGGCGACAAGGAAGAGGGCCAGGAGTGCAGGGCCTTCCACCCGTCGGCAGTGAAGGCCTTCAAAATCCAGACCCGGCTCAACGCCACCACCATCGCCCAGGAAGAGGCAAAGAAGGCAGACCAGGTGGCAGCGGTGGAGCGATCTGCGGCGGTCCTCCACGAGCTCCAAGGAGGGGCCATCGATGGAGGAGGCGATGGGGGACAACTCCTCAAGAATTTGGACTTGGACCTTTTCCGCGAGAAACTGCTGGATAAGCTGGGCGCGGACTGGGGGAGGCCCACACCGGAGCTCCTCCAGGCCCAGACCACTGCGGAAGAGGCGAAGGCAAAGCACCAGGCCAGACAAGCGAAGGGCGCCCTCGAGACCAGAATGCTCGAGCCCATCAAGCCTCCATTCAGTGCGTGGCCTAGCGAGGTCCGAGTTGCCATTGAGACAGGGGTCTTTGAGCCGACCACGGCATGGAGGGATTTCAGCATGGACGACCTCACGTCCCTCACGGACTCTTACCTCGAAGCCAAGGCGGTCATCTCGCTGGGTAGGAACCCCTTTCCGGCGGCCCTCCTGGCAGATCTGCCGGATCTGGCGGGGATCCCCATTCCAAAGGCGGGGGGCTCTGGTGCGGCGCGCCCAGGTGCCGAGGGCCCTGACAGGCAGCCCACCATCCCCCCAGCTTCGGGCTCTGGTGCGACGAGCTCAGGTGCCGAGGGCCCTGACAAGCCGTCCGCCACCCCGGAGGGCCTGGACACCCAGGACCCGGAGGTGCAGCTCGCGGTCCTGCGCTGGATGATGAGCAAGCGTGTCGGAGAGGTCCGCATCTTTGCGGGCCGCTGGGTCCGACGACCGGGGCCCGTACACGTCCCGGACTGGGCCAACAACCTCACCAAGGTGAATCCGGAGGCGCTGGAAAAGGGTACGCATCCCAGGAACCACCAGGCGGGTGGACTCCCATGGGCCAGGTACTCCGTTGAGGAGCTGAACCAGCAGGCCAAGGCGGGGGACCGACCATACCCCGAGGACCTGCGATCCATCTTCTGGGCGGCCCCCCACGATCCGGAGGAGGACTTCCACTGGACGCGCCAGATCTCGTCCTGGACACTCCCAGGCTTGCTGGGGATGTTTGGTCACAGCTTCACTCTGCGCCAGCTCTGGGGAGTCTGGGAGTCTCTGCCATTGCTTCAGGGCCCTAGGCAGCGGGGCCCGAAGAACAAGGCCCAGAATCAGATCCGCCTGGAAGGCTGGGAGACCCTGAAGGAAGATGCTCGGTGCTTCCTGAAGGAGGAGGGCCTTCCGCTTCCGCAGACAGGACCGGAGTGGCGCCTGGTCTACCGGGCCATGGGCAAGGTCCTTGCGGCCCGGGCCTTCCTCACGGACACCCCGGCGGAGGTAATGCAGCTCCCGGTCCAGGACGTGGCGGACTCCAAGGAACAGATGATCCTCCGGGCGGTATGTGATGAGCGCATATCGGTCCCGGTGGAGAGTCTCCAGCAGTTCCCAGAGGTGTACCAGGCCCTCATGGACCGCATTGGAGGCCCGGGGGCCCTGGCGGAGGTGAAAGTCAACTGGCGCTGCAACACGAAGCAGTGGTGGGTCGGCGCAGTCCCCGACTCAGTGGCCCCCTCCATCTACCGCAAGCTTGGCTACACCAACGACATGATCAAGCTGATGGGCCTGGACCCCTCCGCCCCCGGGTGCCGGACAGGTGCCGATGGCCCTGACATCCGCCCCAGGGGAGGAGAGGGCGATGAGGGGATTGTCTACCCCCCCATCACATCGGACAACGTCCACGGCGTGGTGGGCAAGGAGTACAAGAAGAAGAACTTCTCGGCAGAGACGAAGCACGTCTTCTGGGCGCACATGGAGTGCGGCCTGGTTCTGAGCTCAGTCACCCCATGGGAGCTCATCCCCAAGACGAAGGGGGAAACCCGGGGGGGCTATATGTGCAAGTACTGCAAGGGGTACTGGCGCGCCGGGGGAGGGGGCACTCGCCTCCTCCAGATCCGGGCCGGCAAGGCCATCCTTCAGCTGGTGCTGGACGAGCCGCCCGATGGACTGTACAACCGCTGGGTCAAGGAACGGCTGGAGTTCTACCGCCGGGTAGAGCCGTCTGCCCCGCTGCGGGATGTCTCCGTGGTGGACCAGAAAGTCCCACGATTTAGGTTCAGCCACGTCACCCAGACCGGCCATGTCTCAGATGCCATCTGGGAGCTGATTCTCCGGAACCCGGAGGCGGCGGCGCTCAAGCGCATTGACGACATTGCCAAGGGGGCCGTGTGATCATGCAACACTGCGGCCATCCGGAACGGAATTGCAGGGCACCCCGGGGGAGGACAGCTGCCGATGGCGCTGATATCCCCCCCGGGCACAGCACAGGCCTTGGCCTGCACCAGGCGAGAAAAAGGGGCGCGCTTGGGCTGGTCCGGAGTGCGCCTGGGCTCCCCCCCCCCCCTCGTTTGGTTTTCCCTTTCCGTGGAGGCTCCCCGGGTCCCCCCCCCCCCGTTTTCGGGTTTGGCTTTCCGGGGTTTTTGGGGCCGCCCGGGTTTCACTTTCCGGAGTGGATGTGGGCCTCCAACGTCCGGCTTCGCGAAAAGACCCCGGACCCGTCCAAGAAGCGATCTGCCGCATGCATTGAGTGAAAGAGAGACCCGGAAGAGGACTTGGGGCCCCCCGGGGCCTTTTCCCGGGTCTCTCTTTTGAAGTGCGTGCAAGGCGCCCTGAGATTTGGCTCCGGGCTCGAGTGGATCATGATGATGTGGAGGCCCCGCCTCCCTTCCCCGTTTGGAACGACCTTCCTAGGGGTCCCAACCGCGGTCCAGTTGATTTTGCATGACCTTGGATTTGCACCAGTGCAGTCGGACGGGGAAATCCTCGTGGCGTGCTGCCTGGAATGGGTCAAAAAGGACCAGGTTGCCAACCCGGATGCGGTGGTCTTCGACCCGCGACCGTGGACACGAATCGTGGGGATGGCACCCGACGATGACCATGTCCTGGTGGCCTCGGACACCTACAACTTGATCCTCGCAAGGATACTCGGCTCCCAACCACAACCGCTGGAGGAGGCGGATTTGGAGCTCGGTACCAAGACCCTGCAGCAACTTCTGTTTCGTGCGGCAGGCGCTAGACAATCGTACACCTATTCTCCACTGGAAATGGAACAGGCCATCCGGGACCGTGAGGAGTGGATCCTCTCCGGATCGATTGAGGCCCCGGATGTCCTGGCAGTGGCCAACAAGTGGCGGCATTGGAAACCAGGGAAGATCAAAACCCAACTGCCGACATCCCAACGAGCGTTGGAACAGCACTTGAGGGCCAGGTGGCTGGAACGCCTCCTGGGCTACTTCATTCCCTTCCGCCACCAGATCCCCTACATGCACCAGGTGATGGGGGCCAAGGAGCTGGAGGAGTTTGGCCACCTGTTCGGAGATGCCCGTTTCCGGACCATCCGTGCACATTGCTTGGCCTATGAGGGCATGCGCAAGATCGGCTTCCAGAACCTCCCCTGGACGGCCGGGGACGTACGGCACCTCATGAACCAGGCGGTCACGCTGGAGGTCACCCCGGCGAAGCTCCAGAAGTGGTGGGGCACTCTAAAGTGGCTCTCCATTAAACTCGGCATGCTCAACGTTGACGAACACAAACAGCTCCTGGCAAAGCGAAAAGCCATCCAAGAGACATTGGTGGACACCCAGGTCAAACCACAGCGTAAAGCGGTGGTTCCGACCCGGGCGATTGTTTGGGCCCTGGAACAAGGGGCGGAAGGGGGCCCCTCGGAGAACCAGGTCCCGGAGTTGACCAAAGCAGTGGACAGGTACATTCTGGCGATGGCCAGGTTCAACCTAGCCTGCAGTGCGCGCTTCAACGACGTGCAGCACACCTCGCCGCAGACGGTCAGGTCCACGAGCAACACCCTGGAGCTGCTCGCCTGGCAGACAAAGACCACGTCGGCAGTGGCCATCAAACGGAACCCGGTCCCGCTCATCGCCCCATTATTCTCTTTCTCGGGAGCCAGATGGTGGATCCCCTTGGAAAAGTGGTGGAAGAGATTCAGGGCCTCGGAGGAGTTTCGCGAGATGGACTACCTGATCCCCACGATCAATAAGGACAGGACGGGTTTCATCCCCCGCCCAGGCACCCCAGACAGGTCCCTGAGGTGGCTCAAAGACGCCCTGGGGAAGCAGGGCGCGCCAGCCAAGGATGTGGCGGAACTATCGTGGTACTCCTTCCGGGTCTTCATGCCGGATTGTGCATTCCAGGCTCACATACCGAGGGACCAACGCCAGTACCTGGGGAACTGGTTCAAGGAATCCACGGCGGATGTTTACACCCGGGAGAAGCGACACGTGGTGTGCTCCATCTGGGACCAGGTTCTCCAGAAGCTCCCGTCCATGCAACTCGAGGCAGGAAGGGCGGTCCGAGTCGACCTCGGACATGAGGACTGGGCGGACAGGGTGGAGTGCCCTGCCTCACCAAAGGCCTTGTTCAAGGAAGTCCCGGACACACCGCCCTCACATGCCAGCTGGGATGTGATCCCCGCCAACAAGCCGACCATCACCAAGGTGGCTGCAGATGAGGTGCCCCCGCCTCGGGGTCCACTGACGGTGATTGCCACCACGGCCCGAAAGGGTCCCACCAAAGCCTACAGCATGCACCTACTGGACACGGATGGCGTCACAGTGGGGTGTGGCTGGAGGCCGGGGCCGCCCAAGATCTCGGAGCTGGCGGAGCAGGACTTCCATGCTGAACCGGAGATGTACCTAGGATGCACCAGATGCTTCCGGCATTTCACCTTCCCGAACACGTGGATGGCCGTGGAGCCCTATGCAGCGCAGGACTCCGAGGCCTCCATCTCCCTCTCCTCGGACACTGACGAGAGTGTGGACACTCAGTCTGACAAGGAAGCGATCGTCCTCCCGGAAATTGAGTGAGGGGGGATAGAGCAGGTGCCGAGGGCCCTGACACTCTCCCCCCCCGTGCCTCCAGGGAAGGCGGCAGGGGGAGGGCGCAGGTGCCGAGGGCCCTGAGACGCTCTCCCAGGCACCCCCCAGGGTCCGCAGCAGGGCAGCTGCACGCACAGGTGCCGAGGGCCCTGAGATGCGACAGCGGGACCCCACGGCATATGGGGAAGGAGGACCCCCCCAACGACCAGCTCGTCCGTTGGTATTGGCAGCTGATGCGATCCGTCCGTTGGGAGTGGCATCAATCCTACTCCCATCAGCTGCTGAGGGGAGCTGCCCAGTGGAACTGGGCAATCCTCCCATTTTGGCACTAACCCTTATGCGGCAAAAAGGAGGCACCGTTTTGCGAATAAGGCCTCAGTAGCACCTGAGTGGTGCTTCAAAGAGTCTGGGCTAAAGTGTTAACCGTAGGTGGTCGCTTGTCTTGACTCTTTGTAAGTGTCCACTTGGGCCACCATTTTGGCTCAAGTGGACACTTCCCTTTTGTCTTGGAATCTGAAATCCCGCCCACCCACACCATGGCGGTGCCGCCGGATGAGTTGGTGGCACCACCACAGGAGATTCCCGAAGTGTATGCGAACGCAGTGGCCAAGCTCCACAAGACCGCCAGGAACCTCATGGTCCTCAAGGGCATCCCGTGGTTCATCCAAGCGACGCTGTCGGATGAGGGCTTTGTCTCGATGGAGGACCTCGCGACCCGGTGGGACTCGCCCGACCGGGCAAGGGAGACGGCGCCGAGGGAGTTGGGCTTCGCCCCCAACAACAACCACTACACGGATGTGACCTCCCGGCTGATCGCGGCCCGGATGTTCCAGGTGGTTCACGCGGCTCAACGATCCATGGGAGTGGGGGCACATGCAACATCGGGACCCGGGCCGCACACGCCCGGGGACACTGCCCCGAATCTCACGGTCTCGTGCGAACGGGGGCAGCTGGAGAGGGTTTGGGAGGAGAAGACCAAACTCACCAAACCCAAGTTGGCCCTGCAAGGAAGCGACCAGCTGATGAAGCGCCAGTTCAAGCTCTGCGCTGGAGGCGAGATCGGCTTCATCCCCATGAAATACCTGGTAAGCGCACTCCCGGAACCAGGAGAACGGCCATGGAAGACCGCCAAGAAGACCACGGTCGATGGCTGGGACCGGGAGGACGAGGTGGAAGAGCGGGGCGAGCCGAAAACTCGCCACCAGCTCGAGAGGATGCACGCGGTGTTCCGGAACACCCTCCTCATGTGCGTCCTATCGTTTCCACAGTTCGGCCAGTTCGACATCACCCGAGAGGACCTGGAGAGCTGGTATGAGTGGTTCTATGGGGAGGACATCGGGGGCCGTTTTCCCCCTCCCGAGGACCACGTCCTGGCAATTGCCGAACGCAATGCATGGCGGAAGATTCACGAGCAGATGCATGAGGGCAGCACCCTCAAGGCGGCCATGCTGTCGGTAAGGCAGGACACATTGTTTTGGACACGTGAGGTCTATGAGAAGATCAGGACCTTCTCCAGGGGCCGCCCACAGACCAGGACATCCATGGACTACGCACCACCCCAGAAGGGCAAGAACAAGTCCAGGGGCAAGGGGAAGTCCAGGGGCAAGCCTGGGAGCAAAGGGAAAGGTAAGCCCCCCCAGCCGAACAATCAGGCCTCCAGGGGCAGTAACAAGCAGGCGGCCACCGATCCGAAAGGGAACCAGTTCTGTAACAACTGGATGCGCGGGCGCTGCCCGGGCAACTGCGGACGCACGCACAAGTGCAACCTCATCCTGGCGACGGGCCGCATCTGCCTGGGAGACCACCTCCCGCAGGACTGCCCGGGTTGACTAGGGGCTCGGACCCCGACCCCCCGGGAGGCCTCAGGTGCCGAGGGCCCTGATAGGGCCCGGGGGGGCGAGAGGGGGCGAAAACGCCCCAAGCAGGCACATGAGCCCCCTCCTGCAGGTGCCGAGGGCCCTGACACAGGGGGGGGACAGGCCAGGCGGCGGCCCTCCTCGGCGGAACAAGGATGGGGACGACAGAACCAGCGTGCACAACACCCCAGCTGGGGTCAGAACAACCACACAGCTGACACAACGGCAACGCCGCGGCCCCGTGCCACAGGTGCCGAGGGCCCTGAGATGGCAGGGGCGGGACGGTTCCCCGCAGGTGCCAAGGGCCCTGACACGGGGGGCCGCGCCCAGCAGGCCCGAGTGCCGGACAACTGGCAGCACACCGCAACGCCGAGGAACACGCCCAGGAGGCAGCCGGTCCCACTTCCGGCGCCCAACATCATCAAGCAGGACCCGGTGGTTTTTCATAAGAGTTCTGTTGGGCTGAATGAAGGGGGCCAACGCCTTTCAGCTACCCCCCTGACAAGTCCCACGGAGCTGTCACCGGGAGGGGACACCTTCCCGTGGATGGAGAACATCCCGGAGCGCCTGGCACAGCGGCTGAGATGGACACAGGGCACATCGCCCAAAGTTCCATCCAGTGGGCCCATCATTGTCCTGCTCTATGCAGGCAAGGAAGACCCAACTTCCTTAGACAGCTGTCTTCATGCCAACTACCCGCACCTCTCCAGCATGGTGGTGGCAGTAGACATCCTACGATCCGGACCAAAAGGGAACCACGACATGCTCCAACCCGAGCTGTATGGAGCGCTCTGCACGGCAGCAAAGCAGGGCCGAGTGGTCTTCATTGGGGGAGGACCCAACTGCAGGACATGGTCCATCCTGCGCCACATACCAAAACCGGGGGCCCCCACCCCGGTGCGAGGACGCACTCGAGAGACACTTTGGGGCCTCCCACACCTGGACCAGGCCGCCCAGACTCAGCTTGATGAGGACAGTACCCTCATTTTGAGGCAGATGTACATCACCAGCCTGGCAAGGGCCTCAAGATCGGCGGCCTCGCTGCCAGGGCCAAAATCCTTCTTGGAGCACCCGGAGGACCCAGTGGTGAGCAGCTCGCTGCCCAAAGCCAAGGAATGCTCATCCTTCTGGATCACGGAGGAGGGGCAGCTTTGGATGGAGGAAAACTCCTTGACAGCAATCTCCTTCGACCAGTGCCGCCTGGGCCAGCTGGTCAAGAAGGCCACCACACTTGCCACGGATCTCCCAATCCAGGACTGGGATCAAATGCGGTGCACACATCAGTCACATGTGGGCACCAGCGAGTCCTCGACTCTCAGCAGATACCCCTGGGATATGATGGCAGGCCTGGCCAAAGCCATCGCTGTGTCACTCGCAGCGCCGGGGCACATCCGGATCCCCTCACAATTCCCGGGAAACCCTAAGGAACCACCTAAGGGAAGGGGGTCGGCCCCCCCTGGGGGCCCTTCTCCCCGGGGGAAACGGGGACCCATCAGGGAGGCGATCCCTCCTCGTCACACCAGGGCCCAGAGCCCGGAGGCAAGAATGCCCCGAAGCCCCGCCAGCACGGGCACATCCACCATGAGGCTGACACCGTAAGCCCTCGTGGAACTATGAGTCCAGACTTCCCATCTCCCATGCCCCCGATGGCCGGAGATGCGGAACAACTGGAAAAGGAAGAACATGGGGACCAGGTCCTGGACCGCCCCGAATGCCTGCCCGCTTTCCGGGTCCCACGCCTCACTGACCGAGTTGCGATTGTCCAATTGGGTTTCCGTTCACGCCCCCTGAGAGATGGGGGGGGGAAACCTTCCCCGGGGAGGCTCAACCCCCCTTTTCGGAGAGTTTCCCCTTTGGCTACTTTGGGCGCCCTGATCATGACCCTTACCAGGCCCTGGATTGATAAGGTCCGGATGTCCCTGGCATCAGGTGCCACCACACACCCCTTCCAGGAAACCGACCTCGAGGAGCTGCGGGCTATCCTAGGACCGAGGCACCTCCATGAACGATGCCCAGGACAACCCTTCCTCCTGGACTTAGTGTCGCACTTGGCATCCCTTTCAGGTGACCCTGATTGGGAGTTCCCCCTAACACTGAAAGAGGGGGTCCCCTTGGGAGTCTCGGACCCTACCTTGACCTCCCCGGGAGTTTGGCCCACTAAGGAGGAGCTTAAGGGAGAGGCATGGCTGGGGGAAGATCCCCCCCCGCCAGTGGCTCATGATAACTACCCAACGGCTGAACTCTTTGCCAAGGAAATCGAATCAACCTTTTACGAGGAACGAGCCTTGGACATGGTGGACGGGCCCTTCACTCGCTCCGAGGCGGCAGAGAGGTGCCGCTGCAAACCGGAGGAACTTTGCCCGGGCCCCCTTGCAGGGATTGATGAGTCGGACAAGATCAGGACGATCTATGATGGCTCAAAAGGGGGAGCAAACGCACACATCCAGGCTCACACGGAGGAGAAGACCACCGCACCGATGGTTGGAGACTGCCTCCATGCCATCCACTGGCTCAGGACAGCGGCGGACCATCCTCATCTACTCCGAGCCCCATCCTCGGGCACTGATGAGGAACCTCGGGATGTTCACCAGCCGGTGCAGGGGCAGTCCCCAGGTGCCGAGGGCCCTGAGAGGGACCCCCACAGCACCAGCCTGCCCCCAGGTGCCGAGGGCCCTGATAGGGGCAGGCGGATGATGGAGACCTCCGGCGGCCTGGACGTCTCTCCGCGGTCAACACCCTCAGGGAAGGGGCCACTCCCAGGTGCCGAGGGCCCTGATAGGAGGGCCCCATTCCCCCCAACCCCCCCAGGCACGGAACGCCCTGGGGGGAGCAGGGGGGAACCCCTGACGTGGCAGCCGCCGACACAGGGGGAAACCTTCATCATCCTCAAGGCGGATGTCACCAAGGCCCACAGGCGCATAAAAGTGCTCCAGAAAGACTGGAAATACCAGGTGGCCTGCATCCAGAACCGGTGGTGGGTCAATAGAGTGGGCACGTACGGCATGGCCTCGGCACAACTGTACTGGGGAAGAAAGGCATCCTTGGTGCTCAGACTCTTGTACTACATCTTCCCTCAGGTGGACTGGCACTTAGTCTTTGTGGACGACTACTGCTGGGTCCTCAGATGCAGCAGGGCGGACTGGGACGCCACAGCCATCCTGGCCACTCTTCTGGCGCTGGGAGTCCCGCTTTCTTGGAAGAAGACGGCGCTCTCCCCGGTCAATACCTGGTTGGGATTCGTGGTGGACCCAATCACGCCCTGTGTGCTGCTGGCTCCAGTCAAGCACGTCATAATCCTGGCCACTCTCAAACGGCTGGCCCAGGGGGACATCTTTACCAGCAAGGAGGTGGAACAAGCCCTGGGCCGGATTCAATGGGCTACTTCGGCGTGTCCATTGACGAAACCTTTCCTCCAGCCCTTTTGGAGCTGGAAGAAGGCCTGCACCACTTCGGGCAGGCCACCGAAGCTGGTTCGTGCTCTGGCCATCCTTCTGGGGAAGCTCTTCAACCAGAGGTTCCCACTGGCATCTCCATTTGCTCCCACACTTCCATGGACGGGGGCATCTGATGCGGGAGCTGGCAAACAGGCGGACCATGCATGGGTTGGTGGTTGGTGCTCGGACGTGCCCAACCCCGACAAGTCCCGAGTGAAGTGGTTCCAACACAGAATCACACCGGAGGGCGAGCCGTGGGCCTTCACTACTGGGGACCCGCAGCGGGCGATAGCGGCCTTGGAGCTCTTCGGCCTCCTCCTTTTGGTGAGGGCTGTTCTGCTTTGTGCAGCCGGCTCGGCTTCTCACACTAGGATTCTGGTTGCTAGTGATAACCAGGGAAACGTTTTCTCCCTGCTTAACGATTCCACTCGCAGGATGCCCAATGCGGCCATCCTCATGGAAATTGTGTTAACACTGCATGACCACCAGGTCATGTTAGGACCGTCGCATGTGAAGCGCGACTTTAACACATGGGCGGATGAACTTACTCATCCGGACCCGCAATTTCCGACTGAGAACCGGGTCTTCCCCTCAGTCGAAAGCGAATTGATCAAGCTGATCTTCGCTACTTTCCTTCCTCACCCATGATGCCGGGAGGGCATCCGGTGAGGTGGGAGGATTCCTCCCTCGCTGTGGGAGTGGCATCAATCCTACTCCCATCAGCTGCTGAGGGGAGCTGCCCAGTGGAACTGGGCAATCCTCCCATTTTAGGCACTAACCCTTATGCGGCAACAAAGGAGGCACCGTTTTGCGAATAAGGCCTCAGTAGCACCTGAGTGGTGCTTCAAAGAGTCAGGCCGATACAATCAATCATATCAGAGTGCTTCCCCCAAAATCCCCTGATCCCTTTTAAGATGAGGCACCGCGCCTGTGAATAAGCCAAGGGTTAATCTTTGATTTCATATCCTTTGAGTGTTTTGGGCAGATTGATGCTGGATTGCTAGAGTGGGAGTCTCATTGCTCCGCTCCTCCTCTTCAAACAAGGCAAAGAAAACCATTGAGTGTACATGGTGTCTGAAAATGCGTAAAGGATACCACTGGCACCATGGCTTTTTACCATGGTCAAGGTCAGCTCCTAACTGGTTGGTTAAAGGAAACAACCCCAATTCTCCGACTTTGATACCCGCAAAAAACAAGCAAAAGCAGGAACCCAGTACCAGAATATGCTTTGACTCGCCTGTTTAGTCTTGCCGTTCTGGCATTCCTCGTTCAAGCTTTGGGGGGGAGGGGAAGGGGGACAATGCCTACAAAGAGGATGTGAAAAAAGACGACGTTGGCACTAGCAATCAGGTTCTAGCTTGGCGCCCTTTCTCAAGTCTTCCACCCGTATTTGAGGCTTCTTTGTGTTTCCTGTCCTCCGCTTGTGAGCACATGTATTGCTCAGATGTGCAGCTTGGGAATCATTGCACATAAGCTGAGAAGCTCGCCCAACGCTGAAGAACATCTCACCTGTGGACTCCAGAACCTCAAGCTGCCTCAGCAGCTAGAAATCACATTTCTGTTGCTGATTTAATTGGGCCCCCATCTATCAGTCCTTACTGCTTGGGACATTTTGCCCGGGCCCAGCACCTCACCCCACCCACCACCCCACCCCACCCCACCCCACCCCACCCAGCCCATCCCATAAACCATCCCTGCCCAGGAATTGCGCCCGTGAGGGCCCAGAACCTGTGAAGCCATGGTTTTGGTCTTTGGACACCTGGCCTTGCCTCTCAGAGCTGACGGTGGCTCCTCAGCTGAGCCTTTCTCTCCCCAGACTCAACTGAGAAGTGCATCCAATGTGAATGTCCGGGTGTCGGAATGGTGTTTGTGATTGTCATATTCGCTTGTTTTGTGTGAATCAGCATGGTTTGGGGGTGTCGAAGGGACACAATGTATTTCAGATTGTTGTTTGATGTTTTCCACTCAATGAATTTATTTGTTTAGGTGCTTCCTAAGACAAGGCTCCTGAAGATGAAGCGCCAGGGCACGATAGATGGCAATGGCAAGGCCTGATAATGATCCTTGATTCTCACAAAGGATTCCTGGCACGAAGAGATACTATGAATCTGTTGAAGCACACCCTACAAAGTGCTCAAATGTATAGCGTCCCTAAACCCTACTTTGCACGGGCGGGTTGCCGAGTGAAGCAACTTGATGCAGAAGGCTTGCGAAGCACAAGGCTGTGTCAGGTAAACCACCGGCCATGAAGCCAACTTGGATTTTGAGAAGTCCCTAGACAAAGCTTCGGGATGGGCGCCAACCGCTCCTTTGAGCACCTGAAAGTCAGGCCTTGCAGCGTCGCTTTGATATGTTTCCACAGGCTATGCAGAGGTCTAGCGCGTTTGTTTCTAGCATGTGAGCGCTTGCAGGCTGGTGCATGATATGTGTCGGGAGTTCATATGTTTGAGTCCATTCTTTTGTGGCTTGTCGATGTCACGAAAGCTAGCTTTAGCTAGCTGAAGTTTCTCCTTGCTAAGCAAGGTAAGGGGCTCAAATGCCGAAAGATTGATTTTTTCAATTATTTGAGCCGAAAAGATTGAAAAACATCAATCATTTAGACCCCCCCCCCCTCCCCCCCCCCCCGGTCTCAGGCTCGATTCCTCCCTGGTCCATCCCCCAGGCAGTGGCTCAGTGTTCAGCAGTCTCGGTTTGCCCGTTTTGGACTTGGTGCTACGAACTTTTACATGTTCCACCGATTCAGCTTGTTCATTTGAGACCTCAGTCTTCTCGGTAAACCACCTCGCAAGAATCTTTGCACACGCAGCATGCAGAACCCAGAGGTGCTTTGAGACAGCTTCTGACGCCTCTCGTTGTTCATTTTTCAAGGTTTGCCACGCCACCATGTGCGTTCGCGTGTCGCATCCTACGAATCTTGCCGGGCCTCTCGTTGTACACAAGCTACCTCTGAATCCACTCTGTCACCGACCCATCTCATGCAACAACTGCTAGCTTTCGTTCACCCGCTCCTCAAGTTTGCTCCGGAGGCGTGGTCGAGTTGGAGGAAAATCTGGTCCGCTTCATGCTCGCTTATGTGAAATGCAAATGTTTAATAGGGCAGCATTTTGGGCTTTGCAGCTAGGTTTGTTCAGGGAGGGAATCTCCGTAGCCTTGGCTTGATTTAAGCAGAAGTACTTTTTGTTGCCTAGGACTGAGTCTGACCACTGCAAGGGGTGGGGGGGGGGTGGAGCTTTTTAGGGGCCCTCAATCATGTTTTTGCACTGCCTTTCGTTGCAGACGGGTCACGGGATGGATCCGAATCTCAAAGACGACATAGCTTGACTGGTACCGAGTTGTTTCATGTTGAGTTGGCCTGCATGGGTATTCAGCTGTGGGTCAAAAATTGGTACCTCAAATGCAACCTGTCAAATCGAAAGAAGGAGGAAGGACTGCAACCTGCGGGTCCCTGGTGGTTTAATTTTGACCCATACCTATGTCTCAGCTTGAGGATGACCCGGACTACACGATCTTGGAGCCCCAAGGGAGTGACACCTGGATCCTGGTCACCGCGATTGGTGGCGGCATCGTGGCGATCATCGTCCTCTTGATCTGCTGCTACACGCGAGCGGGCCGCACAACTCCAGGGGCCTCTTATTGAAGAGGAGAGTTTTAACCCCCCCTGTTATTCTTGTGTTTTGGTGTCACTATCATGGGGCTGTGCGACCCATTCTTGGATGGCGCAACAGGATAACCCTAAGTACAAAACATTGTGGCGGGTACTGGCGCAGGACGTGCCTGCCACAGAAGGGCTGGAAGAATCCTTTCGACATACACGCGGCAAGTACAGGGCAATGCTCCCGCAAAGGAGGGTACGCCAAGACAAAAGCCAAACTTGCGGCTGAGGTGCCGGCAGATGAAAAGCGGAAGGCAGACCATGGAGGCAGAGATGTACGGCAGAGCCTGACCTCGATGGCCGCTCGGCCGCTTGGCGGACCACATGGCTTCTGAGAAGTGGGGTTTGGACGCATGGAAGGAAGCCATGAGGAACCCATTCGACCAACTCGAAAAGAACAACGGCGGGTTTGTTGAAACGTTTCACGTCAACTCGGTCGGACGCATCCGGAGGACCATACCTATCGCGGGGTGTCCCCCTTTTAGTAAGGAAACTATCTATTCTAGGCGTCCCTTTGATCCTCGGATGAATTCGAGGTTGACGTACGCAAGATGCCACAGACACAAGGGATGGCAAACGCCGCCACAATCATGTCAGGTTGAACAGGTTGGGTTGGCAGGTGACTAGTGACTACTGGGTTGTCAAAGCCTCACGATCATCAACCCACAGGGCTACACAAATTGAATTGGTTGTTCGTTTCCCTTTTAGCAGTGTCTATGTTGCTGGTGGCAGCAACCCTGGTGAGGCTGTTTGGCCACCAGGAGATCATTTGCGCGTGAGTCAATGGCCAGAACCACGGGAGTCGATGCCATCCTGTCAGCTTTCATGCCATGACGTCAGTCTGCAACCGCCAAGGTTGGAAGGTGGCACTGGTTCCCAAGATGATTTGGCCCAGGAGTTTCACCCGGTCAGTCGATGCGCCAGTTTGGTTGGGCGCGTTTCACCGGTCTTCGGAGCTGCCCTGGGTTGCCACCGCATGCGAAAACGCCCACTGTGCTTGATACAAGCCCGGCTGTTCGATGACATCCCTCCCTGTTCCAATCTAACTATATGGGCGTGGCTGATAGTGGAAACGAGGTTCAGCCCTTTGAAGGAAGAGCTGCAGCTTGTAGACTGTAGACGCCGAATCAGCCGAAGTGCTTCCTGGCGGAATGCAAAAAGGACCTGCTGAGCTTTGCAGCACTACCTGCATGGCAAACAGTAATTAGACGTCCCGAGTCACGCCAGCTACTCGATTGGGATTTTTACGGTTGCAAGCCCTGTCTGAATTCAAGCTGCTGCTGTTGCAATTTGCAAGACCAACTTAGGACATTGGCCCTAAGTTAGCTTTTGGCACGTAAGTTTCGGTATGGACCCAGGGTGCGGAATAGTGGCAAGGCGGGGCCGAGGCCAGTCTCAGATTGCGGCTCAGGTGACGCCCATCCACTACGCCGTGTTGTCGTGCTTCTCCGAGGCTCGCGGATAGGGCAAGGAACCTCCCCTGGTTGCCAGTTGAAGGGCTCGTTGTTGGGTCTCTGGGTGCTAAATAGCAACCATACTTGGCTGCTTCCCCAGGGTAAAACTGCAGGCTGCAGAAAATGGGTAACTTGTTACTTGTTTCCAGCCAGAATGCTTGAAGCGCAGCATGCCCTGCGATGATCGGTTCCACTCTTGCGGCTTGGGTTAACCTTGTGCAAGCCAAGGGGCTGTGTCAACAGATGCATTTTGTGCCAAAGCATAGCATTAATTCGCTTGAGCTTAGTTACAGCTCGCTCTCTTCAACAAGGCTGGCGCCTGGTTGTGGCTTCATGGGCCCGTCCCAAAGCGGAGTGGGGCTCCGCAATCCAGCGCTGTTTGGTTGGCGGTTGGATTCATTGCCCCAATCAGGCTTCGAACGTGCACCTTCAGTCATGTGAATTCTGCCCGAAAGATTTGTCGCAAGGCATTGCGTTGTGCTAGCCACTCGATTCTATGGAGTTCAGGGGATCTGCATCACATGTGCCGCTGGAACCCCGCAGGCCAAAGGCAGTCCAACGAGGCGGGGAGCAGCCTTTGTGTGGGATGGTGGCTGTCCGACTTGTCCATAACTGATTTGCCGTGTTTCTTTGGCATCCGCGCGGGTGCAGGTCGTACATATTGGCTTAGGCCTGTGGATTGGACACAGGGCAACAACCTCGTTTGGCGGGAGCTGCATCTTTGATTCAGGCTAGACTTTTGGCAAGTAGAACTGAATTCCCATGCATGTGTTCACAGGGGCATCCACCGTGCAATAACGATAGGCAATTCCTTCCACGTGCAGTCTCCAACCAATGGCACATGAGAAACAACTACTACAGCCATAAAAGCCCGTTACAAACATCGCCCCAGCAGCCAGCAGCTAGAGCAACTGCAACTATGGTCGCAAGAACAACAATGACGGATGCAAAGAACCGGAAGAGGGCCAATTCTTATTGGTGATCAGTGGGGAATGAGGGAATGAACATGAATGAACAGAGGGGTCCCCTTAAAGAAAACAACAAGTTGGATGATTGAGTTGGGTTCATCCCATTTCTCCTTCCCTACTGCGCACCAGCAAGAACTGGGAGATGTTAGGAAGCATAAGGCGCCAGCACAGAGACAGACGTGGCGCGTTGCGCGCAGCGAGGCTTAGCCTGGAGGAGTTGGTGACAGAGCTGGAGTTGCCAGAGCCACTGCTGCGGAAGCGCTTGGGCTTTTGGGTCTCCAAGGCAGGGCGCGGCTTCAAAGATGTTGCTTGGGTTTAATAGGGACGGCCATCAACAAGGAGTCTTTGTTCCTTTGAGTATGGACAATCACAGGTTCATGGCATGGCCATTTGGGATGTTTATTAAATTCAACGGTCACAGACAAGCTTGTTACATGGTGGGCCATGCCCGGCATTTGGAAGGTTGAGGCACAGGTTTGGCTGGGTGAAATTGCCAAAATGCCTCAAAGCCAGGGGATTGATCCGGGAATGGGTAAGTACTCGAATTTTGTCTTTGACCTACTTAACCATCAGAGGAATCAGGGGTTCAATTACTCGGCGGAAGGGATGGTTCCCACTTCTGTTCTACCAGCCCCTTCAAGCGGAGTTCGTTGAGAAGGTCTTCCAATGGTATCACTATCATGGCTGCAACTCTTATACTCAGTTGTTCAAAGCCAGGTCCACGTTTACTTGGTGGTTCCCAACCATCCTCTTAGATTCTTACTCACTCCCTGAGTTCATGGACTTAATACTTTTTGGGGGTGGGCTATTTTGGTGGCAAACGAAAAGTTCAGACGTTTTTTTTGGCCCATCCGCTCAGGAAGTCAGCTTAGGTTTCCACCACTCGAACTTAAGATCAGGGGTCAGTTTCGTCGAGGTCCTGGCGTGTGAGCACAACGTTGCGCTCGCTGAGTTGGGGTGTCGCTGCTCGCTTGTAGCCTAGGGCGTGCTCAAGGAGGTGAGCGCGAACCTGTACGAGCTGCAGGCGCGGGCAATTGTTTGCAAGGTCGAGTTGAAACACTCACTCAGGGAGTGCTCCTGGACTTCAAACACTTTTTGGGTTGGACCCGTTTAGTGGCAGAAGACAAGTTCAGATTTTGTTTGGCCGCTCCACGGAGGAAGTGAGAGCAACACCACATTGTGCAATTGGCCAATGGTCAAGAGAGCATGGTGAGGAAGAATTTAAGCAAGGCACGAATGTCATGGGTGGCCACGGGTGGCAAGCACTTTTTTTTTATCGCGGGAGTAGAATGGTTTACAACTTGTGTGGTTGCCAGAACCTGACCTTCAAGCAGTTCAAGCGTTTGTCGTCGTTTTCTGGTTCCAGGAGCCGCCATTCAGCTTAGGTTTTGAACCGCCCGGCTTTAGTTTTGAACTTTATTGGAAGTCATGGAAGGAAGTATAAAATCTACTTGAGGAACAGCAGAGTGATGGCCGGTTACTGCCACAGCCCCTAGGCCCTGCGGCTTTTTGGATTGGCAGGCCTCGCGCCGTTTGCCATACTTTGCCTGTTTGCCTCCAGGAGTCCGCTCCCACCGTGGAGAGTCTGCAGTCAGGCCGGTCCTTTACAGCAGCGGGATCCCATTGTTGCTTCTTTTTTGTCGGCAGCCGTTGGTTGAAAAGCGGTTTCGCCCTTTGGCCCGAACCCGTGGCAAGTGGGCACTGGTGTCAAGAAGAATGTTCCCGTTCTCTAGGAGTGTAGGCTTGGAAAGTTAGGTGCATTTTGCCTGCTTCAGCAAAAACAAGCTTAGAAATGGTTTAATTCGGATGTCCACCGCTTGCCTTGAGTTCCCTCAACACCTTCTCATAGGCTCGGGCGTGTGAACTTAGCTTAAGGAATTCTTTATGCCCTAGTGATGGATTGGGCTTCCAGGTCGAAATACGGTTGGACTTGAGCAGGGTTTTTGACCAATGTTTGCGGATGTGATCAAGTGGATGTTTGGCGCCTTGCCCTTGCGCGCGTTTGCCTCGGCTGGATCAGCTTGCCTTGGCGCTCCCTCGCTGGCAAGGTGTCAATATTCGGATCTCTTCAGGGTCCGACCTGGCTTGGGCAAGGGTGGCACGTTGGACAATTTTAGAGGTAAACGAAAAGTTCAGACGTTTTTTGCTCAGGAAGTGAGCCATAATATGCCGTCGACCTGGCATGTGCAGGAATCCCTCATTTTCCCTTTTTGGGAGGCTCCAACTGATGTGTTTTTACGATTCATTCAGCTTGCCTGTTGATGCCTGGCAGCTTTTGGCCAAGCATGTTGTTTGGCAAAGGGCGCATGAAAACCAATTGTCAGTTTGCCTTGGACGATGTGTTGGACTTGTTGTGCGCAAATCCCTCAGGCTTGGCTGCTATGGAATATAATTAGGAGGGCCATTTTTGTAGGATGTTGTTGTTTTTTTTTCAGGCTGGGTGGCTTTTCGGCATTTTGGCTTTTGTGGCTTTTACGTGGGTTTATGTGGCTTTTGGGCTTGTCATTTCAAATCCTTTGCAGCCTTTGCATTCACAGTTCCTCTCTAGAAGGTGGCTTTTTGGCTTTTGCGGCTTTTTCTTGGGTTTATGCGGCTTTTGCAGTTTGGTTCCTCTCCTGCAGGTGGGTTTTTTGGCTTTGCGGCTTTTGTGGCTTTGCTTTTCGTATCCTTTGCTTTCCCAGTTGGTTTTTGGCGTTGGCTTCCCGCGTCCTCAGCATCACCAGTTCCTCTCTGGTGCACCCCGCCCGCCACCCCCTGCTACATTCTGGATTTGTTTGTCAAGATTAAAATGCCCCCCGAATCGAATCGGTACTTTTTTGATCATCACTCCCCGGATCATCGTGGGCGGGCTGCCGCCCCGCAACCCCCCGCTACTTTTTAGTTTTTTTTGCCCCTAATTCAATCATCACTCCCCCGGTCAAAACCAACCTCATCCGCAGCTAGCCCAAGTTTGCCCAATATCTCCTTCGAGTTGCCTTGGACCTGAGCCACAACCTGCTGGTAATGCTGAGGATGTTGGTGTGACAAGCTGGCGATGTTGAAAACGATTTGACGAGATCCCGGAAAATACAAACTGTTTGATCGAAAAGCTCAAAATACGCGTTTTAGAGGCCACGACGCAAAACAAACAAAAAGACACACAATAAAACAAACAAAACCCTAAATTAAATCTCGACCAATATGATTAGGTTCCCCCCTTTCTTTGCAGCAAGACCCCTTGTTTGCAAAGAAAAACAGCAGAGCAAGCTTATCGATTGGGGTTCCCTGGTTTTTACATGTCCATCAAAGATTTGAGGTCGTGCCCGGTGTCAGGACATTTGGATGAAGAGCACTCGCCTCAGCCCAACCTGCCGACACGCGAGGCAAGGAAGATACAACGCACTGCTCAGGTGTGTCTTTTTGTTGGTATTGCCCCTTTTTTAACGGGAAACCACAAGGAAAACA
>CAUJNA010002101.1:571968-594468 GCA_963377175.1 Effrenium voratum | reverse complement strand
CGCGTCCTTTGGTTACGGGGACAAGCCAAATCCCACATAGCTGAGGCTACTCCCTCGCGCAAGCCCAGTGAGACGCTCCGAGGGCCCAACGCCTGGTGTTTCAGCGGACGAAAACAGCGCGAAGTGCGCGGGAAGGCTTAGGATACACGTGTCTTTCTGCCGTGGATGTAGTGTGCAACAAAGCGAAGACATGTTCCACACATTGGTCTGAGTTGTGTCTTTAGGGTGTATTTTTTGGGCAAGCCTGGGATGCCTGGGCAAGCCCACCGGCTAGTCGTCACAAATTCCCAGACTCTAGCAGTGCCTGAACATGGAAATCCCTGTGTTTGGGTGAGGCAGTGGGCCTACGGCGGCCGTGTGGAAAAGCTGTCCGAAGTCAGGCGGGCTTTTTGCAGTGCGAAGGGAACAGACAAAAATCATTCGGACCTCTCTGGTTTCCTCAATGGCAACCTGTGGTTTCCTTGTTGGGCAAACCCCGTTGCCCTAGAACCTGCATTTTGTTTTGCGCAACATTGTCCAAACCGCTCCACAGCAAGGTTCCATGGCGGTTGGGAAGGTATCATTTTTTATCGTGGAGGGCAAAAGTGGTCCATCATTTTGACTTTTGACCACCCCCTTCCACAGGCAGAAAGCTGCCAAGTTTATTCATGGTGGGACCTCGCTTGCGCACGTGGATCCAGGCTGGTTTCCATATGCGAATCGAATCAAATTTGCGCATGAACTCGTGCTGAATCGTTTCTACATGCGCGCGTGCGCTGGCCTCCCCCATCCTGCTTAACTCCAAGGGGCTAAGTAATTCGTTTGTGGCTAATACACCTAGTTGTAACCCAGTTAGGACTCATAACCACGGCAAGTGGGTTATAACCATTGAAATTGCCCACTTACCTGGCGTGCCGTCCCTTTAATCCTTTAAGTACCCTTCGCTCCGGTGGAGCGGCAAGGAGCTTCTACCTCCGCCGTGTGGGGCGGGTGGCTGGTGTCTCGGTGTCTCAGACGGGCGAGGCGAGCCAGAAAGCGTGTGCCGAAATTGCCGGAGGCTGTGCTGCCAATCGAAGCTGTGGGGCACAATGTTGGGTAGAGCGCAGTAAGGCGAAACTTTCAGGGAATGAAGGCAGGAAGGAAGGAAGGAAGGAAGGAAGGAAGGAAGGAAGGGAGGGAGGGAGGAGGGAAGGGAGGGGGTGAGTTGGAAGGAGGGAAGGAACGAAGGCAGGAAGCGAGGGAGGGAGGGAGGGAGGGAAGGAGGGAAGGAAGGAAGGAAGGGAAGGAAGGAAGGAAGCTGGAACAAGATGATGTTTCCGATCAGAGCACAGCAGCGCGCACAGATGCAGTCCGTTCCATCGGCATCGGCGGCGGATCGGCGGAGGGAGGGGGCATGGTGTTGGGGTGTTGCTCAAAATGCACCCGTAAAGCTGGTCGGTTGACTTTTGATCTCCCTTCAAGGTGTCCAATTTTGAGCCAAACCTTGTGGCAAAGTGCCGAGGTTTTGACTACCTGGCTGTCGATGATGCTGGGGTTGGTGGTCGCAGCCCCAACAACGTGTCGAGTCAAATCTTGGGACCCATCAGATGGGCTTCGTTGCCGACCTGATCCCCAAACCTAAAACCAGCTCAGCTGAGTGCTAGAATTCAAGTTTGGCTTGCATTTGCAAGTGGAAACAGGGGAAATCGAAGCCTGGCGATGACAGCTGTGCGAGAGCGAAGCGCCGACTGTTTGTCGATTGCTTTTTGGCGACTGGTGCAAAATATGCAAGCGAGTGTTGGTCCTGCGGGACGGATTTGGCTAATGTGCGAGGACAAATTGCCAATCAATTCGCTGCAACCCTATCAAGCGCTAAGCTTCAGTTGCTGCACGGCACAATGCATTTCTCAAAGGCCCCTGCTTCCATGCGGGCTAAATCAAAACCCGGGTAGGTGAAGGTTCGTAAGGGATAGTCCCAACCATACATGGGTGCAGCCGCGATTTTAGTTTACATGGTTTTTGTAGATTATGACTCACTTGTTGGGGGGGGGAGTTAAGACGGAATTCCACTAGAAACCGATGGAGTTTTATTCAGCGACAACACGACTCACCTTCGCCCAAGCCAAAGCCAGTAAACCCAGTGCCGGCCGTGCGCGTTGCGCAGGTGGTGCTGGTGCAAAGTCACGGCAACCCGCTGGACCGGATCTGGGTCGCCGTGTCTTTTTTGGATTCGCCAAGTTGGTAACCCATAGTAACCCAAGTCATGCGGAGTAGACCTGGTAAAGATTGTGGTTTCTGGGCCACGTGGCCCACTTGCTAACTCCGAACATCCACGGCGGCATGTGTGGGTGACCTCCCAGGCCAGAGACCCCTTTGTCCAAGTTTGGTGGGGCTGGCCTTTCCACGCCTTCACGCAAAGGGCGCCAAAGCTATGGCGAGCCCAAAGGCCTGGAGCACAGCATGTTCTGAGGTGTTCTTCGCAGTCATCCGCTCGGGCAATAAGAGAATCATTTCGATCCAGAATGCCTAGGCATGTTGAACTTGAACATGCTTGAACCAAGAATGATCTGCGCGGAAGACATAGACAGGTGGGGAGTTCGGCTGGGGGCACATTTGTGAAGTGCTAGCGCAAGCTCGATGACGACAGATATCTCACGCGGATCAAAAGCGGCATGCCTATATGAGCATTGCCGCGACCATTCCCTCGGACAGCTTACCTGTTTCACTCAATGCGGCTTGAACCGCGTCAGGACTGGTGGCACGTACTTCGCTGCTTTTGTTTTGCAAAAGCCTCAGGCAGTACGCGATCGGGGTGGCCTTGAGGAAACTCCTTTGGCGAGGTGGAAGCAGTTCGCCTTGGCAACTACATCTAGGCTATTTATGTTTGTTTGAGCAACTGTTGGTGGCCTGGGGTATTTTCTTGAAAAAACCGGAATTTGTTTACGTGTTTTTGTTTCACAATCGATTGCCTAAGGGCTGCTTCGCATCCGGAAGCTGAAGCCTAGCCCTAGGTGGAGACGTGGCGGGATCCCATGGACTGGTGTCCCAACGGCCCGAGCCCAAGCTCGGTGTTTCTTTTTTGGATCCCGGTTGGTCCCTTTTGTTTCCCAGTTGCCCTGCACCCGTGTTTTCTGTGGGAAGGGTTGTCCCTTTAAAGTCAACCATCAAAAGGAGGGTAGCCTTGTTCCCATGGCGACTGGGCTTTGAGGTTTCCTTTGGGTTCGGGGTCTCTTTGACGACATCCATTAACAAAAGCGGAGTGTTGTTTTGCTTTCTGTGACCACAGGGCGGGGGATGGTCATCAAAGCTTTGCTCATGGCCTACAGCTTGGAAGACCAACTTTTAAGAGAGGGTGACATGGCCATCCAGCCGATGTGGTGTTTATGGCCTGCAAAGCACAAAAAATCGTAGAGGGAGCCATGCCCATTTCTTATAGGAGTGAGTTGCGAAAGTCTTTCCCGGTCCATTACATATCATTGCATGAAGCTGAGGTGGCTTGAACTCGCAAAAGAACGACGCGATGGCCAATTGATTTCTGAGATAGTTTCTACTACCCCCAAACCAGCACAGTAATGTTGACTTCGGAGTAAACCGAGAGACCCAACTATCAGAGAGGCTCCCTAACATCAGTCATTTCCCTACGAAAAGGGAACCACCCCGGACTAGTACGGTCATCCGGATTGTTCTGGGGTCTGTATCCCATGAAGCTTTGCGCATAGTGGTTTGGGGGTTGTGATTCAAGCAGGGGTTTTCCTAGCACTCATCTTTGTACGCACAAGTTTTGCAATTGGCACTAGATCGGGAGATCAAGAGACCTGACCATTCTAAGATACGAGTTTTCACCTAGTATCGCAGGTGTTTCAGGCCCTTTGCTGTTTTATCCTGCTCGTTTCGAGCCGCAGATGACATTTTCTATAAAGCCGCCGGCGTGCTCCCGAGGTCAAACCTGGACCGTGGCGGCTTTGTTGCCGTCCTGGCTGCTGTTCCCACTGACGAGCCTCAGCCAAACGCATGCAAGCACTCGGTATGAGTCGATTTTGACATATTACCTATATAAAATTACATTGACATATACATATATATATATATATATTATACATAAACATACTACAATCAAAAGTCAAAAGGGGCGCCCACCACAAATGGCAACGGTTTGTTGTTTGGCAAGGGCCCCAAGCTTGGGACCTAGCATTTTCTTGGTCCGTTTTCAGCTGTAGGGCCGCTCATCAGATTCGAGTCCGCCTTGCAGTTGCACGTTCAATGGAATTGGGTTTGGCTTTTTGGTGCAACTGTTGTGGGCTTGTTTCAACAGGAAACCAAAGGAAGATCGCTAGCGGTAGGGCTTCCATGGGTTTCCCCACTTTGGAGACAACCGCATTAGTGGCCCCTCGCGCACAATGCATCCAGGCCGCAAACTTCGGGCAACCTGAGAACGCAGAAGCACTACTTATCGGCGGGCCAGTCAAGCGTTGGCTCACGGTCTCCGGTTCTGGCATGCCAGGCTTATCTCGACCTTACTCGAGCTTATCCACGTAGTTGCCTGGCAGACGGGACTGCAACCAATGTTTTGCTGCCATGCGGAAAGCCCTGCAGACTCCGCACCGGTGAACAATTTGAACAATTCCCATGCTTGTTTTGTTCCCGGCAAAACCAGCGCCATGCTAGCCGTTTAGCGCGCGCGTGGGATTCGCGCGCTTGGAAGTCTACCTGCCGCCGGCTTCTTCCTTCGCGAAGCCACAGGCCACAAGCATCCCTGTTTGTGTTTTGCTGACAGCCGAGCAACTGGCGAGACGCAGTTGCACAGTTTTTCCACGTGGCCTCTTCCGACAAAAGTTCCAGCAACTTGGAACCTAACTTTCAACTGGTCCTCTTGAATTAAGCGGTCCGCGCAGATAGCCAAGTTCCTATTGAGTTTGTCCAAGCCGTTTTGTACCGCCAAGTTCTTTTTGGCAATGAGTCCAACAGCTGACAGTCCGGCAGGGTGTTGATGACGAGACTCGAACAAGAGTTACCCAGTTCAGGATGCAGAGAGCGCTTGTACTTGGCAGTGTAGCTTGGGCGTGCGCCTATGCCAAAGGAAATTGTTTCCAATCATGTTCTTTCCTGGTAATTCGGGACGGCCCGCACGCCGCGATTGCGGCATGGTGATTTGTTTTGTCCAACCGTTTGTTTGTCAGTTTTCTTTGCATGCAGCCTTTAAGTAATCCGCAGTATCCTGGGGTGACCTAGAACACGCCATTAGGGGTGTTGGATTTCCAAATTTTCTTATTAGGAAGCTCAACCCCACTTTTCCTTAAATGTAACCCCAAACGGCGAACTTGGCATGTTTTGGGTTTTGGGCCTGTTCCCGTCACTGTGGCCTTGCGTGGTTGAAGGCTGGTCGGGGATGGTTGGAAGGTGGTCGGAAGGTGGTCGGGAGGTGGTCGGGAGGTGGTCGGGAGGGTCGGAGGTGGTCGGGGGGTGGTCGGAGGTGGTCGGAGCGTGGTCGGAAGGTGGTCGTTTGGAGGTTGCAGCCTGGTTCTAGCTTCACGTATTTCCATATTTGGGTCGCGCAGTGCAATTCTTCACGTGATTTGTTTTTTAAGCACGGTTTGTATCCTTTCTGATCAGCAGGCCGCCCGGATAAGCCATTTGGAAATCCAACAATTAGGGGGGATAGATCTGGGACAAATCCAACCCCAGGATTGCCAGACAAAAAGTGAAGCGGCCCAGGCGGCGCTTCTTCGCCCAGGCCAAGGGGATGTTTTTTGGGATGGCGCCCGGCGTTCCGTTTTTTCCTCCGGGTGGTTTTAAGCTAAACACAGGGAACCCGCTGCATGAGGAGGGTTCCCCCATTGCGCAGGGAACGCGAATTCCCCAAAAATAATCTCATTTGGATTGGCTTTACTAAAGCAAAATACTTGTAAAAACCAGTTAATGCAAATTCCCCACAGCCTGAGCCACAGGCAAGAAGGCGACAGACGCTTGAATGGGCAAGGAGGCGGCGTGGATATTTTGCCTTAGCCAATCAAATTCAGCGCCTGCAGCCCACAGGCTTCATGATAAGACCTATGGGGATCAGCTGCCATGGCTTGTGTCCCTGTGGTCTCCACATCCGGTTTGGTCGGGATGTCGGACAACCTCGGGCAAGCACTTGTTGATGAACACTTCCTTTGCTAGGAATCGACTTTCCGCTTTAGAACGCCTCGTCGCAAAGCCTCGTGGCATACTGTTTTGGACAATGCTGTTAGAACCAACCGGCTGCACATTGAGCACAGAGGCTGTTGTTGTGCGCCCCGAGTGCAGGTAGAATATGCCTTTGGTGATGCGGGGCTGCTGGCCGCTGCGCTTGGGCCCTGGCAGATCTCAAGGAGTTGGATGCCCGAAGCACGTTCATTTAAAAAACCAACAAACCCGGCACCCCACACCCCATCTATTCTGGGAGGGCAGGATCCGCAGTTGTAGGGGAAACTCGGCCGTGGGAATGGGACTGGAAGTACTCGTGAAGCCCTGGACCACGCCTGAAGTTTGCGACCACACGCATGTCACCTACAGCTCCGGAAAAAGGAATGAGCGTGGATACAGAATATGCACAGGGAATGTGCCAGGGATGCCAGCGCCATGGATGCATGAAACATATTCCTTAAGTTGATTTGGTTGATGAATTTCCGGAGCATAGCAACAACGAGAATGCGATTCTGCCATGTGCGCCTCAAGGGCCAACTATCGCATTGCTCAGGCTGGTGCTTTATGCCATCTCGGCAGGCAGAATGCGTCAGCTCGGCACGTCTCACGATCGGTGGGCAGCATTTCGGGTTGTGGATGCCAATCACTCTTGGCTGAAATGCAGTATGCCGTTTGGTGTTGATCCCCTGCCCGTGTCTCCTTTTTTTGTGTGCGGTAAGATTCCTGTTAACCAACGTTTTGAGCCTCTTGAGACACTATGATAGGCCAAACTGGCACAAGTTTTGCAGGGAAGCGCTGGGAAAGCTTGGTACTTGCTGCAGTCGCCTATACAGGTAAATGGATCCATGGGGTTGGGTTTCATGACCTGCAGGTGCGGGCTTTCGCAAGTTACCGGGTCGATGCATTTCAGACGTAACTTGAGCGCAGGACCCATGCTGCTGCTGTTCCTGCAGCAGGGCGATATCCCCTACAGGCAGGCAATCTGCAAGAATTGGAGCTGATAGGCATCGAGCGGGAGGCTTGTTTCTACTGCTGGATGTCATGTTTGCAGGAGCCGCCTCGCTTGCGACTGACACTTGGCTCCAGTCCCGTGGTTGCCCTTACGGATTTGAGAGTTTAGATTTGCAAGGCGGGAACTGGAAGCTGAGGCTCACTTCTTTTGCGCAGGGAAGTCACAGCGTTCACAGCGTTGTTGTCATGGCAAATCGAAGTCAGTTCAAGGAGTAGGCAAGAAACCTTGAAGCATCTTGAAGCACTTGATCACGCTTCCAATCGATCGTTGCCGAGTGGCTGTGAGTACTTTGTTTTTTTTGGTGGCCCCGCTTTTTGGTCCCCCGCCCAAATAAAAACACTGGGTGAACTCTCCGTGTGATGCCTGCCAGTGGGCGGCTTCAGAAGTTGTCAAGTACGCCAGCTCAGCAGTTTAGATTATGGCCGGTTTGTTAGCGTATTTTTTGAAAGGGGCCCTTTTTGGGTTGGTTTTCAACTGAAGCCAAATCGAAACATTTCCTTTTTGGGGGAGGGGGGGGTGTCGCAGAATTAAAGACAACCCCGTGCACGTCCCAACTTTTCAGCTGAGAGAGTTCTCCATCCGCAGGATAGGCTTCTGGAACCAGACCTGGCCACCTGCCGCGGGCTTAGGTGAGGCAGGTGCGGTTGTGCAGATTCCAGTCTTTGAGGACAGATACGGTTCTGCAGGACAACCTTGTTTTAGCAGGTGTTTAGCCAGTTTCCTGCAGACATTCCTGTAGCTGGTTTCTATGAACCCTTCTTCTTGTTGTGTTTGGCGGGGCCCCTTGTGTTGTTTGGTTTGATGGTTGGGGGGCCACCACCACCGCTACCGCATTTGTTTCTATTCTCCTTGAAACTGGTTTGCGTCCGCAACTCGGCCCGGGGTTTTTCTGAGGCAACGCTTTGCGACTTTGCACTAGGCCTGGGGATCAGTCGAAGCTTTGGCATGCCGAAGGTTCGAAGATGATTATGTTAGGCTGTGACCCAAAAGCTGGCGGCTGGCCGCTGGCTGTCGCCTTTTTTTCTCGGGGTTTTGCGTGTATGTTTCGCGGCGAGCCATGCGAGGCGTGGTCGCAGCTATGGCATCTCAAAGGCATGGCGCGCCTCAGCCTGCACTCGTGTTTATGTTTTGTGTTGCCATGGACCCTGTCTACTGGCAGCTTAACCGCATCACTCAGGAAACTGACAAGGCGGCCTTGTCCAAGTTTCGGGCCCAGGTTTGGCTCAGCTGGTTGTTTTCCGAGCGCATGACGGGAGGCTTGGGACTTGAGGGGCTCTGTTTAGAAGTTGTCCGAAGGTACACTTGCTTTTTGTTTTTGGCACAGAAATCAGCTTGGCTTGTACCTCAAAACATTTGGATGTTGAGACCGGGAGCCCGTTTCCCAAGGCTTCTTGTCCCGAGAGTGAACGGTTCCTTCACAGCCGATTGTTTTTTGCTCTTATCGAAGCTTCAGATGCTCAACTTCCATTTTCGCACGCGGCCCAACAAAAATGAGAGTCTCCGAACAGCGGAGTGAGCTTCAAGCTTTTCAAAAGGACAGCAGCAATTCCAAGCTTCGCGCATGTCACACCGCTCTCTTTGGGTTTGTGGAAGGCCGATAGGCCTTCCTTCTTGGGCAACGGGGTGCGTTGGCGCTCTGCCCGTGCGCGCAGTGTTAACTTCGGATTAATCCGAAGGACCCCAGTAGAGTAGGGACCCCTGCTTCATTTTGCCCCACATAAGGGGAACGCCTGAGTACTGGTCCTCCAGGTGAATCCAAGGTCAACATTTCCCCAGGCTTGGGCGAAGCTGCCGCGCGACCTGCTGGCTGACGTGTCGCTGCTAGCTGCGGCCAGGGCCCTGGGCGTCCCAGCGTGTTGCAAGTTCGCTGGGGGCTTTGCGAAATGACTCCTTCAAACCACCATGAGGGCAATCTACATGGTTGTTCTTGGGAAATATTTTTTTTACATTTTTGCTCGTTGTGGTTTAGTGGGAAATCCGCACTTAACTGCTAAAATTTAGATTTTTGCTCCCCTTCCAACGTCAACCAAGTCTAGGGATGTCGCCTGAATGCACCCAAGTTCACCCGCAACCTCTCAAGTTGGGGGTGTTGCAATATAGGTATGCTGGTGCGGGGGACCTGGGCTGCCTGGTCAATGTGGCCGCCATGCACTGTATACTCTGTTTGCTGGGGAGGAAATTGACATTGTCCAGGGGCTCACGCAATTCTTGCATTTAAAGAGGTGCAACACCGTCACGAAGGCAGGATGTGCATTGGTAGAATATGGTAGAATCATGTTCCAGAGTGCTTCTTCGTTTGGCAGTTCCCATTCTTGACACAACGGGATGATTATCCCGTACAGTGATTTCTCAAAGCAGCCGTCATAGAGACCTTCTGTCGTATGGCTCGTGCTTTGCATGTGTTTGGGCGAAGGAGGATGGATTTGAGCTTCCTGAAGCAACTGCATCCTGGATGGTAAAGCGAATCCAAGCGGACACCTCCGGTATGTTTTACTTTACAGGCTGCGGGGAAAGAAAAGCAGGGTCCCCCGCATGGTGGACCGCAAAGACAGAACATGCTCCAAAGACCCTGACACAAGGGTAGACATGTGTCCCCCATAAACGCGAAAGGATCCAATGCCAATGTTCTACCCTGGTGGTTTGGGCTCGAAGCAACTGTTTCACTCACAAAGTTGAAATTGCCGTTTGACAGACGGACACTGAGGAAGCATTTGCCAAGGATGCTTTCATTGAACGCACGAAAGCGATCACAGACCGTCCTAGTTTTGTCCATAAACTATGACAACTACGGCTTGGAGGTGGCTTGCTCATTTCTCATGTTGGTCATATGTGTTGCTCGTGTTGGTCCCATTTTGAAGATGCACAAAACGTGCCTGCTTTGGCCTAGCCCGGGCTATCGCGTTAGATCTGGCTGCAAAGTCTCTTGGTGAAGCCGGTTCCGGGGTTGAATTCGGATGCAGCCTCCACTGGTCCGCTTTTTTTTTTCTTGTGTCCTGCTTAGGCTTATATATGTGCTGCTCTTGTCGTGTTTGCTTGAACTACCTAAAAAATCCTCCACCGCCCATGCGGGTTTAAATTCGGCTGCCACAATGAAGCAATCAACGGATTCTACACTACAAAGACAGGGATCCCTTCGTTCAGTTTGAAGCAGGGTTGTGGGATTAAGGGGTTTGTGATACAAGGGAGTCCCCTCTTATGGGGGCTTAGTCTTTGGGAGGTTTTTTTGTGTTGTACCACAGTGGGTTACATTTCAACCACAGCCCTAAGTACTTCCGCGTGTTCAGCTTTCCTTTTGGGAGCCGGCCGGCCCCTCATCCCCTCATGGCCGGTCGCAAGGTCCTGACGTTGCTGGTGCCCTCCAGTGGCTACCGCACAGGCGGGGGGAAAACGCCCCCGTGCCCCGGTCATGGTGTGGTTTGGTTCATATATATATATGCAACCCCCCCCCCCATGGACCCTGGTTTTACTGCCTTTTGGGGATGGCAAATCTAGAATTTCCAAGTTTATATTCTCGAAATTTCCAATTGTGGGTCCCCAAAGCGTGATAATTTGGAGCCCGGAGTCCTCCACAATGTCCCAGTATGATACCCTTTGCACATAAGATGTTACTTCAACTAGAATTGGAATTTTGAATATAGTTTAGTATGGATATAGTTTTCAAAAATGTGTTTATGTTCAATTACAGCTTAAACAAGCAAATCCTTTCCAAATAGCAGCTACATGCAAATGTAAATATATATTTTCGGCTAAACTCCAACTAATCTATAACACAAGAAGTTAGATGGAAGTTTTTTCCCAAATATAATCCAAGTGGTAAGTATAATCTAAGACGAACAACTCAATTTGCTTTTGATAATATCAAGTGAATAGAGACTACATCTCAAATATAATTCATATTAAATATGGCTAAACATTTGGAAATTAAAAATAGGATTTGTGTTGTTTACATTCTGGCCCTTTTGTAGCATAAGAAAGGTCCGACATTGAACTTGTTAGACGGTGTTCCAAAGGGAAATTTCAAGGGAAGAGAGGTTCAAAATCTAAAACTATCTCGAAACAGGGATTCTAGCTAAACCGTTGTATTTAAAGTCCTATTTGCGCAGGAAAGTTAATTCTATGTCAAAAGGTGGAGGTAGTAGATGAGCAAATGTGGACAGGTAGTTGAAGAGGGTGGGGGACGGTGTGCGAACGTACATACATATGTATATCTATATATACACATACATACACACATATATAGTACCCCCAATGATCCTGCGCCTCCTCATAAAATACTGGAAAATGCAGTATTTTTGAGCGTTGCACCTGCCTTTGTTTACCTCCTGGAAAGGGGTCAACATGAGTATAGCTGACATGAAGCTCACCAAAAGCACTTGAAAGTTTGTCTTAACTTGAAAGTGTGTCCACTGGATCGCTAAGCACTTGAACATTTGCTACTGTCGGATGGAAGATTCAATATTGAAGATTACACAGAACACTTTCCTGAGAATTGTCAATCCTGGCCAAGCCCAAATAGCATTCAAGTTCTTCTAACACTTGAAAGTGCTTTACCACTGGATTGGGGATCAATATTGAGGAGCCCACAAACCACCACTTTCCTGAGAATCATCCATCCTGGTCAACCCCTAAAATGTTCAAGTTCTTCTATCACCTCGAACATCCGTTACCACTGGATTGAATTTCACGGAAAACTTTTCCGAGAATCTTATTGAACACCGAGAGTATTGGGACAACCCTGGAATTTTTAAAACTTTTTAAAAATTATGGGATTCAAGATTCAAGATTCAAGATTCCCAGAAAATATTTTCTCAGATTCTTGAATCTTGAATCTTGAATCCATAATTTTTTAATAATTTTTAAAAATTATGGGATTCAAGATTCAAGATTCAAGATTCCCAGAAAATGTTTTCTCACATTCTTGAATCTTGAATCTTGAATCCCAGAATTTTTAATAATTTTTAAAAATGTCTGAGTTGTTCTTGTATTCTTGGATGCATTCAAACTCTTTGAGATTGCAGGTGCTGATGTCATTGCTTTTATCACATCTGTATGCATGCATGCGTATCATATACATGTACGACCCTCCCCCCAATTAAAGAAGCATAAAACACTGCAAAATACAGGTCAACCGCACCAAACCAGGGTCCATGGGGGGGGGGGTACCATATATATATATTTATTTTTTTTCCCTGGGTTTGTGGCGTGTGTTTCCTGAATTTTGGTTGGTGGGGTTTTCCGATGTTCCGTTGGCTCCTGTTTTTGCGCGGGTTCGCCTGTTTTCCTTTGGGCCTTCCGGTTTCTGAGGCCAGGTTTGGGGCAAAGAGACCCGAGGTTCGGCCAGTTTGGGAAGGCCTTCACCCCAACAGGTCCCAACCTTGACACGGCCACGTGAGCTGAGCGAAGATCGTGGCCTTGGGTCATGCTGGCAGGGGGTGCCCGTAAAAATGCAAGTTGTTGTGTTTTGTCCTTGGGCCTCTCCAGGTTGATGCTTGCGTTTGTTCAAATGCTGACTGGCCGCTTCACAAGCTGCAGTGCCCTTGTTTGAAAGCGCCACACTGCCACAAGCCTGTTCAAGCTAGTGAAATCGGGAGGCGTGTTGCGGTCAGCCTTGGCAGAAAGTGACGGTTAATGCCAACGTGCATGCGCTGGAGATGTGGCAAAAGACACCGGCACAAGTTGCTGAAGGTTTATTTGCGTCTTTGTTTGGGGGGGGGACCTGAAGTAGAATCGCACCTTCACCTTCTCACGGGGCCATCCTTGGGCCAGGTCTCTTCCCAGTTTTTCTCCCTCTGAACTGCCATTTGTCCCACTGTCATGGCTTCCCCAACAGTTGTCTTCCAACATCAGCCTCTCAGTTCCCATGTGTTGGAAAGAGAGTCCGCAGACTAAATGTGACTAAGCCAAAATGGGGCGGAGTTGTGCCATTTACAGCACACTAAAGCAAACGGGTATAGTCCTTTTTTAGGGACGGATTTGCTTTTGGTTTCCCCGGTTTCCCCTGGCCACCAGAACAAGAGTTCCCCTAAATGGCAAACAAAAATCTAAAGCCCTTCCCCCCCCTGAGAAACTGAAGGTTGGGAGCCGCTCTTCAATCACGGCTGCTCCCTGCTCTTCGCCGCCCACATGCCGCTTCCTCGTGTCATGGGCTTGACCAAAACGGGACCTTCAGAAGGAAAGATCAGCTGCCAGTGAAAAACACAGATGCGGCTGGTTTTCGGATTGGTATCCTTCAAGGAACCCTGCTTCAAAAAGCAATTGTTGCACAGCCTTTCTTTACGGGGCTCCGTTTTTTTGTTGTGTTTTGGTCGCAGTCCAGGTAAGCTCACTGCCCGGAAGCGATGATCAAACACCTAAGGGGGGAAGTTGGGTTTGTTTCCCCTGGTTACCTTTAAAGGGGCCAAATGTCTACCCCTTGTGCCAGGGCACGCTTGCATACCGGTTCTTTTTAAGCCGCCCCCATCCGCTTCTGTTTTCGGAGGGTCGTTCTTCCCACAAAATGAGGGCCAAAGCATCGAGAGGGCAATGGAAGCATGTGCCACATATTGAGCTGAGGTATGGCTCGTCCATTGCAGGCCTGAGCCTTGCCGGCGGCCACGGAGGGTGAGCGCCCCAAAGGAGCCTGGTCAACGGCTAAAAAAGGATGCCATCATTTGTGTTGCTTGCAAAAAAGGGACCCCCCCCCACATTTTGGCAATGTCATGTTGGCCCCGTTTGCAAAACACGATGACCCCCCGTCCCTTTGGTTCCCGATCCATGTTTTGGGTTGAGGCTGTTGGTTCCTGATCCGCTTGATGTTCATTTGACTTCTAGGTCCCCCAGTAGTGCCCTGTTGCCCTCTTTTTTGGGGAGGGTTCCCCTACTAAAATAGACTGCCGAAAGAAAAAAAAGGTACCCTTCCCTTATTAAAACAAATTCTCTACTGGAGGACCGAGACTTTGCTGTTGGCTTCGATTTGGCCAGGCACCGGCTCCCTGACGGCCGGCTTTTTGAGCTTCCCGGCACTCGTGGCCTTGGGCCGGGGCCCCCGAGGCGGGCGGCGGGGAATGCCTCTGAAAAGTGTGAAGCTGCGCCGAAGAACCATGAATGACCCCAGGGGTGACCCGTTTTGGAAGCTACCTTATTGGCTCTAAACACATAGATGGTCCCATTTTTTTCATGGCACTCGCTTCAAGTTTTGGATGGAAGGCTGAGTCGGAGGGGTCCCCTCACCCTTCCTTTCAGAGTGAACCAACATGGCTCCCTAGATCCATTCTTATTGTTGGAGATGCCAGCTTGTTCTGGTGGGCAAAAGGTTGAAGAAATAGAAGCGATCGCAGCAGGGTGCCTTTGGTTGGTGCAAAAAGACAATTGAAGACCTCAGTCCTGGCGACTGGTATCCCGTCTGAGGTTTGCGGGAGCAACTGCGCATTGCTGTTTTCAACCCGCGAATTATTATCTTTGTCCAACCCTTGTTCTTGGTGGCCTGCGAGGCATGTGTTCCAACCCGGTACTTCAGGCACGAGATGGGATCAGAATGCTTCAGCCAAGGTGAGTACAGCTTTGAAGTGCGCCTCGGCTGAGCTAACTTTGTGCCACTGGTGCTGTTACCGGGGTCACGACATTGGACCATAGCACCGAGTCTGATTTTCTTTCAGACAAAGAAGCCCCGGCACATACATCCCTTCAAGGTGGCCTTGAGTCAAGGCCTTCACACTTCACCCTTTGCTCTTCAAAGTCACGGAGTTGTTGTTAGCACAAGCTGGAGGTGTCCTTTTTCCGCAGGGCTTTCTTCCAACTTAGCGTTTGGCCCACCTCAATGTGCTCCAGTATGCTTCAAGCTTTGGGCTGAGGTTTGGACAAACTCTGATTGTGTCCAATTGAGTCAGTCATGGGGATCAGTTGTGGACTTTGGTTGAAGTTGACATCTATCCACCATGAAGTAAGAAGCGTCCATTTGTTAGTAGCGCAGCCCCGGAAGGAACTATTTCTGACGGATGGCTAGTGGCACTTTCAATACGCATCAGCCCTTGGAAACACATGAAATGCATGCCACACATGCAAGAGCAAACGCAACCTTGAGTTGTTTTGTTCATGTGTTTTTAGAGAAAACTTCATGGGGACTCCGTCTCTTGATTCCTTGCATATGTGGAGGGAGGGATATATGTGCAGAAACGCCAAACTTGCTTTTCTGGCTCCACCGGGCGCTGCTTGACGGCGTGTCCAACGGCGTGAATGTTTTGTTTACATCACAGGTCGTTGCATACATATATATATATATATATACGGACATGTATACATACTCGTGTATGTATGTAGGCATACATGATGACGGCCGAGGCTTAGAAATTCAGAGGCGCGTGCGCTTGCCAGCCGAGGTACTTGTTCCAGTATCCCGTGCATGCCGCTCGGTTGGTTTCTGGAGGGCGCCGGGTTTTTGGCTGCGTCGATTTGGCAATGCCGTCATCCAAAGCCGGGCTCGTCTACTCACATTTTGGGCAGGCAGGCATGAAGGCAAGCAGCCACTCGGCGCTCAAAGTAGGACATTTTGAGGCTGAGAACTTTGCAGAGGGCTGCAAAGGGCGTGTGACAGTTGATCAGGCCATTGAGCCAACTGTAGGCGGTTGGTCTTCAGGTGCAGTTTGCTTGTGAACGTTCTGTGGCGCAAGGAGTTCGCCAAAGCAAGAACCATATGTGTCCATGTGTGGCTTTGACGCTCAGGAAATCTTTGTCGCCATGGCAGATATCACTCACACGCCGGGGCCTCCGAAAGGGCGCGCTTGCAAGTTGTGCCCTGCTTCAGGGAGTGGCTGACATGCATCGCAGGCAAGGTTGTGCATGCGGACGCTTGATGCGTATGGCTTGCCAGTTGCTGAGCGAAATACTGTTCCACCCATGGGAAGCAGAAGGGTCCTTTGGACAGGACGCCAGGACACAGCGTTTATTCTATACTGTATTTTCTTAGCGTCTTGCAATCCTGCAAGGCATGTGCCTCATTGAGCAAAGCCCTGCCTTTTTTTCCTGAAGGCTTGCCATCAGCTCTGAGGTTTGGGATGAAGATCCATGGCAAGAATGCCAACTCCCAAGGAGCGCACTGAGCCGAGCACAGGGCACTGGTTTCACGTAAGCAGTCCAAGCATAGCTTTGGATTGGTATTTGCACATGCTACCAACGGCTCCCAGATGTTTCCTTGGTCGTCTTGCCGGCTTACACTGGCTCATATGTTGCAACTTGGAACAATGCAACCACGGGAGCGGAGAAGGCATTTGGAAGACCACATTGGGCCGGTCCGGTTGGGGCCAGCTGTGCGCACCATATATTGGTGTATGTGTATACTATATAATTATATATATACATGTATCTATATATTTATATTCAGGTCCATAATTTACAACGAGCTTAGGGGGAAATCGATGTCATTCCTGGACCGGTTTGTTACTTGAAACAAGCACAGAATCGCCTTTTTTGCAAAGGAGATGCTGTGCAAAGTGCGGCTGAATACAACGTATGTCATACATGAAGGGCATGCAATAGTTTTTCGCGCAGCGTACTTGTCTAGGTCTAAGTCATCTCCTCGCCAGGATTCATGACCTTCTTCCTGGTGCTTTGGCTGGCCACAGGCTTACTATCCGGTGGAATGACATGATCAATTGATGAACTGGGTACGGGTCAAAGTAAAACCACCAGGGGACCGCAGTTTTCAGTCTTTGGTTCCATTTACCAGGGTTCCATTTTGGGTACGCATATTTGACCCATAGCCAACTGGAATTCAGCCGTCAGACACCTAAAAGCCAAGACTCACTTTGACTGTCGACAATGAGTGAATCTGTTGGCATTTGGAAGGAAGCCAACTTACCCCGCATCCAAATATCGCCTTGGATGCTGTTGCTCATTGGGCTCCGTTCTTTTTGTCCCAGCCAGAGACTTTTTGAAGGCACAAAAGTGTGAGACCTTCTTCCTGAGCATTCCCTTTTGGGTTTTCCTTGGTCCGGTTTTAGTCAGTGCATCGCTTTTAGGCATTGCCTAGCCCCAAACAAATACTGTGGATGGACGAGATCCTGCACCGCTTGGAAACCATGGGAAACCATTGTTGGTCGGTATTTAAAGGGGAATCATCATTCCAGGGTTTCTTTGGAGCAGGATTTCGCAACCATCCACAGTATTTCCACATATTTGGCAGGTATGAACCAGGGTTTCGCCCAGGTCTAAAGAGTTCTTCGTTCGATCGCAATGACATGGCGACGAGGTCTCGGGGCTGTACGCGGAGCACGTGGAGAAGCGGTTGATCCGCTGGGGCCGAGAGGGAGTGGGCGCGGGTGCGACCTGTGGCCATGGTAAACCAATGAGATCCCATGTTGGGATAGGTGCACCACCCATTTCAGTCGGGATTTTAGTGGGGATTGGGATGTTCACTGGGGGTACGATTTGGATTTGGACTTTGATGACCATGTGTTGTTTGGTTTGATCTCGGCACCTGAACTTTCTGCTGGAAAGACTCCGGCAGAGATTTCCGCTGCGCGAGAAGAAAAAGTACCCAACCACAACAAACACTCCGCCATGCTGAAACCTGCGTCAGCTGAGTTTCGCCGATGTCCTGCTGCCGCTTTTGATTTGCAAAAAAAAGCGCTACCACCTGACTACAAACGCCGCCAACGGCAAGAAAGGCGCCTGCAGTGCTTTGCTGAAACAACCATCACGACCTGGTGGATTTGTTATCGGGTGCGCAGTGCTTCCTTCAAAGCCCAGGGTTATAAACCGCAAGGCATGGCCTGCCCGCATTGGCCTCAAATGGGTGGCGTCCTGTTAGTTTAGGCAATGATTGCCAATTTGCTGTATCAGATTTGCGGTTCACCGTCAAAAGTTAACTGTGCTAAGGACGATGTCATCGCCCTAGCATTGTTTGCTTCATGCACTGGTCACTCGCAGATGTTTTCTCAAAACCCGGGTATTTGAAGCTTAGGGGTAGTCCCCACCATAAATGGGTGATTTGTCTTTGTAATTGTTTATTCTAACTGAAGTGGACACTTCAAGGCCTTGGCTTCGGAGGCCTTCGGGGGTCCCGAAGATGGAAGCGAGTGACGCGTTCGGTGGAACGAGCCACTCGGATTGCTGAGCCCGCCCGAGGCTGGCTCCGTGCAAAGTCAGAGGAGTTCTCAGGCGAGGGCGGAGTGGGATATGGAAGGTGCGAACTTTGATCGTTTTGGTTCTCAGCAAAGGAGACTTCGAATGAGTTCTATAAACCATCCCTTGCCGCTTGCTCTAAGGGAGTCCGCTTCCGGTCCGTTCCCTTTTTGCCTTGTAGGGACCACGTGGAAACACTGTTTGCCACCTCTAAGCCTTTTTATTTGACCCCCATTTGGCTTTTTTGGCCTTTTGGCCAGTGGCTCCTAACAAGCGGCCAAAGAATCCCAAGAACCCGGGCAATTTTTCCTTGCTTTGGCTGTGCAGGTGGCAGACCTGCCCTGGAGCAACAGCCCTTGACATGAAGCGACGTATGCATGTGCAAGCAAAAAGTGGGCAGACTTTCCCGATGGGTGGGTCTCAAGGACCAGTTGTCGCGGACCCTTATCAATGAGACGTCAACGAGATATGTTTCGACGAGACTTGGGTCTCCATCCAAAGTCTCCGCGCGGAGGCCTGCGCTGTAGACAAGGGCTGCGGGGCATTTGGCCATCGTTTGTGATCGCATTTGAGTTGTCTCCGTCAAGATATTTTAGCAGTGTGTCTTCTGCGTATGAAAAGCTTATCAGTTTTGGTGAGTTGGATTTTGTTGAGCTAGCGTGTCAGCGACGGGCGCCGCCTGAAAGCCAGATGTGGCTCGAGCCTCTTAGTATCAGGACATGGTTGAACGCAAACACTTTGCCAGAGTTGCTGCCTGCATGTTACCACCCCACACTCTTGTGTACGACATGTTTGTCAAAACGTCACCAGGGCAGCTGCCTCTCTAGGAGTTCCCTCTAAAGCCCAGATGAACCCGGACAGTTTCCATGCTGATGGGCACGCAACGGGAAAAACTTCTCTGCATCTAGCAGCCAACCAGCTACAGACAAGAGCAGCGGGCAAGCAAAGCCTGTATCCCCCTACCCCGGTTTGGGATTCATGACGGCCGTCAGAATTTGAAGGGATCAGCATGGCTCAGTTCGGATGACTTGATGTTTCACTACTTCATGGAGACGGAGCCTGGCCGTGCCAGGCAGAAGTCGGTTTCTCAAGTCCGCCCATGGATCATAGGAAAGCCCTCGGCGAAGTGGCAATGTGTGGGGCAGAAAGAACATTTTGGAGAGACGGCAAATCCCAAGGACTGGACGTTGGGCTGACATCACCAGTATAGAGGGTGTACAGCAATTTCCCCTTAGGGGTACACCAGCATAAAAGTAGATTGCGCAATTCCCTTATTGTTGGTAGGTACGTTTTGGACCAAACCAAGAAAGGAGTTGTGGCAGTCTTTCACCCAGCTGTGGCTTGGTGGGCTTAACCATTTGAGAGATCAATCAAAGTTGTAGCACATAGCGCCAGGCTCCGAGCTCAGGTAGAGGTGCAGGACGGGCGCCGTCTTTGCGTAAGGCAGCAAAAACAAACAGAAAACGAGTGATGGATCTGACCAAGCGAGGCATGCCAGATGCACCCATGACAAGAACAAAAAATAAGGCGGCTACAATTTGGAGTGGGAGTGATGCATGAAGGACGCCGCAATCGGCTGGATACGTGTTTGATGTTTGACGCTCCCTTGTGGGTGGCTTTGTGCACCCTCTCTTGCAACATGTTAGGCAGTGATTTGTCGATTGGCTTCTTCGGGGTGCTTTGGACCTGACCCCTGGTATGCATAGGGCTCAAAGGAGTCCGGCAAGCTGAACCGCGAGTTTGGTCACATTGATTCAATCTAGGTGCCCCATCTTTCTGTCCAGTGATGTTTCCCTCTAAAGCAGCGTTGTGGGATCAAGGGGTTTATCCCCACTTCTGTGATACAAGGGATTTCCCCCCTGTATTTGGAGGATAGTTTTTGGGATGCCCTTTCTGTCGTGTCACAGAAGTGGTCATTTCCCATAGCCTGCTCCAAAGTCAAGCGCATGACCTTCAATTTCCACCAACGCGAGTACCACACAAATGTGAAGCCTGGCTAACCGCAAAGCCAAGGGCATGCTCCAGGTTGGCGGATAGTGTTGTTGAGGGTACCCTTTTTGGTTTCATAAAGGGAGACTTAGGGAGACCAAAGGAACCACGTGCTTCATATGGAATTCTCAGACCTTGCGCGCGAACTTGTCCCCGTGCTTGAATGAACTTATTGGAGGGGTATGGTTTGGGCACAGATGCACAAGTCCCGCAATCGCAGGAGCCCGAAGGCAAGCGTGAGGCTGAGCAGGCCCAGGCTGGGCCGACACAAAACAAACCTCACAGGTTGCAGTTGGGTCCAAGACGGTCTCCACTTGCGAGCCACAGCTGAGCGAGAGGATATGTGACAATTCCTTTCTTTTGGTTTAATTAGTCACTTTCGCCTACCAAAATACTTTCACCCAAATGTATGTCCATTAGGGTGTGACGCAGCGGCAGGGAGAGCGAGAGACAAAATTATCCTTAGTTGGACTTCGAAGCGTTGACTTGCTGCCATGTATCGCCAAAATGGAGTTTTTTGACCACTGGCAATAGCCACCATGGAAGATTGTTCGAAGGTTCCACAGAGAGAGAGAGAGAGAGAGAGAGAGAGAGAGACCGAGGCATTGCGGTTGTGTGCATCCCGTTGTAGGTTTTTGGCCAGTGCTTGGCGCACATGGCGCCTTTCCTCTTTGGACCGGCCAGCGTGCCATATAGAACATTGTTGAGTATCAAGTCGCCTTTTTCCGCGCACACGGCGTGAATTTCAAACGGCGTACAATTCAACGCACAGCTGTGACAACGAAATAAGGCGAAGTGGCGTCAGAACACCCTTCAAAATGAACCATTCACGTGGCACAAACGCCTTGTTGAGCTTGAGGCGCAAGAAGATAAAGCAATGGAGCATGCCTACTGGAAGGATCGATCGGGTACTTAGTAAGTGGTTAGTAAGCCTGGTTCTACCCCACTTAGGAGACCCATAACCACGGTATGTGGGTTGGAAGGCTTACCAGTCACTTACTAAGTACAATGCCCTTTTAAGTGGAGATAGGCACAATATGAACAAAGAACACCGAAGCCAACGGAAGGTCCATGAGTCAGCCGAATGAGGCCCCGGAATTTGAAGCGAGAGCAACCAGGTGACAAAGATTGACGGGGTATTTGTTTCTAAAGGCCGGCTGTGCTCGTTTACCAATATGTTTGCTGACCGGGATGTGAGCCAAGCTTTTTTTGTGACAACTTAGCTTATCGAGTTTACATGATGTGGTTTTGTCTCAAATGGAAACACCCCATGCATTTGAGTTCCGCCTCCGTCGGAGAGTTTGTCGCAGGTGCTGGAGAGGCTGGAAGACATTGGGCCTGCTGTTGTGTAGTCAGCTTAGCTCGAGTAGTGCGCCCTAACTTTGCAACGAACAGGAAGATGGCCAACCACCAGCTTCTGCAGTTTGCGTTGTTGTAAACCATTTGCACTTGCATGCAAAGCTGGTTGGCAATTTACTTGGGCAAAATGCCCGTTGGTGGAAGCTGTCACTCTGCATGATTCTGTCAAAGCCAACGGTGCAAAGTGCTTTCATGTTTCCGTTCACCTGGCAGTTTCTGCCAGCTGTCTAGATTGGCACATGCCCTCCCATTGCAAGTCCGGGGCAGCGCCGAAGTCCCTACTGGCCATTTTTCTTCTAGCAAGGCCTGACCCTTTATACCCCACACTGGTAGAACCAAGAGTCAATTTGTGTTGGGTGCTGATCAATTCAACTTGACAGTTGTCAGTGGCAGTTGCCAGCGCCGGTCAAGTCCTTTCTACACGTCGGGGTATTGGGGGATCAGCCACGGCCGCCAGGAAAGTGAAAGTTCTGCGCCCTGCTGGCAGGAGAGCGATGAGATGTGTCATCCATGTTTGCCTTGACCGCGTTTGTGAGTCATGTTTCTTGACCGACTGCGAGCTAAAAAATGCTTGTGCTGCTGCCAGGCAAGACTCGCTCCTCACTAGCGATTGCCTTAATGAGATGGCCCTGAGTATCAGACATCGGCAAGATATGTTTGTTGCTGTGACTTAGCCAGCCCCAAATATCCCAAGCAACGTCGTCTTTTTTGAGGGTAGCTTATCTAATGATTTGGGTAAATGGCCATCTAAGCCAACAAGCATGTGCCAACCCCAGCTCGGTGGATTAAGCAGGATTGCGCTCAACCCAACAGAGCGGACGCGCCGGCCCCGCAACAACATTATCGAGGGATATGAGGTTAAACACACTCTCAGATTGATGAAGACACTGCTCAGGCTGCTCAGGTGCCTCAACCCATGT